>OW052243.1:91694069-92276382 GCA_932526585.2 Philonthus cognatus
TTTGATAGAACGTTGTAACAAATCAAATAAGATTTTAAATATTTCATTGTATAATTGAATATCCGAAGGTGAATTTGCACGGGAAGTAGTTGTTTCAATGGGTATTTTTGTCTTAAGTTGTCCTATTAATTAAGACGTATTGTTTGCTTTTTATACGAGTATTGTCTTAACTTTATATAGTATACAAATTCCAATTTATTGCATGCAAGTATTTTTATAAACATTATTATTTGCTGCATTGTATACACAGATATTGCATTCATGTATTAGGAAATAAATCCATTTTAGATCACTTGAAATTTAAATTTGTTTAAAACATATTACTGCAGTATATTATCCAGTGTTTTATAGGCTATTTATATGTCAACATATATCTTTTAGATGTGTATTCTAAAAGGGTTAAACGTATTGTCTCATGTGAAATAGCAGTGATTAATATAATATCGCAGTGCTATTTTAAACACAGTCAATAATTATCAAAATTAAACACTAATTCTTTAATTGAGTTATGTGGAGTATTAAATCGCAATTAAAAACTTTTTATTCCTTACTTCACTTAATTTTATTCTTTGATGTATAGTGTGGTGCGTTTTGGAGGTGCCATAAATGGAAAACTTTTTTATTTAAAGAGATCTTAAAAACCGTTTTCGCGAGCCAGGGTCCCTTTTTCGTGTTTTAATCAATTGCGAATAGAAAACTGATCTATCTCTAATCGTTTCTGCTCTATGACCGGAAGTTGATTAAATTTTTATGAAGTTACTGTAACTCATTTGTTTTGCAAGTTATAAACAAACTGTGCAAACTTTCTTATGGCAACTTTTTAAGCTCATTAAAATGACGTACGTGTTTTATTTCATGGACGTTTTGTTTTAGTTTTCCTACACCAAATTCACTTTTTTCCTATAGGCGCATATGGAGATATGCATATCACTGAACAGCATTTTTGATGCCGATTTCGACAATGCGCCACTTGTGTACCTTTGTGATAAACATATTTTTTGTTATATACAACAAGCAAAGTAGCAGTTTATGTCAACTAAGAGTGCTTATTTTTAAAACAAAATGTACCACATCGATAGTAGTCATATTTTCTAACAAGTTGCAAGCATCACCTAGTAACGAAATTGTTTACCGGTTGTCATGGCAACTTTGATAATGACTATTTTTGGACAAAAGTATGCATGTGGCACATCATTGAAATCTGGGTTCAAAATGTTGGTCAATGATATGCATATCTCCAAATGCGCCTATAAGAAAACTGTGATTTTAATACAAGAAAATAAAAACGAAACGTCCTTAAAATAAAACAGGTACGTCATTTTAATGGAAGTAAAAAGTTGCCATAAGAAAGTTTATACAGTTTGGTTATAACTTTAAAAACAAATAAGTTATAGTAGCTTCAGAAAAATGACAATTTATCTACTCCCGGTTATAGAGCGGAAACGGTTAGAGATAAAACACAAAAAAGTGACTCTGTCTGTCAAAAACGGTTTTTCAATATCTCTTCAAATAGAAAAGTTTTCCATATGTGGCACCTTCAAAATGCACCACCCTGTACATATCGAGTGCTAAGCACACATTAATGATAACTAATGTTTTTGATAATGAGTGTTTAGCACTCGAAATGTACATCTAACGAATAAAAATAAAGTTTTTCATTGTGATCAATTTAAAATTATTTTTTAGTTTAACAAAAGTTGTTGTTTTATTCAATATAAATTAATTTAATTATGTATAATTTGAATATTCGTTTGTTTATAATAGTAATATGCTAAGTGGGTGTATGCATTTAATTAATTATGCTGAAGTCTCTGTTTTTCTAAAACGAAATAATTAGCAGCTTCAATATGACGCCAGGAGCGTTTATAATTGTTAATAATTTAATCTCAGAGATAAGCGTAAAACTGAAATGATAGTATAATTTTAATGAGGACAAACTGATAGTAGAAGCAGAAATTATTTATATACAATGGCTTTACATCTCATATGTAAATAAACCATAAAACTAATTAAAGTGTGGATACTCTGGAGACACATAACTGTCCCTTATTTTCTTCTCTATTCATTATTTTACCGGCGGCAGCAATTTTAAATATAAAGTAGGGAGAGCCCTACATGCTTAAAGCTAATTTTACACGATATATATATTTTAATAAGAAAGATTGAATATAACGTTTTGTTCATTGTGGTTGTCTTTATAAAGATACATCTCATCAAGATACATATCTCCTTAAGATACACATCTTATTTCAACTTGGTTTATTGATTCATCAAGTATTTTTTTTTTTCACAATTGAATTTTTCGAATTCGAAACTAATAATGAGTTCGAACAAGAATAGATGGCCTATGACATTGGTTTTAGTCTATATCCCTTTCATTTTTATTTTTACTGTGAATATTTCGTTTCATTGTTTGTTAGTTGATTTAAAGAGAATTTGACCTGAAGTTACATATACTGGAAATAGCGTTGTAATAAAACAAATAAGATTTTCGATGTATCATTGTACAATTAAATATCCGGCGGTGTATTTGCACAGGAAGTAAATATTTTAATGACTATTTATTGTCTCAGTCTTATTATTTAACACTAATTGTTTGCAGTTTATACGAACATAATGGACCTTTTATATTATAAATCTTTTCACCATTATTAATTCTAAAAAACGCCTGGTTGATTAAACCACATTTTTGTAAATTTGTATGCACGAATACAGGCAGGGATTGTAAATTTACCGATTTTTTGGAAAACCGGTAGTTCGGGTAATTTAAATTCTCGCAGAAATTTATGATACATTTACCTTGAATTGTCATAGAAATATATAATATATTTACCTACTTTACCTGCGAAATAAAAAATATATTACGATTATTTAAGTGTATAATAAAGTGATTCTTTTATTATTTTTATCGCGAGAAAATAAGACGTCACCGGTCACCATTTTAAGGTGTTGTGGATTATTTATATAAAAGTCAATTTGTGCAATTAAATGGGTTATTTGTCGTTTTGAAATGTATTCGAATCGACAAGATCTGGACAACAGCTGATTTTGAAGTTGATATGTACAAAATAAATCTTTGTTGTGTAATACCGTAAAAAATATTTTTATTCAGAGTTATTGCGAATGTATACATATGTTATCTCGATGATTAAAGCGTCTGGTAATTTTTCAGCAATTCCTTGGTTTTATAAAAGCGTTTAATTTCAAGCTTCTAATGAAAGTTTGAACTCCTTGATTAAGCATGAAGTAAAATTCCGAGTTTATAAAAGCCTAAAAATTTGGATTGGCGACCAATACAAATTTTTAGCATTTTCTAAACTAGAAATTTTATTTCATATACTGCTTAAGTTTAATCTAATGTTAACAAAGATTACAAATGTTTTTCTTTTACATAACCAAATCTTAAAAAATGTAAGCATCTAGAGAAATTTTCTTATGGATTTTGTCTTTTAACCCATTAACGACCGAGCAATTAAAGAGTTGACTTTAAAAGTTGATTTTAGCTAAAATCCTGCACTTCTTTTTATGATTAATTAATAACTTATATTACATACTGGGATTTTTTCTTTCAAATATACATAATATACAGGGTGACCGTATTTCAAGATAGAGAGTCGGTTAAAGGGCAAAGTTGCGTATTTTAGCGCCTAATAATAATCTAAAACCAAATTTGAAATATATTTCTTTCTTTTGTTATTGAAATATTGTCAAAAAACTGATTTTTTGAAATTTCGTCTTATTTTTTGATAAAAAACAATTGAATCCAGACATTTTCAACTTTGACAATATACAGGCACTTTAACGAGAAATTTAAGAACATATTTTATTTTAAGATTACTCTAACATTTACCCAGGGACCATAGCCAACTTTTGTTTTTCTTATGGGCGCCATTTTGGATTTTCATATTTTTTGGAAGAATATTTTTTTCTGAATTCAATGGCGTATCACACCTATAGTTTATTGTACATTTCATATGTAAAATTTTGATCATTTGTTTTTTGTAAAGAGTGCCTTGGAAACAGTTGAGTAACTCACTCATTTGACAACTCCTAGGACCCATAATTTGCTTACATATCATCCCTGAAGACGGGTATCTAGCTGATTAATTACTGTACTGATAGAAAATGCATTTCTTTATAAACGAAATACTTGCGTGACATTTTGCATCTTATTAAATTGCTTGACTGTATTTGGACTATCATAGGATTTTGTCATATATCTTTATTGACTGTTTTGACTATTGTGACTGTAAGTGGCTTGATTGACTGTCTTTTGACTATGCGAGGATTTTGTTTGATTTTATTTCGGCTATTGACTGCATTTCGGCTATTGTGATGTTATGAATGTAAGTCATAGTGATTTAATGACAAAATACAAATAAGTTAAAATACAGCTTACCAAGTGACTTACAGTCATAATACCAGAATATTTGAAATACAGTCCATAGAGACATAATTAGTCAAGTGACTTACAGTCATAAAGTCACAATAGTCAAAATGTGAATTTATGACAGTAAATCACTGGGTTGACTGACATAAGTCTATCGTTTGAGCTTGACATAAGTCGACGCCAGCCTACATTTAGTTCATTGTGTCCACTTGACATAAGTCGGCGTTAGCCGACATTTGGACCATAATGACAGTTGACATAAGTCGGCGTAAACCGACATTTAAGCAATCGTGCCAACCTTACACGAGTTTGAATTGATATATAATGAGATCTATGTTGTTGTTTTTCTTTGTAACAGTTACGATACAAATTTTAACAGTTGTGATGTATTTTAAACTAACGAGTTTTTTCCACTCCCAGACAAAGCATGAAGTAAAATTTCGAGTTTAGAAAAGCCCCGCGTATAAAATTTGTCGCGGGTCGCGCAGCGACCCGAGACAAATTTTCACGGGGCTTTTCTAAACTCGAAATTTTACTTCATGCGCCACGCGTATAAACCACTGATCTACAGTAAAGTTAAAAATATGTAACGATTAGATGTGATCAATAGTTATTGAGATGTAGCGAAAAATAGAAGAATTACCTTTTTTGTGAACAGTTTTGGAATAATAATAATAAAACTATAATAAATTTAGTTTGTGTAACTTTTCCATACTGTTGATATTTAAGTCATTATATCTTTAACAGGGAAAGTGCTATGATGGACACATCACCATTTTTTACTTTATGTTTTGTGTGATAATCGATACTTATTATTATTATTACAAAAGATTGACAGTTATTAATTAATTTTGACTGCTCATAATAATTGACTGTTATCAAGATTTTATTGATTAATACATATTCCAAGGCACTCTTTGCAAAAAAGAAAACATTATAATTTTAAATACCCAATCTAAAATAAATGATGAGTGTGATACATCACTAAGTTTAGAACAAAAAAAAATTCAAAAAATATAAAAATCCAAAATGGCGCGCATAAGAAAAACAAAAGTTGGCTATGGTCTTCGGGTAAATGTTATAGTTATCTTAAAACAAATATGCTACTAGATTCCTCATTAAAAAGTGCCTTATAATGTCAAAGTTCTAAATGTCTAGATTCAGTAGTTGTTGATTAGAAAAATAAAAACGATTTTTCAAAAAATCCGTTTTTTGGTGATATCTTAAAAACAAAAGAAGTTATTTCAAATTTCTTTTTATATTATTAGTGGGCCCTTAAATACGCAATTTTGCCCCAAATTAACTGAATCTCTAACTCTTCAAATAACTGAAATCCCCATATATTTTTTCGAAATACGGACACCCTGTACACGCTGTAAATTTTCAGGCAAACAACGATTTTATAGTAGAGTTCAGTTTAAAGTTCTAACGAGTGTTTCCACTCCCAGATTAAGCATGAAGTAAAATTTCGAGTTTAGAAAAGCCTCAACATTTGGTTTGGTCGCGTTGATTATATAATGTCGTTACATTTCTTCTGTACACCCTGTGTACAAACATTATTTTGTGTAAGAACTATACGTCTAGTAAAATAATTTGCACACATGCGAGATTCAATCCTGGTTCGAAAAAATCCATATTCTGTTATGTCACATTTTAAATATCTAATTTAGAGTGTTGTACGTGTTGTGTGATTCTACTGAGAAAGATATAGATATTATATACCTACGTCAAGGAACCGTTGACAGATTTTGCTTTGTAAGTATATGTTATAAATATAAATTAGATTCGTGCACAAATGTCATCTTTGGAGGATCCTCCGGAGAGTATTGGTTCGAGTGAAAGGAGATGGGGATAGCCGTCTGTGAAAACAATGCACGAATCGTGTAAGGGGTTCATGGAATATAAAATAGGGGTGTTTTCCTACACTGTAATGTTGTTCTTTTAAAAAGCGCTGAAATTCACGCACTATAAATATGTTATTAAAAATAATGAATTGTTGTTTATCTACGACAATGTTCAAGAAAACAGGAGAGTTGAAAATAGCATTCTATTTTTATATATTTGTATATTTCTACATATGTATATTTGTTTATATATATATATATATATACAGGGTGTCCCAAAAGTTTGGAAACGGTTGAATATCTCGAGAACACCTCATCGGATCAAGATGGTATAAAATACGTCTTTCTTTATTTTTAAAGCTCTATTTAGGCATGCTGTGCGATAGCCACCCACACCCCTCTGGGGGGTGGTTCGAGGGGGTAGTTTAGAAAACTTAAATGGACACTCCTATTTTTTAATTGTTTTATCACTCCCTCCCCAATCCCGTTCGGTGGTGGAAAGGGTAGTTTTAAATTTTTCTCCGAAAAAAAATATTTTGCTTGCACTGTTGCATTTTGTATCAAAAACGGTTTATGAATTTTTCAAATTGCCACTCCCCCCCCCCACACACACACCCTTTAAAAGTAGAAAAAGTGGTATTTTAAAAAAAAGTACCACCATTTTTTTTTTAGACAAAAATGATTTTTCTTGCAGAGTTTCATTGTCTATCAAAAACTCCTTATGGAGTTGCAAAATATCTACACCTTAACCCCTTTTTTGAGGGTGGAAAAAGGAAGTTTTCGTTCAGTTTATCGTCGAAAAATGTTTTCCATTTTGTCATGTTTACAATTTTAAATGAAAGCACAGAAGTGTAGTTATTGAAAATTTATTTCGGACTGTCAATGTTGACGTTCTCGACGACTCCGTGAAATTCTAAGAAATGGGTAATAGCTCAGAAACTTTAAAGCTAAATTATTAAGCTGCTATCTGTCGTTTTGAGATGAGGTTATCGGAAAGTGAACGCATATCATTATTAATGATGCGTGGGTCCAGAGAGAATGTGAGATCTTACGAGGAGGTGGCAAGGATGTTTAATGCATCCAATCCGCATTGTGATCCAGTGTCAAAATCGACGGTTCAAAAAACAGTGAAACGATTTGAAGATACTGGAACAGTGAAGGATCGCGAATGCAGTGGCAGGCCAAGAACGGCATCAAACGAAGATCAGAAGGTGGAAGTGTTGCAGCATTTCGTGGAAGACCCTCATATTTCTGTAAGGAGAGTGTCGCAAGCTCAAGGCATCAGCAAGACTTCAGTACATCGCATAATGCAGGAGGAAAAGTGGCACCCTTACAAGATTCATCTTGTGCAAGAACTTTTGGAGGATGATTTTCGAAGGAGGAACGAGTTCTGCAGAGACATGGTGCGTCGTTGTGCTGCCGACCGTGCGTTCCTGGATAACGTGGTTTTCTCCGACGAAGCGACATTCCAGCTGAATGGTCAAGTAAATCGCCACAATTGTAGTTATTGGTGTGACGCGAATCCTCACTAGATGAGCGACATTCACAGCCAGTATCCGGAGAAGCTGAACGTTTGGGCAGGTTTTTCTAAACATGGAGTTGTGGGGCCGTTTTTCATCGAGGGCAACTTGACTGGCGAAAAGTATTTAGATTTGTTGCAAGATGAAGTGGTACCAGCAATTAATCATTTGTTCCATGGAAACGTGAAAAATGTGTGGTTTCAACAAGATGGCGCCCCTCCCCATTACGCCGTGAGAGTGAGGCAGTTTTTGGACCGTGCATTTCCCAACCGTTGGATCGGACGACGCGGCCCTCTTGAATGGCCTGCGAGATCGCCGGATTTGACCCCACTGGATTTCTTCTTCTGGGGATTTGTGAAGAACAGCGTGTACACTAACAGACCTGCCAATTTAGCTGACTTGCGGAATCGCATCATGGACCAGGCTGCATTAGTTATACCGCAAATGAGGACCAACGTGATCAACGATTTTCACAGCCGACTGGGTCAGTGCCAAGGCCAAAATGGCGGTCAGTTTGAACATTTGCGATAAGGAAGAAGACGATTTGGCGGCGGAGATGCAACATCAAACCACCGGAAGTGCAACAATCAGCCCTTTTTAGGGCTACATGATGTGCAAAATCCGATCATGCAACCTCCCCGTGGTGCACATAGGGTCACGCTAATGCCGACGGTATTGTAAAGTTAATTTTGATCTTAGTAGAAAGTGGGGAAAAAGCCAAAATAACGAAATGATTTTTTAATAACAATACCATAACCAATTTTAGATCAGGGATCAAAAAATGAAAGAACCAAAATTACTTTGATTAAAAAAACAGCAATTACCCCTTATATGCCTAAATAAAGCTTTAAAAATAAAGAAAGACGTATTTTATACCATCTTGATCCGATGAGGTGTTCTCGAGATATTCAACCGTTTCCAAACTTTTGGGACACCCTGTGTATATATATATATATATATATATATATATATATATATATATATATATATTGTATATGCTTCGCTTGATTATTTTCGGTTATCGGAATAAAATAACAAATATATTTTAGTTTCTATTAGGATTGTAATTACCGTTATATATCTTTGGGGTTAATCCATTAAGTGCTATTAATTTCCGATGTACTTAACGATTTTAAATTAAATTTGCTTTTTGTTTTTAAAACTCCCATTATACTCGCTATACAAGTTCAGTAAGGAAATTGCAAATTTACTAAGTTTTTTATTTACCGATAATTCATTAAGTTACTGAATCAAAACCGGTTTACCGATAATTTATTGATAAATAAAACTATTGTTTTAAGGGTAAAAGTAATTAAATGCATGAAAAATTAATAGCATGCAATGACTTACTTTTACTGAGGGTTTTCACCCCTTGATTATTCATGAAGTAAAATTTCTTGTTTAAAAAAGCCTAATAATTTAGATTTACTGTCAAAACTGAAGCAAAGCAAAGGACATGATATTCAATTAATTATTATTATTTATATTTAAAATAAATGGAAATTGTTACCAAACATAAAATTTCACACTTTTTTTATTATTTAAAGATATTTAACTTTAGATAGAGAAGCTGTAAAAGCAAGTCATTGGTAAATACCGATAAATCCTAGAAATTATAATAATTTGCGATTATTTCGGTTTATATAAAATCATCTCTTTGAATTTACGTAAATTAAAAACATTGTATGTTATTAATCAATATTTGTTTCTTTCTCATTCCATAATATGGTAATAAATGATGATAGTGTACATTTATCATTATTTATTGACACAACACACAGTATTGGATTCTGAATATTTCAAGGTAATAAACCACAAGCCTGTTATTTGAACAGCTGCTTAGAATTATGTCAATAGATACAGCATTAGTGTCATAGCGCCGTATAATTGAAATTGATTCCAGCTGAAGGTTTGTCTAATAGATAGAAAGCTCTACTTCCATCCCGAGACCATTTCTGCTGACCTAAGAGAATCAAGCCGGGTCTCTTGAATTATGTATCTTAACTTGGATTTCCGTAACGCATGGGTTGGTTGCTTAAAAGTAATCTATTTACCGCAATTTTACCACCTATTTGCATTCTGCTCCGCTCCTAGACAAATAAGCTCAATTGGAACCGTCCGTTTATTTGGAATGGCCATTCTACAGATAAATGTTAACAAGAGAGAGGCAGATTTATATCATTGCATGCAATACAACACGATTATTTTCAGAAAAGGATAACTAGAAATGCAGATTACAGATATACGTCAAATATTTCAAATAATTTCTCGTAAGGAACACACGTTTTGTGGCAAACGATTTCAAGGAATTTATAAAATATTTTGAGACCCTACAATGCGTTGGTAATTTTCTTAGATCATTAACAAATAAATTGCACATGTTATATTAGTCATTTTAAAAATAATTGCAATAAGCGAAGAAGCAAACCCATCCGTTTTGGCTATTGCCGAACAAATAAGGACTTCTGTCATTGACAGTTTTTTTAGAGTTAAGAACACAAGAAACTATATTTTCAGAATGTGAAGTGTAGAATGGAACAGTTTCCACAGCGAAAGTATTTTTTTCGTGATAATTAAATACCTATAATATAAATACAGGGTGACCCGTTAATATGGGGAAATGGCTTAACCATAGATCCCTGAAATCAAAATATGATGATTTAACATAACTTGTCTATATCCAAAAGTTTATGGTTAAGCCGGAATTAGTCTTCAAAGTTCAAAAAAATATTATTAATTTTATTTATAACAACGCTAAGTTCGATTCGACTTAAATGTATTATGAGTGATTATCATAATATAACACATCATTTCAGTTATTATGGTCATCATTGATTGAGAAGAAGTATAAAAACCACAACATAAAAACTAAAATATGTTTTTATTGGCGCACCGTATAAAAATTTAAAAATTACATCTTGAAATATTAATTCATATAAAAGTTGTTTTGTCTCTTAATAATGTTTAATATCTTGTACGGTTTTGCCACAAAAATATAAAATGCAAATAAATTAGAAGAAGAAAGAAATATTTATTTCTGAGTTGGCTACAAAAAAGATATAATACATATAATACAATACATTTTGATTTTATATTTTTTCCACTCGGAAACTAGCTATTGATCAGCGGTCTTTAAGCCTCTCTTTGTCCAGTCTATGTCTGTTTTTTAATATTGCACATTTCATACAGAAGAGTATTGGAGGGGTTATGTAGGGGGTTATTAGGGTGTCTGATTTTTGTAATCACTTTTAGGGCTGATCGTACGGCGACATCTATATTTTTTAAAACGTTGGGACGAGGATTGTGAAATAGGATGGGGGCATACTCTAGAAGGGGGCGACATATAGTTCTGTATACAGGGTGGGCCACGAATAACGCCCATTAAAAGTTTTCGGGGTTCCTGACAGAGGAAAAATTTGAAAAAATTCTACATTGCACGGTTGAATGCGATCACCTCATGGAAAATATTTCGACTTTCTATCACTTCCAGTTGTACCGGAAATGGCTACCAACTTTGTTATTTTAAATGGAACATCCTGTATATAATTTTTTTTTAGATTCCCCGTTTAATTGTCTACCCTCTTATATGAATTTATATCCACTTAACTCTTACAGTTTTTTAGTTAAAAATGTATTTGTCAAATATTGACCTCAAATAGACGTTTTGAAAAATGCCTATAACTTCTAGTAGGGACAAGATAGACAGACGAGCGGCATCTTGAATTGTTAGTTATAGATCCCTCTAGAATTGAAAAAATTGACATCTGTCAATTTTGACAATAGGTATTTCAAAAATGTCAATATTTCAGTGCCCACTTAATAACATCATAATTCAATGTTTTCAAATGGAATGACCAATATTTTATCTCATATGGTGATTGGCAAGACAATTTGCAACATAAAAGTATTATGTCTCCCTATATCTAGAGCAAGTAGTTTTTGAGTTATTTCGAAATTTCTTTCCTCCCAGAATGTTTGCACAATTGAATAATTCCTGTACAATTCACACATGCACCATACTAGGCTACTGTCAATATTCACTGAACCTAATCTAGAAAAATTCGTTTCCAACGTGTCAATATTTTTAAACACTTCGAGTAATATTATAATAAATAAAAGTAGCAATCGAGAAATTATGAATTTATTCGTCATATATGGCTAGTGCGACAGAATTGTTGATTCAACGAAACTTATCCACACTTACAACTTACAAACAAAACAAAAGCAAGAAGATTGAAATAAAGTAATTTCAAACGAATAATTAAATGCAAGAACAGAAAAAAAATTATAACAATTGTTCGAAATGATGACCATTAACGTATAAGCACTGTGCAGCACGTGTTGCGACACCCTCTGTTGCGAATGCAGCTCGCACCCTTGCTTCCAATTATTCTCGGGTATTGACGACAGTGGCATAAACTTTATTTTTTATACGACCCTAAAGAAAAAGTCGAGTGGAGTAAGATCTGGAGATCTAGCAGGCCAGTTCCACGGACCTAACCTTCGAATCCATCTATCTTCGAACATATTCGTCAGTTGCTGCGATATTTCGTGTGTGCAATGAGCTGCGGCTCCATAGAGCTGATACCATAAACTTATCCTTAAATTCAAAGGAAGCTCATCAAAAAATTCTCTATGAAATTTCTTAAAATTTGTAAATATCTACCACTATTTAATCTTTCGTGGTACAAATAAAAAGTAACACGCGTGTCCATCAAAAGGCAAAATACGTTGAAACTAAATTTGTGTTGGGATTTATGTACAAGCGTTGCATGTGGATTTTCAGTTGACCACACGTGATTGTTTTTTCTATTGAAAATAGCCTCACGAGAAAAATTTGATTCGTGGGTCCAAATAATTTTTTTTTAAAAGTTATTGTCTTCTTGATTTTTAACCAACAAAAACTCACAAAAATCAATCCTGTTCACTGCATCTTAAGGAAATAATTCTTGCACCAAATTAAATTTATAATTATGCATACGACATATTTTCAAAATTCTTCGCAGTGATGTTCTGCTTACTCCCAAATCCTCCTGGCAACTACGGGTGGATGCGCGTGGATTTGCTTGAAAATAAGCCAAAACATTCACTTGAACTTCCTCGTTCTGCGTTATTGGCTTTGGTTGATTTTTTTCTGCGTTTAGTTTTCCAAATTGTACAAAATTTGACTCCAGTCTTCTAAATTTTCTTCTATCCATCGGCGGTAAGTGTGGGTAAGTTTTGTTGAAAATTCTGCAAGTTCTCTTAACAATTCTGTCGCACTGACCATGTATGACGAATAAATTCATAATTTCTTGATTGGTATACTTATTCATTTTAATATTACTCAAAAATATTGACAGATTCGGTTCAGCGAATATTGACAGAATAGTACAGGAATTATTCAATTGTGCAAGCATTCTGGGAGGAAAGAAATTTCGAAACAACTCAAAAACTACTTGCTCTAGATATAGGGAGACATAATACTTTTATGTTGCAAATTGTCTTGCCAATCACCATATGAGATAAAATATTGGTCATTCCATTTGAAAACATTGAATTATGATGTTTTTAAGTGGGTACTGAAATATTGACATTTTTGAAATACCTATTGTCAAAATTGACAGATGTCAATTTTTTTAATTCTAGAGGGATCTATAAGTAACAATTCAAGATGCCGCTCGTCTGTTTATCTTGTCCCTACTAGAAGTTATAGGCATTTTTCAAAACGTCTATTTGAGGTCAATATTTGACAAATAAATTTTTAACTCAAAAACTGTAAGAGTTAAGTGGACATAAATTCATATGAGAGGGTAGACAATTGAACGGGGAATCTAAAAAAAAATTATATATAGGATGTTCTATTTAAAATAACAAAGTTGGTAGCCATTTCCGGTACAACCGGAAGTGATAGAAAGTCGAAATATTTTCCATGAGGTGATCGCATTCAACCGTGCAATGTAGAATTTTTTTAATTTTTCCTCAGTCAGGAATCCCGAAAACTATTAATGGGCGTTATTCGTGGCTCACCCTGTATATGAACTGCAGTCTTTACTGTTATTCCTTCTTTACGGAATGTTAACGCTCTAAAATGGCGCGCCCTGCATTTTAAGTTTGTTTTTAGGTTTCGAGTGTGGCAAATGAAGGTTAGTTTGGGATCGACGGTAATGCCTAAGTGTTTGCAGTTAGGTGACGGAGAGATAGGATGATTATTAATTAAAATATGGTATGGGGAGTTTAGATGGCGGTGGAAGGGAATGAGAAGTTGGGTTTTATTTGGATTGATGGAGATTCTCCATTTCGCGAACCAAGTTTGGATGCTATCTATCAGCCCTTGATGAGTGCTTAAGGCTGTTGGAATAGTGGGAGCGTGGGTTATAAGGGCGGTATCATCCGCGTATAGTAGGCGGTATGCGAAAGGATTTAAATAGAAAGGATCTGGATTTTAGATGTCATAGACAAAAATGTTATATAACATGGGGGACAGAGGGGAACCTTGAGGTAGACCGTGTAGTGGGATGAATGAATATAAATAGGAATTACGGATTCTGACTCTTAAGGATCTATTGGTTAAGAAACTGTCTATGATATTAATTAAGTGGGGGGGATGCCTTACGAATTGCACTTGAACAGTACACCATGATGCCAGATCGAATCGTACGCTTTTTGTATGTCGAGAAATACTATAGCGGATTTTTTACCTTCGAGGTGCGCTATCTGGCAGTTCGAGGTAAGGATTGTTAAGAGAAGGGAAGTTAAGCGATCTTCAATAAAACCAAACTGATAAAGGGGGATACGATCTAAAATGTGGGTGGTGAATTTTTTTGGATTAAGGATTCAAATAATTTAACGAGGACGGGAAGCAGGGTAATTGGGCGGTAGCTTGGTACCAAAGTTGCGTTGTTTCCGGGCTTATGTATGCAGGTGATAATGCCCTTCTTCCATTCGTCTGGGATAGCTTGGGATCGGTAGATGGAATTAAATATAAGGAGTATGTATTCATGAATGTGATCGGGAAGGGATTTAAGGATCAATCTGGGTATATTATCGTAACCAGGCGATGTATTTTTACCATTATGAATCATTTCATAATATTCTTCTTCTTTTATGTCGTCGAAGGATAAATGGTGTTGGGGGTTTTGTTTGAAGGATTTGTACCATGAATTTATTGTCTCGGAAAATGTGTTGTCATAAGCGTCGTTTCCGTCGCCGTAAATGTCTTTTTAAAGTAGTCTACAAATATGTCTGCTATTAACTGGTCCTCCGTAATGGTCATTCGTGTCGTAGGGTCCTGTATGTGTTGTAAATAGTCCGTCTTTTTGATATTTGCTTAGTTTTTTTACTTCGTCCCAAATTGTCTTTCCTTGTTTTTCATTAATGTCCTTGCAAGTTTATATCCAATGGTCTGTTTTGTATTGTTGAATCAATCGGTGAATGTCTTTATTAATTTTATTAAATTTTAATTTTTAAGTTACTATAGTCGGTATATAGGTAAAGTCTGATGTCTTTGTATAATTGTCGCTTGTATTTAATCAATCGTAAAATATATTTAGAGAGTGGGTATTTATACGGTGTTTTGGAGTAGACAGGGGTGTTTAGTTTGATTGAGTCATATAGGTATTTATAGAAACGATAAATGGATTGGGGGTAAATTTCTTGATGGGAATTAATGAAGTTTGTCATGTCCTCCGTTATTTTGCCAAGGTCAGGTGTTAATTCTACATCCTGAACGAGATGGCGAATGTTGCTATTGCAAAGGAAAATATCGGGAGTAGAGGATTGATTATTTGACATAATAAATGTAGGGTCTGTGTGGATGTGGGCAAAGTTTGAATTAGACATAAAAGAAGAAAGTTGTTTATTCTTGAACTTATTAATATCGAAATCGCCAATTATGATAACATGATCGAAGAGGGAGGCTTCGGTGAAAATAGTATCTTCGATGGGCGAGGAATGATGTATATTTACAAGGTAAATATGCAGGGTAAAAGAAGTAAGCTCTATGGTACAGTGCAGACATTCGTTCATTACGTGATTAACTCGTGGTGGATTGGCTTTACTTAAACGGATTCCTGGTCGCACAGCAACCATTGAGCCACCTATTTGATTTTGGAGAGGAGCGGTAAAGGGAAGTTGTATGTAGGGCCAATCATTTAGGGGAAATTGGAGTTTGGATTTAGTTTCTACAAACATACTCATATGGATAGGATTATTGCGCAGGAAATGGGAGACAAGATGGGATTTTTTAGGTAAGGAGTTAATGTTGGTGTACATAAAATTTATACTAGCCATTTTTACTAATTTGGGAGACGCCAGTATGTATACCTATGGTAGGAATAACATGGGGAATAATCTCGGGTGCTTTCAGATCGAACATGACAATAAACATTTTGTTGCCAGAGAAATTGACATGTGTGTTGATCTGGAATGAATCAATGAAGCGTTGTTTAAGTTATTTAATAAGTTCTTCTCTGTTGGTCATCGTCGGTGCATTGATTTTCCTCGAGTAAATGTCAATGATATAATCATGAATGGTTATGGGTGTATGAATTCTCGAATTGATTGTCAAGTCTTTGTCAATTTCTGATGATGTTTTGTTTTGGCTAAGAATTTTGACGTTCGGGATTCCTTCGATCGGCTTCAGTGGTCTATTCGGGCATTTTGTTGACCACGCTCCGTGGTCGATGGCTCCGCAGACTTTGCATTTAGGTGGCAGTTTCGTATTGCATAGGTTGGTAGGGCGGGCTCCTGCGCATTTGGCGCATGCTGTGCTCTCCGTGCAATTCGCTGTGACGTGGTCGAATTTGTTGCAACGGTTGCAGGGGATTGGAATTGGGGGCGGCGGCTTGCTCTCTACGCTCTCCGTCAACTTAGCACAAGCTAGCACAGCAAAAATTAGAGCAAGCACACAGAGGGTAAAACAGTTATAGGGGTTTCAAATATGGGGGGGCTAAGTTGACGTTTGCCCCCCACTTTTGATTTTTCAACTTTTTATATATGATTTGGATTCCCCAGAGCTAGCACAAGCTAGCACAACCAATTTTAGAGCTAGCACAACCCCAACAACCCCTTAAAAATACAAAATTAGTTTGTACCCCAGCCCCCCACTTTAATATTTTTTTTATTATTTCTAAGGGAATCTGCAGCTTAGAGCTAGCACAGGCAGAATATGCAAAAAATATTTAGAAAAAGAAAATGGTTAAAAAGATATTTCAATTTTAATTATCAGCCGTGAGCTTTCAAATCCTGTATGCGTAATTCTATTCATGTATTTAAATTATTATGCTAAATGAGTATTTTCTAACAAATCACAGTATTTCAACGGATTTGCTGACAATTACTTTGCCATATACTCAACTAAGAGTTCAAAACATTGCTTTCAAATGCTGTGACCAGGAAAGCAAGCACATTAAAGACAGTGGCGTAGTAAGTGATTAATGACTAACCCTCGAATAATTTAAAATGTAATAACTCCACCAAATACCAAATACCAACAGATTTCAAAAATTCTTTCAAAATATAAATGACTAATGCATTGGTAATAAATGCTGTGACTGAAAAAGCTAGCACAGTAAAGACAGTGGCTTAGTAAGTAATCAATATTTAACCCTGGAATAATTTAAAATGTAATAACTCCACTAAATACAAAGGGATTTCAAAAATTCTTTTAAATTAAAAATCACTAATGCATTGTTAATAAATGCTGTGACTAAGAGAGCTAGCACAAGAAAGACAGAAGGGTAGTAAGTAATCAATACTTAACCCTCTCATAATTTAAAATGTAATTACTCCACCAAATACCAACTGATTTAAAAAATTCTTTCAAATTATAAATCATCAATGCATTGGTACAAAATGCTGTCACTAAAAGAGCTAGCACAATAAAGACAGTGGCGTAGTAAGTAATCAATATTTAACCCTAATTTTGTATTTTTAAGGGGTTGTTGGGGTTGTGCTAGCTCTAATATTGGTTGTGCTAGCTTGTGCTAGCTCCGAGGAATCCAAATCATATAAAAAAAGTTGAAAAATTAAAAGTGGGGGGCAAACGTCAACTTAGCCCCCCCCCCATATTTGAAACCCCTATAACTTTTTTACCCTTTGTGTGCTTGCTCTAATTTTTGCTGTGCTAGCTTGTGCTAGCTAAGGGCTTTTTCTGTGCAATGATGTTTTTCCAAAAAATTAAAAGTGGGGGGGGCCAAGTTGACGGAGCCCTCTCTACGACGCTGTAGACCTTACACATGAAATGGAATTGGTTTTGCAGCAGTTTTGTGTATGTTTCTAAAGAGCCGGTAATAATCCGTATCATGTGTGTAATACAGTTATCTTTCTTTGTTACAATTCGGCGACAATATCTGTGAGTCATTCCTTGCGCTTGTAAGTCCACACTTATTACCTGCTAGTCGATCTCGGGTTCCACTCCTTTAATTATAGCGCAGTATGATGGCGCAGGCGTTGCGCGTTGAGTAGAAGGGGCTGCTGCGCTCTCGCGTAAAGAGCCGTGCGCGCTGTGCGTACGGGACGGCTGCCATTCGGAGAATTCGTGGATGATCCTCTCGGCCTGTAGATTTTTTAGCCGGCTCTCCGTTATCTGTCGTGTGATATTAGTTTTTAATAAAAACCCATACTGGGTCTTTATTATTAGTGCGTTCATGTCGTATTGGTGACTGAGCCATGATTGAACCATTTGTAGTCTCGAAATGTTGTTGACGGTTGTAAAATTAAATGTATGTTTGTATTTCTGTTGTGTGTTTTTTTCGAGCGAGATAGGATTTCGTTGTGTTTGTGTAGTTATTTGTGGTTGAGTATTGTTGATAATGTTGCATGAAGATATTGTGTTTTGTAATTGTGATTGTCTAGAAGTTGTTTGATGTGGATATGTGTTAATGGTTGTGCTTTGTGTTGGTTGTTGGAATTGAGTTTGAGTGGTCTGGATGTGTTCTTGCATCATGAGGTTTTGTGTTGTAATTTGTGTTAGCATTATTTGTAGGGTTTTGTTTGTGGTCTTTGGGTTGTTACCTGACGCGTTTAGCCTTTTTGTAGTTGAGTATTTTGGTGGGCGTCCGCGTCTTTTCGTAGTGACCTCGATGTTACCGGTAGTATCCACCGATGAATCATCTGTCACATCCCCCTCCATCTTTCATAGGTAGCACCCGGAAGGATTTATGATGATTGTTTCTTTGAGATATACACAAGAGTCGCTTTAGAAATTCGCTCGCACGTCTTAACGCTACGGTGTCTCGCTCGCGAATTCAAATAAATTATTTTTTATTAATCAGTAAAGAGGTAATCTAGTTTATCGGGTGATTAAAAACATGTTTTTTCTTTGTCGCCGCCATTGTTTAACAGACGTCAATTGTGTATAGTATTAATTAACGAGTGTTTTTTGAGAATTAATTGTTATCTTCATCATGGTTTACAATTATTCACATTCCTCCGGAGCAAACAGATACAGGGAGTTTTTATTTTAAGTATACGTGTTCCAAATTCAGCCTATTTTCTGTAAATCTTTAGAATTTTCACGGGGCTTTTCTAAACTCAAAATTTCACTTCATGCTTAGTCTGGGAGTGGAAAACACTCGTTTAAAATTTCAAATTGAACTCTTGTAAAAAACAATGAATGTCAGAAAATTTACAGGTTATGCATATGTTTACCTAAAAAAAATCACTCTATGTTGCTTGTACTAGCATTTTGCCAAGGAAATTGAGATACCATATTCATATTTTATATTTTTGTGGCAAAACCGTGCGAGATATCAAACATCATTAACAGACAAAAAAGCTTTCAAATGTACCAATCTTTAAAGTAATATTTTTTAAATTTTTATAAAGAGCGCCAATAGAAACATATTTTAGTTTTTATGTTGTAGTACTACTATTGTTTATACTTCTTGTCAATCAATCATGACTATAATTACTTAAATGATGTGTTATATTATGATAATCAACCATAATAAATTAATAATCAACTCGAATATAGCGCTCAATCGTTACAAATAAAATTAATAATATTTTTTTGAACTTTAAAGACTAATTCTGGCTTGACCGTACATAGATAAGTTGTGTTAAATCATCATATTTTTATCCCAGGAGTCTATGGTTAAGCCATTTCCCACATTAACGGGACACCCTGTATATAATATAATATAATATATATTGAAACACTTGTTTTGTATTGTGGAACCTTAAATTTGTTATAGATGTTAATTTATCAACAAATAACGTTCTAACTTTCTTTAGTTTGGTTCTTAATGATCACTTGATGACACATGATTAAAATATATGTTAAGAAATTTGTAAAAGTTAATAGAAATGTGTATTAACTTTTTAATTTGTAAAATCTGTACATTCATTTTCAAGGAATGACTGGTAGTCGAAACTAGTCGTAATGAATAAATAATATTAGTAAAACAAACTAAGTGATTTCCCTTTCTATTAATTTTTACAAATTAATTTAAATATGTTTTAACTTTGTTTGTATAACACTAATTATTTTTACGTGACTGCAGTTTCGGCAAATTCAGCTTGCCATTATCAAACATGAAGTGATCCGAAATGGCCATTATTATACTCTTTCTAATTATAAATGCTTTTTAAAACTAAAGTTATTTCTTATTGTGGGTTAATAAATAAACTGTCCATCACAGTTTTTGCTTTTTGAAAAAAAAAACATCGTTTAAGCTACACTCAAAAAATACTGAAACACACAATCATAGCTTCAATAGTTCTTATATTAAAACTTATCTAAATAGATATGAACAGTTTATTATCAGAAGATACATTTTTGTTGTTTTATTAGTATAAGGATACATTTCTAGCGTGCCTTAGCGAACTTATTATAAAACTGTCAGCCGTTAAATCCCAAAATGGACATTATTGTTTTACCTGAGAAAAAAAAAACCCGTAGAAATATTTTGCCTAGTTTAATTTAATGGGATATTTTAAACTTATAAATCGTTCTTTTCTCTTGTTTGGAACTTACAAACGGTGGGAGAAATATAGGAAAATACGAATCTCGCTCTGTCAAAGGGATAACGACACGTAACGAAAAAAGAATACGTGCCGATTTAGCGACGACGCGCTTTAATGGCGGCTATTAACAAATTGTTCCCTAACTTATTTCTTCAAATGTTCTTACCTACAACAAGATTTATGACCTCAGTTACGACAGATACAGAAAAAACTAGATTATTTACAAAACTGGAAGTTATAGTACGCATTTACGCCAGATTTAAGGTATATTATTTTAGTCTTCATTGCATTATTATTAACGTTAAATAAAAATGTATCACTCTTATAATTATTCCCGGGTATTCAAACTACCAGTTAGTTGGCTTAATCAATTACACTGGCCTACAGTGAATTTGGTGCTGGAAAGACTAATACGGTTTTTGTGAATACTCGTCATTCTGATTGTAACTGAATATTTTTGTTATGATTTTACATGTAGTTTAGGAGATATGCGAACATGCAAAAAACACAATTGTTTGTACTTATTACCATTTATTTCAATATTGGACAAAGAGAAAGCTTCGTTTTCGTGATTCCTTTGTGTAAGATTTATCAGGACAGTCTTGCATTATTCCCTAGCAATAATCAGCCATCATGTGCTCATCCCAACAGCCTTGGTACCTTGATTTCATATTTTGTTAGGTCTGTTTGTAACCTCTCACATTGTTCCTCACTGTCGGGGAATTTGTCGAAATGACTGTGATGAAGGTAGTGGATTTGATTGCTCATGTTACACCATCGCTTTTTGTAACATTGTAACACGCTTTGTTTAGGATAATGATCAGACTTGTGATTTCCTAAACAATTTTTACCTAGATCGACAAAAGAAATTCAGGCTAACATTTCTAAAAGATTCACGGAAAGCAAGACAGTCGAAAATACCACCTTTTACTTTCTCCTTACTTAAACGAGACCATTTCCCGACTATAGAACTAAAATATTGGAAATGTTTGTATATAGCTTTTACGAACTGTCTCATTGGACCTAATTTTATGTGCAATTAAAGCAAAATTATTCTATCTCTATTGGTGGGTTATGATGGTATTTAATATTCAATATTCAATATTCAATATTCAATATTCAATATTCAATATTCAATATTCAATATTCAATATTCAATATTCAATATTCAATATTCAATATTCAATATTCAATATTCAATATTCAATATTCAATATTCAATATTCAATATTCAATATTCAATATTCAATATTCAATATTCAATATTCAATATTCAATATTCAATATTCAATATTCAATATTCAATATTCAATATTCAATATTCAATATTCAATATTCAATATTCAATATTCAATATTCAATATTCAATATTCAATATTCAATATTCAATATTCAATATTCAATATTCAATATTCAATATTCAATATTCAATATTCAATATTCAATATTCAATATTCAATATTCAATATTCAATATTCAATATTCCATATTCAATATTCAATATTCAATATTCAATATTCAATATTCAATATTCAATATTCAATATTCAATATTCAATATTCAATATTCAATATTCAATATTCAATATTCAATATTCAATATTCAATATTCAATATTCAATATTCAATATTCAATATTCAATATTCAATATTCAATATTCACTATTCACTATTCACTATTCAATATTCACTATTCACTATTCAATATTCAATATTCAATATTCAATATTCAATATTCAATATTCAATATTCAATATTCAATATTCAATATTCAATATTCAATATTCAATATTCAATATTCAATATTCAATATTCAATATTCAATATTCAATATTCAATATTCAATATTCAATATTCAATATTCAATATTCAATATTCAATATTCAATATTCAATATTCAATATTCAATATTCAATATTCAATATTCAATATTCAATATTCAATATTCAATATTCAATATTCAATATTCAATATTCAATATTCAATATTCAATATTCAATATTCAATATTCAATATTCAATATTCAATATTCAATATTCAATATTCAATATTCAATATTCAATATTCAATATTCAATATTCAATATTCAATATTCAATATTCAATATTCAATATTCAATATTCAATATTCAATATTCAATATTCAATATTCAATATTCAATATTCAATATTCAATATTCAATATTCAATATTCAATATTCAATATTCAATATTCAATATTCAATATTCAATATTCAATATTCAATATTCAATATTCAATATTCAATATTCAATATTCAATATTCAATATTCAATATTCAATATTCAATATTCAATATTCAATATTCAATATTCAATATTCAATATTCAATATTCAATATTCAATATTCAATATTCAATATTCAATATTCAATATTCAATATTCAATATTCAATATTCAATATTCAATATTCAATATTCAATATTCAATATTCAATATTCAATATTCAATATTCAATATTCAATATTCAATATTCAATATTCAATATTCAATATTCAATATTCAATATTCAATATTCAATATTCAATATTCAATATTCAATATTCAATATTCAATATTCAATATTCAATATTCAATATTCAATATTCAATATTCAATATTCAATATTCAATATTCAATATTCAATATTCAATATTCAATATTCAATATTCAATATTCAATATTCAATATTCAATATTCAATATTCAATATTCAATATTCAATATTCAATATTCAATATTCAATATTCAATATTCAATATTCAATATTCAATATTCAATATTCAATATTCAATATTCAATATTCAATATTCAATATTCAATATTCAATATTCAATATTCAATATTCAATATTCAATATTCAATATTCAATATTCAATATTCAATATTCAATATTCAATATTCAATATTCAATATTCAATATTCAATATTCAATATTCAATATTCAATATTCAATATTCAATATTCAATATTCAATATTCAATATTCAATATTCAATATTCAATATTCAATATTCAATATTCAATATTCAATATTCACAAGCAGAGTAATATATAAACTTTGAATTGATTGCTTTGCTGTTCCAGTAAGAAAATTTATGTTTTTTTTTTCAATGCACCCACTATCTCAAATATTTGTTACATATTTTGCAAATACAATTTGGTGCCCAGAGTTTGTCAGTATCTTAAATTTTTAGGTTAAAGTAAGTACACATTTTGCGCTAATTCAGTAGGAGATTTCCGACATTTGTTCACTGTGTATTTGCCACAAACGTAACAAATTCTGTTTGGATCGTTAAACGGGATCGTCTTGGCTTCGACATTATTATGTAATTATTTTTTTTAAGTATTAAATCACACGACAATAAAAATAAACTTTTAACACAACTGCTTACAAGAAAATATTAACAATGCGGGTAGCTAGACAACTGAATATTGAAATCATAAATCAAGCATACGAGAACAAAGAGTTTTGTGTGGGATCATTCATTGATCTTACAAGGGCCTTTGATTGCGTATCGCACAAGATATTGCTCTCTAAATTAAAAATGTATGGCTTTAACAACCAAAGTGTATGTCTAATGAAATCATATTTAGAAGAACGTCGACAAATAGTGGCACTAAAGCAAGAGAGATCCAGTATATTAAACCTAAAAGCTGATGTTCCGCAAGGCTCTGTCCTAGGTCCAATATTTTTTATTATGTATATTAATGATTTACCACAATATATAAAACAATCAAAAACCATTTTATTTGCGGATGATACTACAATTTTAAACCGTGCAACGGCATTAGAAAACGCGCAGTTGCTAAACAATGAAGCGATGGCTACTGTTTCAAGGTGGTGGGAGGAAAATTCCCTTTCAACACCAAAACAAACACAATTATATTCACTTTAAAATCACATAATGTCACATGCAACAGAACTAAATCTAACCTGGCGTATAATTATACACCACCGGTTGGAAAAAACGAGAAACGGCCCCAATTACTACGGAGTCATTTTTTTCAATAAATTGTCCGAGAAAACTAGGCATCTAGAAATAAATTCATTTAAAAAATAAATTATAGAATTTTTAATTAAAATGGCGCCTTACTGCATCAACGAATTCACACAATATAGTGATATAGTTTAAAGGAGTATTTAGGCCGAGTGAACGTTGCTCTGAACAAGTTGATTGTTGCTTTTAATAATTAAGTTAGGGAATTACATATGTGCTCTAAATCTTATTGATAATATAATTAGTCTAAATTGTTTATTGTTTATTTCTTTTGTATTTGTATGTCGACGTGTGTAAAACTGTATTGTTATAAGACACAAATAAATATTATTATTATTATTATTATTAACTGTATGTAGTTTATGTCACTAACAGTGTTACCACGTCTTATGCCATAGAAATATACTTAAATTTTAACAACACCAATTTTTTTATTTGATTTTGTAGACCTGTGTTATCTGACTAAGTTAACTTGCTTGTTAAAGTTATAATAATTATAATAATTGTTATGGAAATCTTACATACAGGGAATTTTTCTTTCAAGTGTACATATGCATAGGCTTATTTTAAAAGAGTTCAATTTAAATCTTCAAACGAGTGTTTTTCACTCTCAGATTAAGCATGCAGTAAAATTTCGAGTTTAAGAAAGCCTGAAAAGTTGGTTTGGTCACGTAGCAAAGCGAAGCGACCAAACTAAATTTTCAGGGTTTTCCTAAACTTGAAATATTACTGCATGTAATACTGAAATATTGTGAAGTATAAAATATGCTACTTAGGCACTTAACTAGAGACAACTTGAACTTTACTTAAAACTAGTGTTTTATACGCATGGCGCATGAAGTAAAATTTCGAGTTTAGCAAAGATTGAAAATTTGGTTTGGTCGCTCCGCTTCGCGACCAAACCAAATTTTATGGTTTTTCTAAACTTGAAATTTTACTTCATGCTTAAGCTGGGAGTGGCAAACACTCGTATAAACCTTTAAAATAACCTCTTTAAAAAAATATATCGAATATTTTAAGATTTCGAAACATAACAAAAAAATTACACCTGATCAATTTTCTTATATATATTTACATGTATGTAGTGGGTGTTTCCGAGAATACCAACGTAAACGTGTAGCTATGTAGAATTTGTAAACTCTAATTCGGAATATAATTATCTCCAAGTTAAGTTAATTAATATGTGGAACGATTAATTTGCATTTTACATATGTGACATATTAATTTAAACAAATGCACGTATATGCAGAATATTACAAGGAAATGCATGCAGTTCTCTGGTCACGTATATAATCTTTTCATTAATTACAATTTGGCTTGGAAGTGCACGTATATAGATATTAGAATATATTTAAAACATCCGCAGAGGATAAGGTATGATTAAAGCAAGATGAACTAGTGTAATAAAGATGAAATTATTTTCATATTTATACCGAATGATTGTATTTTTTTGTTTTTATATACAATCACGAAAAATAAATATAATAATTAATCAGAGCCTAATTTAAAACTTCAATGCAACAGCATTTTGCCAAGAATTTATTTTAACAGATTAATATTTGCACGGGAAGTAGTTGTTTCAATGGATATTTATCGTCTTAAATTGTCTTATTAATTAAGACACTGTTTGCATTTTCACGAATAGTTTTTTCGTAATTTTATATATTATGATTAATATTTGTATTACCTATAACTTATTTGGAGTATGTATACACCCAGGATAACAATAATAACTGACTGTGGTTTAATAACTTCCTTTTACATGTATTGACATTCCCCTCGTAATCCAATTTTCACCATTACGTTCAACGCTGACAACTTACTCGGCAGGTAAATTGAAATTCTGACCGATATCAACATTAATTATCATTCATTCAATCGGTTTCCATACTCAATCATAACGATGTACTTTTAGTAATACCATAACTTCAAAACACGCAAAACGAACAAATATTATTACAGTAACTCAAATAAAACTGATTACATGCACGATTTAGGAAAATCAACATTAAATGTACATCTTTATTAATAGCTTTCGTATATGAAGGAGTCGGCTAACCCACAATCTAATTATTTTCAGATATTCCATTTTTAACAGGTTGCATGCAACGCGAATTTAAGAGAAGTTGCCACAAATTACCAACTTCGAATAATAGCGATAAAATTGACAATTTTATTAATATTATTAAAACAATTCTTGAATGCATACTAATATAAAATTAGTTAGCAGCAAATGAACATATTTTTGAACAAATTCACGTTATCTATTAATTAATAATTGCTTCTCAATAATTATAAAATTAATTACACATTAATTATCATTCATACAAATATTTCCTTTTCTTTTAAGTATACATATCCGAATTATATGCTGCAAATCTTCAGATATTCCTTATTTTTTTTAAGAGTACAATTGAAGCTTTTAACGAGTGTTTTCCACTCCCAGGTTAAGCATGAAGAATAATTTAGAGTTTAGAAAAGCCCTAAAATTTGGTTTGGTCACTCCGCGAGGCAAAGCGACCAAGCCAAATTCTCTAAATTCGAAATTTTACTTCATGCCCCAGGCGTACAAGACACTGATTTCTAGTAAAGTTTACATGTTCACAATATTTTAGTGTTTTCAGTGTTTAATACGCGTTGCGCACGAAGTAAAATTTAGAGTTTAAATCCAAACGGTCAGGCTTTTCTAAACTCGAAATTTTACTTCATGCCTAATCTGGGAGTGGAAAACACTCGTTTAAAGCTTCAATTGTACTCTTCAAAAAAACAAGGAACATCTAAAGATTTGCAGCATATAATTAGGATATGTATACTTAAAAGTACAGGAAATATTTGTATAAATGATAGTTAATGTGTAATCAATTTTATAATTATTGAGAAGCAATTATTAATTAATAGATAACGTGAATTTGTTTAAAAGAAAAATTCTCTGTACAACCATTGAAATAATCATTCAAATGATCATTTATATTACCATTTAAATGATCATTAATATTATCATTCGAATAATAATAATAATACACCATTAAATATTCGATGATTTTATTAATCGAATAATTCGATTATTTTCCCTCAAGTCGGCATTATTATTATTTTGATTTCGCATTACAAGTTGATAAAATAAAATCTTTAGTTGTGAAATGAACATGTTTTTTTTTTATATTTAATTAATGGTTCCGGATCATTTAATAATAAGCAATATTTTAAGTGTCAAGTAAAATAAATGTTTTGATAAGTGTGTTTTTGTTTTCTATTTCGACACTACCTCATAAAAGTAATTACAGTAATAAAGCAGAATAACAGAATAAAGTTAAAAAAACATAATCAAAAACATATTAAATATAAATAAAATAAAGTACTTACTTGATTTTGAACAGGCAGCTGTATAAAATAAAAATCAAATCTTGGCATGTGCTTTGAATAATACGAACGTATCAAGATGAATTAGCCAACTTTCATTAATAAAATCTAAGCAACTAGATTTCCATGCAGTGGCTTGATTATTTAATTTGCATTTAATTACATGCATTATGAATGTAAAATATTGCAGCGAAAGAGTTGAAATGAAATAAGCAGTTGTAGGGTACTTTGCATTCCAAATTAGTAGTAGTGAAATTCTATTAAACATTGTTTTATTTC
Organism: Philonthus cognatus; assembly: GCA_932526585.2. NCBI lineage: Eukaryota > Metazoa > Arthropoda > Insecta > Coleoptera > Staphylinidae > Philonthus > Philonthus cognatus. The sequence goes on from OW052243.1 coordinate 91,722,406, forward strand.
CCAAAGTTATTAAATGCAATTTATGGGTAGAGTTTACCCAAAACTATTCAGTAAACGTTGAAATTACTTCTAAATAATAAATGAAAAACTGTCGTCTATAATTGCATCGGCACTTAGAAGTAGGGATTGTAAATTTACCAAATTTTTTAACTAACAGTAGTTGAAAAAGTTGTTTTTTTATACAAAAGAATCGTATTAAATTGGGTCAAGGAAACAATAACCAAATTACGGGTGCATTTTATAGTGCAGTTTTTACACTTTACCTGTAAATTGGTATTACAATCTCTAGTTAAACGATGGAAATAAGCGATAAATAAATTTTTCTTATTTTATATTTTTAGTTGTTTATTCAAAAGTATTGGTATATTTTAACAATACATTAAAACTTGTTTTATCGTATTTTTTCATATTATGTTACAATGTTAATAAACGGCTATATTTAACATACTAATATAATCTGAAATATAGTAAAACAACTTAAAATGTATTATTAAAAATATACGAAAACATTTAAATATACGAAAAGACGAAAGCCTAAAAATTCGCAATTGAATTTATTTTCTTCTTGCAAATGCCGATTCAATTATGATGAAAGCGCCGGGAAAACACTTCTTTTTGTTGTCCTCCTATAAATCACATTAACATTGTATTTATTGTTTGGATGCGCATCACACAATACCTTTTTTTGGCTTAATATCCAGTAATTGACATTTTATGTATAATGTCTTATGTGTAATATATGCCCTTTTTAAAATTCTATTAGTATTCTGTTTAATTTTACGATGTTTCGACGTACATTTTCAGATATTCGTGGTTTTTATAAAAGGTTTCAATTTAAAGCTTCTAACGATGTTTCTAATCCCAGATTATGCATAAAGTAAAATTTCGAGTTTAGAAAAGGATGAAAATTCCGTTCGGTCGCTCCCCGAAGCCATTTATTCATACGCGTGTAAAACACTGTTTTAAGCAGGGTTGTTAAAAAACGTTATTTTTCAATTAAATTAAAACAAACAGTTTTTCTACAAAACGTGTTTTCTCAATTAAATGTTTAGAAAAGCCGCCTGAATTTGGATTTGGACGCTTCGCGTCCAAATCCAAACGTTCAAGCTTTTCTAAACTCAAAATTTTACTTCATGCTTAATCTTGGATTGGAAACACTCGTTAGAAGCTTCAAACTGAAAGCTTTTATAAAAACAACGAATATCTGAAAATTATTAAAAAAATGTTTGATACATTTTCCTTTGTTAAATTACCAGTTTGCAAGTTTATAGTAAGTTATATCTGACTCTGAATAGTATAAAATTCTGGCGCAGTATTTTTTTTCTTCCCTGCAGTTTTTTCCCTCGGGTGACCATTTAAACAACTAATTTCCTGAATATGCATCCATCAACCGAGCAACTCATTTTCTTACACATACAGGGCTAAGCTCTGAAAGCACACTTGAAAGAGCTCGTTAACATTTTATATATTAACTTAAAACTTCGAAGTTCATTTTAATACGAACACGCAAGCTCTTTTATTTAAAATTCATCTGTTTATGTATTCCCATCCACACTTCAAACTTAAATAAATTAAATATTTTTACGAATTATAGATTTATATGTATATCATTTTCGAATACATGTATATCGTTTTCGAATATTATTGTCGCTTGAGAAAAACCAGCTGATAGAAAGCTTTAAAACATGTAGTAGAAATCTTTAAGGCTTTAATCCCTCGAATGTTTCAGTATTTTTATATTGGGGCTTAATCGAATATCGTACAATAAGTGTAGTAGTATTGAAACATATTTTTAAAATATGTTGTTTCCTAAAATTAATTAAAATTGGAAAACTATAATTATTTTTCACCAAAACAGTTACTTTTGATGTTGAAAATCTTTCTTTTTATAAAGCTACCTCAATAATCTAAAATTATTGTTTCTTGTATCCTTTAATATAAAAACCCAATCGATAGGAAAACTCTGGTTTGTCTCCATTGTTTTACTAGCTAACAGCACCTAGCAACAACGATGTGTTTGTTCGCTTCTTCCCTCATTTCAACATAAGCAACTGGTTGGTCAAAAATCTGTTCCTTCAGTGCCTACTATTGAAGGATTGCAAGAAATATATCGATTTGATGTTCTAAACTGAGCACATTTATTTTCAGCAATATTTCCAGGTAGCAATATAGATCACGTAAGAGCCGCTCGAGATAAAAGTTTATTGAATTGACAATATAGCATTTTTTCATATATGAATGTTGAAGCGTTATTTTTAAATGATATATCTCCTGTAGGATTTTTTATACACATCCTTCTGCGTTGCACTTACATTTTGGACGAGGATTACACGCATTCCTTTTATTTTCCCGATAGTTCCACAATACGAAATTGAATTCGTCGCTTTTTGCAGGGCCTGCATATTTTCCTCTGGATGGCAAAGCTTCTTTCGTTTTATATTACCTGCCTTATCTTTCGCTGGCATTGTATGTTCATATCTTTGTTATAACTAACAGACATTATCTACCATATTATATCTCTATATTGCAACGTTATCTTCATTATTTCTCCACTCCCATCGCGGGTTCACAATCTCTTAAGAAGCCCATTTCCTTCATTCTAATTAAACCCTCAGAAATTCATTATTATTAACGGGCTAAATTAAGTATACATTTTTTTAATACTTTATGTAAAGAACAAACTTCAGGCTTAATATAATGGGATCGCTTTTTAACCTCTTCACACTTCCAATTATTAAGAAAAAATGTATACCATTAACAGTATGATTTTAACTTCATAAGATATATAAAAGCATGAGATACAAATTTAATACACAAAAAAGATTATGTATTATATTCTTTAACAACGTATACAACTTTTATTTCAATAAAAACATCTTTATTAAACGCATAATATACATGGAGCTTTTCTTATAAGTATACATATTAGGGAGGGCCGATTTGGAAGGAAGTTTATTTTTTTCTAAGAATGAGTCTACTTTTTTCTGAGTCTACGTTCAATTCTAAGAAAAAAAGTCCACAGGACTATAGGTCTACGGTGAATTTGAAGCCACATTAATTTTCATTGTATATTTTACTGCAGCCGGTTGTAATATTTATTTGGATTTCAGTTCTGATTTATAATACTTCCTATTTTTATTTATATTTATAACCCTAAGTTCATGGGGGTTTTAAGTGTGACGAATTCCATGTTTTAATTTCAATTCAATTTTACAGGTAAAGTGGGCAAAGGAAAATGCTGGAAATTATTTTTAAGTTTCCAAGATCTCTGCCAGTGGGCGTTTCCACCATCTTGAATTACATAAAGTTACGTTTCTCGCGATTTTCCCCAATGGATGTAACAAAAAAGTATTTGCGTTTTAATGCTAACCTAAAGTGGAACATTTTTTGTAAAAACAATTTTTCTCTATCTTTTGAAATAAAGTGGGGGGGGGTATTTGAATGTTGTTTTAAATAAATGCCTGTAACTTCGAAACGGCTTAATGGATTTGGATAAATGGTATCATTAAAAAGAGCATTTCTTGGGCTTTTAGGTTTCTCGTAATCATGACAGTTGTGACCTACACGGCCGCCGATAGAGGGCGTTATTCCATATTATAACCAAAATATTGGATTTTCTCAAAAAATTTAAATGCGATGATATAACTTTTTTTAGACTACAAAATAGACAAATGACCAACCAATAAGCCTGCGTAAACCGCATCTTAATATCTTTATTATTAAGATTATTATTATTATTATTAGATATTAAGATGCTGTTTGCGCAGGCTTATTGGTTGGTCATTTGTCTATTTTCTAGTCTAAAAAAATCATATCATCGCATTTAAATTTTTTTGAGAAAATCCAATACTTTGGTTATAATATCGAATAACGCCCTCTATCGGCGGCCGTGTAGGTCACAACTGTCATTATTACGAGAAACCTAAAAGCCCAAGGCATTTATTTAAAGCAACATTCAAATACCCTCCACCACTTTATTTCGAAAGATAAAGAAAAATTATTTTCACAAAAAATGTTCCACTTTAAGTTAACATTAAAACGCAAATACTTTTTTGTTATATTCATTGGGGAAAATCGCGAGAAACGTAACTTTATGTAATTCAAGATGGTGGAAACGCCCACTGGCAGCCATCTTGGAAACTTGAAAATAATTTCCAGCATTTTCCCTTGTCCACTTACCTATAAAATGTTTTACCGTAACTCTCTACGATCGTTAGTTTCTGAGATACAGCCGCTTACCTCGCTTATTTGCCCACCCGGTACATATACCGGATGTTCGTTAAAAAACGCCCAACACGATAACTCCATTATTTATTGACAGATTTTATTGAACTAAAACCAAAGTCAATGGCCGTTTAAATATAAAGAAATTACATTAATATATATTTTTTTCAATAATAACTTCATTGCCAAATAATAGCCTACTTAAAATTTATAAATGGCTGCCTGTAATTTTTTATTTTTACTACATTAGACCTTATTTTTCTGATTCCAGTAATGTCCAATATGTTGTTTTTTTTTAAATATTGTCGTCGAAAATACACTAAAATGAATCTTTCATTTAAAATTATATTTAAAAAAAAATAAATTAGTGTGCCTTGGAAAAATATTTTAATTCATCAAATTTTAAAAATTCGGACTTTTAACCAGTGTTTTATACCCGTGGCGCATAAAGTAAAATTGCGAGTTTAGAAAAGCTGGGCTTATCTAAACTCGAAATTTTACTTCATGCTTAGTCTGACACTCGTTTCATCATTAGACATTATTTTTATATATCAAATTTGGAGGTTACGTTTCTAAAATCCTGTTTGTTTACATCAATCTTTGAGGTTATCTTTGTTGAATCCTGATTGATTAAATCAAATTCGGAGTTAAGGATTGTTAAATTTTGTTTGTTTACATCAAATTTGTAGGTTAGTTTATTTAAATCTTGTTTGTTTACATCAAGTTTGCAGATTAGGATAGTTAAATCCTATTTGTTTACATGAACTTTTGGGGTTAGGATTGTTAAATCCTGTTTCTTAACATCAAACTTGGAGGTTAGATTAGTTGAATTTAGTTTATTTGAATACTTTATGTAGCATAGAATAAATAAGTAGTGCAAGTGTTAAATTAATATTCTTTCTAAATATTAAAGTTTCGATTAAAATAATAACAAACAGAGGATGTATAATAAATTCGTTAACGAAACACGCGGAATAAATATAAATCAAAAACAATTTAAACAATATTAAAAGGACAATTTGTAAATACTATTCTTTTTTTGGTTGACATTACTTTACAATAAATTTGACACTATTTTTGTTGAATACTTTACAACATCGTGTCCTGCATTTTTTTTTTCATTTAAAGGCACACTACATTTATTGCCAAAAAATTATGTGAACCATATTTTTATTATTATGAGTTTGAATAACTTGTCTAATATTATATTATACAATCTAATAGTCAAAAAAATTGATTGATTGATTTATAACTGTATGTTTTGAGTTTGCGTAAAGTGAATATTACACATAAATATACTGTTATTGCTTGCTTCACTTTTTGTTAAATTAAAAAATAAGGTAATGAATAACAGTCTTTTTATGTATAATTGATTTATTATTATATTTTTCTAGCATAAATATAAAACTTAAATCAACATATCGGGCATAATTGGATTCAGAAAAACAATGTCCAATATAATAAAATAAGAAAAGTATTAGCAGCCATTTACATTGTAAAGTTGACTATTATTTGGCAATGCAGATAATTTAAAAAATATATATAATTACTGTCAGTTTATAGTGATAAAACGACCATTGACTTTGTTTTTTAGTTCGTTCAAATCGGTCAATAAATAACAGAGTTATGACGTTGGGTGTTTTTTTTATCGAACACCCGGTATATATTAAATCGTCCAAATCCAAATGGTGTACCAAACAATACTAACCAACGCCGTAGCCAGAAAAAACCCCCCTATCAACCGCCCCCTGGCTACGGCCTTGATACTAACAATACTAATGAACGGCCAATCTCAACGCTAATCCCAAATAGCAAATAAATCATGTTTAAAAAAAGTCATTTACAAAAATAACACAAAAAAGTATAAATTATTATAAACAAAGATATTGGACTAGTTTGTATCACAGATGTTTTATTCGTATCACAAATTAATGATGTGCAAAAGCAACTCGCATGGAACATCTGACAACAAAATTCACTATAAAATTCACCATAAAATGCAATAAATAGTAGAAGTATATATAAAAAAAATTAATTAAAATAAAACAAAAATAAATAAAGAATCAGTATAAAACAGTACCTATATTTTACAAACAAAACAAGCTACACCATATTAATAACAAATAAAACAGAAAAATTAAAATCAACATGCCAGCAGAATAACACGTTAAACAGATTGAATGTTTTAAATACTGCTGCTATATAATAATGATAGAAACTGTAAATATTTGTTTCTTGCAGACGATCTTAAACTATACAAACGTATTGTCTATCAGGAAAATCAGATTGTAATGCAACATAATGTTAACACATTGATTGCTTATTGTAAACAATTTAGGGCGGGCTGATTTGTGAGAAATCTTGTTTTTCAAAGAGTGAATCTGAGTTTTTCAGATTCTACTTTCTAATTCTAAGAAAAACGGTCCATGGGATTATACGGTGATTTTCGAGCCAAAACAATTTTAATTAAAGATTTTACTGCAGCTTATCTTCTTCGTTTTTATAAGATTTTTATAATAATTAAAATAATTAATTAATGTATTTAACACGTGTGTATGAACTTATTTCTCAAAAATTGTCAAAATATACCTAAAAAAGTTTGTAGCGGCCCCTTGCGGGAATGCCTAAGGCAAAAATAAACATCAAAATCGAATTCTCCTTACCCTAAAACACACCATATAAATAAAAATAGGAAATATTTTGAATTAGAACTGAAATACAAATAAATATTACAACCAGCAGCAGTAAAATCTTCAATTAAAATTAATGTGGCTCGAAATTCACAGTAGACCTATAGTCTTGGACTTTTTTTCTAAGAATTGAACGTAGAATCAGACAAAATTAGACTCACTCTTTGACAAAAAACCCACCCTAATACATATCCCAATCATATGCTGTAAATCTTTAGATATTCCTTGTTTTTTTTAAGGGTTTAATTAAAAGCGTTAAACGAAAGTTTTCCACTCTCAGGTTAAGCATGAACTAAAATTTCGCGACCAAACAACATTTTCAGACTCTTTAAACTCGAAATTTTACTTTATTCGCGACGCATATAAACACTGAAAACACTAAAATATTGTGAACTTCACTTGAAATCAGTGTTTTATACGCGGGGCGCATGAAGTAAAATTTTATTTTAGAAAAGCCTGAAAATTTGGTTCGTGGGCTTTCCTAAACTATAAATTTTACTTCATGCTTAACCTGGGAGTGGAAAACACCCGTTTCAAGCTTTTAATTGAACTCTTTAAAAAAACAATCTAAAAATTTACAACATATAATATTGACTTTATGCACCAGGAGTATAAAACACTGGTTTAAGGTGAAGTTCTAAAACGCGTACGTATATCAGCTTAATTAGAAATACACGATTCTAGATATAAATAGTCTTTCATCAACGATTTTCAGTTTATTAATAAATAATTAGGTTTTAAAGATTGTTTTATAAATACTGGTAGTTACTGTATTTTTTTTTTAGAAATTTTTAAAATATGATTATACGATCATATAATATATGAGTACACAGCACATTTTTGTACAACAAAATCAATGAAGTGGAAACAAATAAATTACGAGTTAACGGTAAAGTAAAAAACAATTCGTAACTATAATATCAATGTAGAAATAATATTTGAAATAAGACAATATTTTTAAGTAAAACCAAATTTATATAAAAAATGCATTCCTAGCATTTTCGTCGCTAATTTACATGAATACATAATCTAATCCACATTTAAATTCAATAAATTGTTTAATATGTTACTGGAAACAATTATAAAATAATCAATGATTTGAAGTGATTAATTTTTATAATTACACAGCTATATTGATTGAGTGAGTTACGTGAAGATCGAATTTAATTGATAAATAAAGCACTAAAAACTTTTCTTCACACTTTTATTTTTATTCCATATGTACATTTCGGACACAATGTGACCAATATCAATGGATCAATACTAACTAACAAAACTAAAATTTAACACATATATACACAAACGATTACATACAAAGCGGTGGGAGTGAAGGCAAGAAATTGGGGAAGAAAGCATAATTAACAATTCCAAGAAAAAATAAGGGTAGCGGTATGGGCGGGGTAAGGGTACTAAGGCTATTCGGTATGGACAGGATAAGCGTATTGGGGAAACCCGGATTAGGGTGTACAAATTAAACCTAATAAGGTATTTTGGAGTGGGCTGAGATCAAAATTCATTAAATAATTATCGGATTTTTTCATTTCGATAGCTTCAAGCATATTTAATTGATAATTCGACGAATGCTTCAGTAATTTGATATTTTTAACAGTGATTTTTGACCGGTTTCGATTATGTGGTTAGCTACCGCTGATTGATCTTGATTTAGATTACGTGCGTGTGCTATATGTTTTTTAAATCTAATTCTTAGGTTGCGTTGCGTTTGACCAATATACAACTATTCACAGTTACTACAACTAATTGAATAAATACCTGATTGGTCTAATTCTTTTATTTTGTTAAATAATTGGCTAAGTTTTGAATTAACATAGAAGGCTGGTGTTAAGTTAAATTTTTTATATAATTTATTAAAATAGATTTCTGAGGGGGGGGGGGGATATATTAGTCGCACGATTTTTTTATCTTTATTGGAATTGATAGGTGTTAAGAATGTGGTACTGTTAAGTTAATTTTTAAAAACATGTTTGTTATTTAATTTTTGGATAGTATGACTATTGTATTGAAGGTTTCTCGCGATGTTGTGTATAACTTTTAATTCATTTTCCCTATTTTTGGTGGATACAGGTAAGCTGAAGGCTCTGTGGATGAGGCTATGAAAGCTGCTAACGTATACTTCATTGGAGCATAAGAATTAGCATGGAGATAATTAAAAGTATGTGTGGGTTTTTTAAAAATGTTAAATTCTAGTTTATTATTATTTCTTGAAATTAAAAGGTCTAAGAATGGTAATGACTTATTATTTTCTATTTAATGGGTGAATTTAATACTATTATAAAAACTGTTGAGGGATGTGATAAAAGTGTTAATATTAAAATCTGAGTTGACTATTCCAAATACATCATCAACATAACGAAACCAAATGTCCGGGAACTGGGTTAAAGTATTTTTGGCATTATTTTCAAAGTGATTTAGAAAAATATTAGCTAAAAAGGGGGATAAGGGGTTTCCCATAGCAGTGCCAAAGGTTTGTTTGTAAAATTTGTTATTGAACTCGAAAACGTTACAGTCCATTACTAGTTCTGTAAGTTGAATATAAACTTCGATTTAGTCAGATGGAATTTTATTTTTAACTAATATGTTTCTAAGAATGGATAAAGTGTCGTTAATGGGTATGCTGCTTCCCCAAAATCGTTTGTGAATATATGTGTTAAATTTTTGTTTTGTTAGTTAGTATTAATCCATTGATAATGGTCACATTGTGTCCGAAATGTACATATGGAATTAAAATAAAAGTGTGAAGAAGGGTTATTAGTGCTTTATTTATCAATTAACACAGCTATAATTAAAAAGATATTTCCGTTTTTGATTTTTGTTTCAACTACATATTAAAAATGTCATTGTTGAATTTAAATGGGACGGTGTTCGTGTTTATGAGCAGCTACAAGGGAATAAACACATTTTTATGTCACATTTACTGCAGCTAATAAATACGTTTTAGAGTTGGTGGGCGTCGTGATGGAAGTACAAAATGATTGATCGATGATGATAAAACTGAAGATCTTGCGTCCATAAACAACGTATTGAAACTTTGTAATTATTTTCGTTTATTTCTCTGTGAAAACTGCTTGCCCTATTTTTTGCGTTATCTATAAGTAAATGCCAAAAGTTGCATTCGCTATAAATATGTGAACACTAGCGGGAAAATAAGTTTTGGCATACATCCAAAAAGTTACACCATAGTTGGGATGCATTTAAGTATGCTTATGAATTCCAAGTTAGCCTGATTTGAGTACAAAATTGGAACGTAATTAAATTCGAATTCATTATCCAATAAGCCGTGCAAGGTTCGGGATTAAATGTAAATTTTTCCGTGTACAATAGATTCATTAATAACACTCTCTGTAGGTATAACTTCACTGGATTTACTGAATTATCCGTATTTAAATACACAATTCTCTGTTGCCATCATTAATTATGTAAATTTCAACAATGCTAGATAATTATGTTAATGATGCGTATGATAAAGAATACAGTATTTATTGTTATTGCTGATTTTGAAATAAATTCAATTTTGCACAATGCGGTAAACTAAGCAGAAAATAATACACACCATTTGACCTTAACATTGTCAGTGCACGAAACACACAGGCTATATCAAAATTATGCAATTAATTTCAGGTTTGCGAAATTACCCGATCCAATTGTTATGATTACATAACGATAATTGAAAATACAATAAACGAAGCAAATGTAGAATTAATGTATTAATTTCAATTTATTATAATTTTTATATTATTTAGGCTTTCAAGGCTACTAGACTAGACATTTTACTTCCTGCACCAAGCGTATATAATACTGTAGCGTCAATTTTAAAAACACATCATCTTTAATTTGAATAACACATAATCAGTTATAATAGTCTGTAATTAACGATTTTTAGTGTTAATAATAAACAACCGGTACACTATAGAGAGCGTTTTCACGATTAACCGGCAAATTATCAAATATGGTTATCCAGCCATATTTACAATCCATAGCTTACAGGCGTGACGTATATTTTTACTTGTGTTTTATTTGTCTAAGTGTTTGTCAGTTCTCGTTTTATTCGAAACTTTTACTTTGTTATTTTGTGTTTTATTCATTTCATCTGCAAGTTATTATATACATCGTTTTGTTTATTCTGTTTTATTTATCTGCTCAAGTAATTTAAAATAAAATCACGAAAACCGCGCAATTTAAAATCTATTAACTAGCTCTTATATTATTTCACCAAAAGTAAAACGATTTTTGCAATCGCAAGAAAGAGGAAGAAAGAGAGAGAGAGAGAGAGGGGTGGTGGAAGAGAGAGCTTTCAATTCCTGTATCCGTATTCTGAATATGAATTTCCCGGCGCATTCACAATGTATGCATCAAACAATATTATTAAATATTTAAAGTATTTAAACAGGTCACAACTGTATTGCCTTTTTTGGTAGGCACTAATAGTATTAATCTGGTAATATTTTATTTTTGGAACAAAATCGAAATCAAGAAAACCGTTTGGAGTAATAGTATGGCAAGTTTGGGGCACGACGCCGTAGGCGAGTGCCCCAAATGCCGAGTGAGATATGAGCCATATCCACTCGAGTTTACCAGTCAACTTTTCCTACAACTAGTGAAAGAAACGAAATTAATAGTTAAACATTATTACAATAATTATTTTTTGCACATAAAAATGTAATTATAATAAGTACAATGAACGTATGTAGTGCTTACACCCAACAGTGTGTAAGTTCAAAATTAATTTCATAACTATTAGTATTATGTACCATAGCATATATTTCTTAGTAATATGGTTTGAGTTCTTGGTAGTACACTATCCATAGCAAAAGGATGCATAAAACTTGATTTTAAGAAAATATATTTTAAAGTTTACAAAAAATAAGGATTACCTTTTATTTACCAATACGAATATAAGTAATATCCAGTTTTAACGAATAATTTCCAATTTCATAAATTTTGCACTTATCTATATACAGTTTTTCTTTAAAGTAATCGTGTTACAAATTTAGCTTATTTTCTTTTAATCTATAGTATTTCGTTGTTTTTTGTTTATAAGAGTTCAGTTTGAAGCTTTTAATGAGTGTTTTTCACTCAAACACTAAGCATGAAGTAAAGTTTCGAGTTTAGAAAAGCCCCATGAAAATTTGTCGAGATACATTTTATGGGCTTTTCTAAACTCGAAATTTTACTTCATACGCCACGCGTATAAAACAGTAAAATGTTTTGATCTTTATGTACATTTAAACCTGACTTGAAATCAGAGTTTTATACGCGTGGCGCATGAAGTAAAATTTCGAGTTTATAAAAGCCCTGAAAATATACATATATACAAAAAATATACTTTATGTAGTTCACAATATTTTAGTGTTTTATAGGCGTGGCGCATGAAGTAAAATTTCGAGTTTAGAAAAGCGCGACGGTCGACAAATTTTCATGCTGTTCATGCTTTGTCTGGGAGTGGAAAACACTCGTTTAAAGATTCAAATAGAACTCATTTAAAAAACAACGGATGTCGGCAAATGAACAGCTTAGGCGTATGTTTATCTAAAAGAAATTATTTTATTATTTTCTTTAAATCTTTAGATATTTGATGTTTTTTTTTAGAGTCCAATTTAAAGCTTTAAACGAGTGTTTCCACTCCCAGACTAAGCATGAAGTAAAATTTCGAGTTTAGAAAAGTCCAGTGAAAATTTGTCGAGGGTCGCGCAGCGACCCAAGACAAATTTTCTGGGCTTTTCTAAACTCGAAATTTTACTTCATGCGCCACGCCTATAAAACACTAAAATATTGTGAACTTTATGTATATTTGAACCTTACTTGAAATTAGTGTTTTATGCGCGTGGCGCACACAGTAAAATTTCGAGTTTAGAAAAGCCCAAACAATTTGTCTCGGGTCGCTGCGCGACCCTCGACAAATGTTCACGGGGCTTTTCTAAACTCGAAATTTTACTTCATGCTTAGTCTGAGAGTGGAAAGCGCTCGTTTAATGCTTCTAATTGAACTTTTTTAAAAAACAACGAATGTCGAAAAATGTACAGCATATGCACATGTTTACCTAAAAGAAAAATTCCCTGTATATAATTTGGCTATTTATCGAGCGATTTTTTGTGCAGGTATTCTTGCTCTGTATCTTTGGCAGAATGTCTTGAATCCAGAGTAGACGAATCACTTTCACACTCACTATCCATAATGGTATTAATTATAAGGACAATTTCAAAAATTTCTTATGACGGAATCCCTTGACATGTTTTATTTACAAAACTTCAATCGGCTCAGTACAAGTTGTTACCCGGTTACGTAAACAAACGTAACTAACAAGTTTTTATATCCTTACAAGAGTGGAGATTATGCTTATCTCTTTACACTTTAGTGTGCAAATATGATATGAATTTTCAGGCTTTCCTAAACTCGAAATTTTACTTCATGTTTAATCTGGGAGTGGAAAACACTCGTTTAAAACTTCAATTGGTACTTTGTTTCAAAATCGAAGATAGCAAATTTATTACCGATAGTGTTTAGATTTTTACTTCACACGGTTTTCTTGATTTCGATATTGTTTCAAAAATAAAATATTACCACATTATTACTATTAGTGCCTTAAAAAAACAGGCAATACAATTAATTCTATACTGTTTAACATACTTTAAATATTTGAAAGTGATTCCAACTGCATATTACCTATATTATAATTATTATATTTTATAACAAGAATAATAATGAATTAACATTGTATGCACATTTAAAATACTAATAAATTCTCCATAAAAAACAGAAAATGAATATTTTTAGGAGAAAATCCGAATCAAAATATAAAAAAAAACAAAACAACAAAATATGTTGAATAGTTCTTCAATACATTTTAATAAAGTTTGTATAAAATCAATGCTATTAACAATCGACTAAACATTTGTAATAATTTTACACAAAATATTTAGTAAATATTATTGACTTTTAATGGCCTTGTTAGGCTTGATGAAGAACCATACAAACAGTTTCTGTTCACTATGAAATCCGTCAAACTATTGTTTATACAGGAAAGTTGAATCAAACAGTTGCTACAATCTATTTTGTAAAGGTCATATTTTATTTTTTCGTGTATAAAATCTTGTAAAATATCAAGAGTGAGCTGTGCCTAAGACGTTAATTGAGGGATTCTCTTCCCTGGTTGTGCTAAGTAGAAGATTAGGGTTTCAATCGCCTTATAAATGCAGCCGACAAATTGTTTGATCATAAATCGGCCTTTCAACGTTCGGGGATTTTCTTAATCAAAACGCTGGTAGGGAGTAAAATGACGTGACGCAAATATGCTTTCCCCTTCAAAGCTGATTGGTATAATTTATTTAACTTATTTTACACAACTTTTATTATAAATCTTTCTTGTATAAAATTTTATCAGGGATTTCTTATTTCTCCTACTCCTACCCCGAAATCAAAATTTAAAACTTTAAACTCATGTTTCTTGAGTTATTGCCAACTTTGTTTGTGGATAATTAAAAAAAAAAGCTCTAACATTAAATGAAACATTAATCAATGGAATAAATATTAGAAAATTTAACTAATTGAATATAAATAATTTAGGTTGCAGGTTCGATTCCTTTTAAAACCATGTTACAATTTTTGTATCTCAGTTATCGATATCACATTTATTTATTTAAATAATAACTAATCTTTGAGATAAGCAAATATTTTATTTTATCGATCTGATTGTACTTCTCCATTGTCCAATCGATAAAATATAAAATTGAATAATGATTCTCTGTTTAATAAAACCAAATTAATTGTATCAATGTGGTAATCTCAGTTATTAAAAAAGAGTATATGGTACTCGAAGTGCACATCTCATAGTGAAAAATAAGTAAGCGAAGAAAGGAAATCAAACCATGTTTTATTAGTGTTTGATTACTTCACATGACTCAAACCAAACAGTGAATAAATCTCAATATTAATAAAATTAAAGATAGAACTTATTTTAGTCAAATGAATCCTTTACTAGAGTATCATAAATGAGCTAGAACCGCTTGTATTATATTTTATCTTTAAAAATAATTTGATTTGAAATGTACATGAATATTTGTACTCTGATATCTCCTTATAATTAAGTAATACCAATCTGGTTTAAGAAGTATAAAATGAGGTATCTACTGATCACATTTAATATTAAATTATGTAAGTAGATAAATTATTAAATGCGTCATTTAAGCAGCTAAACATTCAATTAATTTTAGTTCTGTTAATTCACCCGATTCAATTGTTCATAATAATTGAAAATAGATTAAACTAATGAGAAAATAGAGTTTAACGTATTTATTTCAACCAATATTACTCTTATTATTAATATAACTACATCCATAAATTAATAGTTTAACTAAATCTATAATCATTATGTTATTATTTGTTAAAGCAAGGCATTTATATGTATAAATAATCTTTATTGCCAGTATAATATACACAATTTCATATAAAAAAATAGATTTAAAAAAATACAATAAGAAGAATAACAAATATTACTGGCAATCGGCTATCGGCCAGCAGCCTTTCTGCCGAGTTATTTTTTTAGGGGATATGTTTAGGCAATGATGTAAATGGAATTTTGATATCAATGTTGGTTATGGTATGTGATGAATTGAAAGACTGTTTGTGAGGAAAAATTGGATTGTTTTTTAAAACAATTTTTGGATAAATCAAGGAGACGTTTGGTAATTGGGATAACTTTTGTTCAGTTGTAAAGGAGAATAATAGATGGGTTATAAAGTGGATTGAGTGGATGACGAATTTTTGTAAGGGATCTCAGGGACGAACTCTTGGATGTTGTGAAGTGTGGGATTGGGAGAAGTGGAAAATAGGATGAATCCGTAGTCTAACATAGGCATGCATATCATTTTGTACATTTTTGTGACGTTTGTTGTTGTGATTCCAAGATTTCTGTATGTTAGACTACGGAAGTGTATTGCTCTAGCAATAATTTTGTTTTTAAATATGGCTGTGTGTTTTTTAAAGCTAAATTTTGAGTCGAAGGTAATTCCAAGGTATTTTATATGGAGAGCTAGGGAGATGGGCTTATGGCAAATGGAGATGTTGACAGAAATATTGTTGCGGCGCTAAGGAATAAAGAGTTGGGATTTATTGGGATTTATTTTTATTCTCCATTTAGCAAACCAAAGTTCGAGGGAATCTATAAGCTGCTGCAGTGTTTGTAGTGCTTTGGGTAGGTTCTTTTCATGAGCTATTAGGGCTGTGTCATCGGCGTATTGCAGGACGTAGGAAGCGGGATTAAAATACATGGGATTCGAGTTGTATAGATCAATACAGAAAATGTTGTATAGGAGTGGAGAGAGAGGTGATCCTTGCGGAACACCTTGCTTAGAAGTGAAAGTTTGGGATGTGGTACTTTGGATTTTTACTTTTAGTGATCTATTTATTAGGAAGGTATTTAGGATAAAAATTAGTTGTTTAGGTATGTTAAGGGATTGAGATTCATACAGCAGACCTCGGTGCCATACGGAGTCAAAAGCCTTTTGGATATGTAGAAAGATAGCGGCAGATGAGCGTCCTTCGAGGTGTGCAGTTTGTATGTTGGAAGTTAGGATAAAAAGTGGGAGAGTGGTGGATCTGTGAGGAAGAAATCCGAATTGGTAGCTTGGAATAAGATGTAATATATAGGAAATCATTTTTTCTTTGAAAAGGGATTCATAGAGTTTGCCAATGACAGGAAGAAGGGTGATTGGTCGGTAGCTGGATACGAGGGATGGGTTTTGTTCTCTTTTAGGAATGCAAATAATTAAACCAGTTTTTCAGTCAGAAGGAAAGTATTGGGAATGGTAGCAGACGTTTAGGATTTTAAGGAAATATTGGTGAATTTCAAATGGGAGAGATTTTAGGATATTTCGTCGGTCGGGTCCTGGAGCAGTGTTTTTTCCGGCATGTAGTACTTGAAAATAATTCTGTCATTCTTCTGTCATTTCGTCAGTAGCGGTAAGTGGGGTGTTTGAATTGAAAAACTCTTTGTGTTTGTTGTGTGCCGGTAAATGTCTTTTAAATATTGTGCAAATTTGTCCGCTATTACCTGTTCATCAGTTATTGTCTCCTTGGTCGCTAAGTCAGTAATTTGTGTTATCGTGCTTGTATTTCTGTATTGACTAAGCTTCTCAATTTCTGTCTAGTATGTTTTGCCTTTGCTGTTGTTAATTTTCTGAGAGGCTGTCAACCCGGTGTCCGTCTTGTACTGTTTTATTAACTGTTTAATGTCTTTGCTTAGTTTGTTGAATAATGTTCGAAGGTCTGTAGTGTCTGTCTATTGAATGTCTCTGTATATTTGTCTTTTGTATTTTATTAATTTCAGTATATAATTAGAAAGGGGATATTTATAGGATTGTTTTTTAATCTTGGGTGTGTTACTGCTAATAGATTGGGATAGCGTGTAATTAAATTGAGTAATAATATTGGAGTCGATAGTGGGATGGTTGGATATGAAATGAGTGATAGCAAGACAATTATTAAATCAAACAAATTAAACAATATTTAGTGCAACTGAATACATCCTCAAAATAAACAATAGTTGCTGTATTGATAATCTTGAGTATAGCTGGCCTAATAATAATAACCTTTATTACCCAACAGGCAAAAAACCTAATTACATTCCAGTAGGTAAATATATACTGGGTGTCCCACCAAAACCGCACATTAAGAGTATATGGACTTCAATTAATGTATTGTAATGTGATTTTTAGCAATAATGTAATCGTGTGTGCGTTTTTTAACGAAAATATTTTAAGATTATTCAAGTTCTGGTTATACCGGCATATAATACCAATTTTAAACGGAATGCTGTATTTTTAAATTATTCTACATACAATTTTGTGAAAAAAATAATTAAGTAACATAACCTTCAAATTTAACAGTTTACGAAATAAATGACATTTAAAAAAATGTAGTGCTTTTCCAAGATTCATTTCAAAATTCGTATCTCCGAACAAAAGAAAATTGAAGAAATGTAACTTTTAGTAAATAACACACTTGGTTAAGATTTCACTGTTTAAACAGTGAAATCTTAACCAAGTGTGTTATTTACTAAAAGTGTCGATATGGAATTTCAGCCTCAGCCTCAGCTATTAAAAAGAAATTAATGTTATTTTGGTTATAGAGAGCCAATACCTAAATGATAATTTATTTTTCAAATAATAATATACAGAGTGTTTAACATTTCATACCTCATATTTGGACAACATTAAAAAACTAAATCTCAATTTTATAAATGTGACAATTCTGCATTGATCTATACTACTATTCCCTGTAGTTCTATTCTTTTGTTTTTAAGAAGAAAAAAAGAAGATAGGCATAAGAAATTAGGATAGATTAATAAAAAATTGAATTCTGCATCAGAACAAAAAAAAATCGAAATTTAACGGTTTAAAGTTAAACAAATGTAGTCTGAAATATTGAACTTTCTGTAAATTATTTTTCGAAAAATAATTAACCATTACAACGCTTGAAATGGGAACATATTTTTATATATTTGTAATATTTAGGTCCGCTATACACAAAGATTTTTTCTTCTAAGTTACATACGCTAATATACTGTATACGCTGTATACAGGGAATTTTTCTTTTAGAAGAAATTTACATGCACTGTAAATTTTCCGATATTTCTTAAAAGAGTTCACGTTGAAACTTTAAACGAGTGTTTTACACTCCCAGATTAAGCATGAAGTAAAATTTCGAGTTTAGAAAAGCCCCATAAAAATGTTTCGAGGGTCGCGATTTCAAGTGAAGTTCAACTATGCATAAATTTCACAATATTTTAGTGTTTTATACGCGAGGCGCATGAAGTAAAATTTCGAGTTTAGAAAAGCCCAGAAAATTTTCACGGGGCTTTTCTAAACTCGAAATTTTACTTCATGCTTAGCCTGGGAGTGAAAAACACTTATTTACAGCTTCAAATTGAGCACTTTACTAAACTACGAATATCCGAAGATTTAAGTATATACGCTATAATTGGGATATGTATACTTAAAAGAAAAACTCCCTATATTTTCAGATATTTGTCGTATTTGAAAAAAGTTCAAATTGAAGTTTTAAACGAGTGTTTTTCACTCCCAGATTAAGCATGAAGTAAAATTTTGAGTTTAGAAAAGCTTGAAAATTTAGTTTAATCGCTCAACGAGCCAAATTTTCAGGCTTTTCTAAAGTCGAAATTTTACCTTATGCGTATAAAACGTATGAATTGATTTTGACTAAATTTCAACATATACTACTAAAGCAGTATGGTAAAGATATATATTTTGAACTTTACAATATTTGAGTGTTTTATACGCGTGGCGCATAAAGTAACATTTCGAGTTCAGAAACGCCTAAAAATTTGGATTGGTCGTTTCGCTTCGCTACGGGACCAAACCAAATTTTCAGGCTTTTCTAAACTTAAAATTTTACTTTAGACTTATCTTGGGAGTGAAAAAGAATCGTTTAAGGCTTCAGTTTGAACTATCTTCAAATACGACGAATATCTGAAAATTTACAGCCTATATAGTTTATTAGGGTGTGTATACTTAGAAAAAAAAACTTCCTGTATACAGCGGACCAAAATATTACAAATATATAAAATATTGTTGCATTTCAAGCATTGTATTTGTAGTAAGTGAATGTTTAAAAACTGCGCTATTTGACGTGGGGCGGGGTTCGTATATCCAATGCATGTAAAAAAGTGCAGATTTATTTAAATATGTGTAATGCAGTAAATCAATTAAAAGTGTCAAATGAAAACTTTAAAGCTCTCGAGTATTTTAATTCATACAATATCTGCATGAGTTAAATAATTTGTGTAAAGTTTGGGAAGGCAGCGATTCCATCGCAATCGCAATCTAAATTCAGAATTCATAATAAACCTAATTCAAGTTCCGAAAATTAAGCATGCATGCCACCCGTCCATAATTCTACAATTAAAACATCTTCATATTACAACCTCCAGCAAGCAGTACATTCTCACTTCTGGATAAATTTTAATATCGCGCCGGAATATCCCAGTTAATTAAAGAAAATTGTGCAGATTTTTGAATTTCTCCATAGTCAGAGCCGGAGAATTAGCACGAACTGTGAACTGTTAATAAGATTTTAATGAAGAATGGAAAAGGTTCGAATTGTTGCAGGTGGGACGAAATTAAATTTTTCTCAATCGCCTTTTATGCTGAAAGGCGCTCATATAAAATTTTTACGCGGATTAAAATAAATTGACTAAAGATATTTTTATCAAATTGCTTTCTTTGTCAACAGTTTTATTACTTTATACATCTTTATACACGAATTTTTATAATATATTTTTATTTTGAAATTGTTTTATTATTTATCAATAAACAAACAATTTCTGCTTTCTTATAACTCTCACTTATTTAATATTCTGTTTATTGAACCTAGGTTGGAATATAAATTTTCGTACCGAGAAAAATGTCTATTAAATATTATTGGCCATACTGCTATAATTCTTAAAATTGAAATTGAAATTATGTCGCTTTTTACGCATTTACTAAATGAAGCTGAGTTTACTGTAAAACAAACATATAGAAGTAGTATAAGCCTTTGAACATTAAATCAATTAATACGCCGGGCGTATAAAGTAAATATTTCACTACAATCAATACATTAAATTGACGTTACATTAAACTTGACTAATATTCAAAATAAGTATACATTTTTGGTTCATAGAGCGAATGATATAAGAGAACATTCAAGTTATCTAATAATTCGATATTCGAGATAATTCGAGCAAAATTTAAAAAAAAACACGACTATTTGGATAATCTAAAAAACCGAATTATACCTCAACCTTCACATTTAATTTATATAATTTTATAATTATATCATGTAACTTAATTCCTCGTCAATTATGGCGTGTCAAACCAATTAATATTTCACTGGTGTAATTAGAGTTATGTTTGAATTTACGGTGCGTTGTAATACGGCTTTACCGAATTCCAAGCTAGCCACATCTATTTAACACCGATAAGACGCAATTATTCATATTACACATTATTAAACTATTATTATTAAGTCACACATACAGGGAGTTTGACTTTCTAGTATACATATCCCAATTATGTGCTGTAAATGTTCAGATATTCGTTATTTTACATAAGAGTTCAATTTGAAGCTTTAAACGAGTGTTTTCCAGTCCCAAGTTCAACATGAATTAAAATTTCGAGTTTAGATAAGCCTGAAAATTTAGTTTGGTCGCGTAGCGCGTAACGGCGGCCAAACTAAATTTACAGACTTTTCTAAACTCGAAATTTTACTTCATGCGCCACCCGTACAAAACAGTGATTTCAGGTGAAGTTCACCAGTTCACAATATTTTAGTGTTTAACATGCGTGCCGTTAAGCAAAATTTGGAGTTTAGGAAGGCCTGAAAATTGGGTTTGATTGCTTAGCGCTACGCGACCAAACCAAATTTTCAGGCTTTTCTAAATTCGAAATTTTAACTTATGCTTAATCTCGGATTGAAAACACTCGTTAGAAGCTTCGGATTAAAAGCTTTTATAAAATTAACTAAATTTAATTTTTTTTTTAGGCTTTTCTAAACTCGAAATGTTACTTCATGCGCCACGCGCACAAGACACTTATTTAAAGTGAGTTTCAAAATGCACCTACTCCTTATTGTTCACTGTGGAGGCTTTTACTTCGTTATACATCATTATTTACACAAATAAGACAATTAACTTTATTTGTATAACTGAGGATTTTATTGTGACTATAGTTTCGACAACTTTAACTTGTCATTATCAAACATAAAGTGTATTAATGACAATGATAATGACAAGTTAACGTTATCGAAGCTATAGTCACAATAAAATCCTCGGTTATTTGTACCTACTCCTTATATTTAATTCCCACTTCAATACATTCTAAAAATGTTTACAATTTATTTATATACTTATACACTTTTTGTTGTAACTCTTGGATTTTAAGATATTATCTTTTTCATATTTAAGTCATTTTTTTAACGAGGAAATAGTAAATCTTATTGATTCATTTTTTTGTGGTTTGCCTATTGGGGAAGGCATTTTTCCCTTTCCTCCATGGATCTGCGCCTGTTTCAGACCCCGCAACTTAAGTTAGCACCGGGCCCCGCTTTTGTTCAGACCGGCCCTGCGTATAACACACTAGTTTCAAGTAAAGTTCAAAACATACCTGTTTCTATATTTAACTGCTTTAGTAGCATATTTTAAACTTCACAATATTTCAGTGTTTTATACGCGTGGAGCATGTAGTAAAATTTCGAGTTTAGAAAAGCCTGAAAACGCGACCAAACCAAATTTTCAGGCTGTTCTAAACTCAAAATTTTACTGCATTTTGCTACAAAATCTGGGAGTAGAAAACACTCGATTAAAGCTTCAAACTGAACTCTTTTTTCAGGATGTCGGTTTTGTATTAGGCTCACAATATACCTAATAATCACCTTAAAGATAGAAGTCAATAAATGCTATTGTTTTTTTATATACTTAATGACTTTTAGCGATATTGTGATTTTACAGTAATTTACCAGTAAACCAGTTTTGATTCACAAATTTACTCAATTATCGGTAAATTTAGAATCCTTGATAAAACACTCAAAGCAAATGTGCTGCTTTGTTTAAAAATACAATTTATTTTCAATTCAAATTAATTTAAATTAAATCCTAGACACGAAATTTATTGTACACGTATTTTTGTTATGACAATGCTAAATTAGATGCAAAATTATCAACGCATATGTGTTTCCAGTAAATCCAACTGCAATTCTATTTAATTATTTTACAATTAGTTTAAATATATACCTATTGGCAACTCATTCTGTATGACAGACGCATTTTATTTAAAACAGCCAATAACCAAATTTAATGCGAAGCTCTAAAAATAATTCCAATTTACCGTTTAGCAATTTATAAATTTAAATGATACGATATTAATATTATAATTCAAAGCATATAACATTTGATTCAATAAAGTTTCGATGAACTGAAACGATATTCCTGAACGAGTTTGTATTAAATTTACATTTTCTTGTATTCCCGTAATATTAAATATAAGAAAACAATAATTTCCCTATCCACTGTTTTGATAAATTATGCCGCTTTATTGAAAGCCATTCCTTCAGAAATTATTTTATGTCGTATACTTAATAACAATATTGCCTTTTTTGTCGATTTGAAATAAAAGAGAGGAAAAAATGGTCCCTTGGAAACATGTGGTGCAGATTTACATTTTTGGAATTGTGTTTACGCAGCAATGATTTATACGCTCGTCTTTTTGTGTTCTGCTAAAATAAAAATATGAAATATGTTTCTGAATTAAATCAATAAATAAAAAATCAACGTGCTATTTTTCGTAATATAACCGAATAATATTTAATACTGTACATTTTAACTTAGCATTAAAATAAATGTTCAATAAACTGGAAATGTACATCTAACGTTAAAAATAATAATAAAGTACGGAATAAATAGTTTTTCACTTTGAAAATGCGTTTACTTCTACCAAACAATTGTATATTAAATATGTTTAAATACAATTAAACATTGAAGCTTCGAACGAGTATTTTCCACTCCCAGATTCGGCATGAAGTAAAATTTCAAGTTTATAAAAGCTTAACAATTTGTTTTGCTCGTGTAGCGCGTAATAAATACTGAAAACACTAAAATATTGTGAAGAAGTATACTTCACTTAAAATCAGTGCGTGGCATATGAAGTAAAATTTCGAGTTTAGAGAAGCCTGAAAAATTTGATTTGGTCGCGTAGTATGTAGCGGTACGCGACCAAACCAAATTTTCAGGCTATTCTAAACTCGAAATTTTACTTCAAACACTGAAAACACTGAAATATTGTGAACACGTGACCTTCACTTGAAATCAGTGTCTTATACGCGTGGCGCATGAAGTAAAATTTCGAACTGTTAACTTCGTCATACATCATGTATCTACTTCGTCATACATCATTATTTACACAAATAAGACACTTATAGAAACAAAATGTAAGTGTCTTATTTGAGTTAAGAAAAGCCTGAAAATTTGGTTCATGCTTAACCTGGGAGTGAAAAACACTTGTTTAAAGCTTTGAATTGGAATGTTTAAAAAAATCAACGAACATCTGAAAATTTACAGCATATAATTGGGACATGTATACTTGAATGAAACGCTCCCTGCATAAATCATCTATCTAGCGATCATTCAAATATTTGTATGAACTCTAAGCATAAAATCAAATATCGAATTTAGAGAAGCTTGATAATGTTGATTTGCCTTGGCGTAGCACGCGGGTGAATTTTTTAAGCTTTTCTAAACTCCCAATTATCCTTACAATAATAACTTTTTTTAGTTAAATAGCTAAATTATTCAAAGATTAATATTACAATAACTATACAAGTGATTCTCAAGTTAACAAAAGAAACAAGTATAAATCTATACCAAAACAGAAAAGTATACATGTACGTCTCCATAAAACTTGATCTCTACAAATGAAACACGTATGTTGCATTTTACAGATTTGTTATAACTATAAATAATTAAATATTTAGAAATAAAGTTTTAATAGAAACTGACTGATTTTTGTTTGTTGCTCTTATACAAAAAAACATTCATGTACTGTTTTATGTGGACAATGATATTTATTTTATATTACTTTACACATAA
This sequence comes from Philonthus cognatus, assembly GCA_932526585.2. Classification (NCBI taxonomy): domain Eukaryota; kingdom Metazoa; phylum Arthropoda; class Insecta; order Coleoptera; family Staphylinidae; genus Philonthus; species Philonthus cognatus. The sequence goes on from OW052243.1 coordinate 91,746,970, forward strand.
AAGGGTAGAAAACCTTGTTTTGTTTGATTTTATGTTAATTTTTATAGAAATCGATATCTGGGGTGGGAAAAGAATGGCTGTCATGTGTGATTAATATTGTCTAAAATTTTTTCATTCCTCAAGTAAAACACTAGTTTAAATATTTTTTTCTGGGTTACGATGGTGGTAAATATGTTTGAGGGAGAATTATAAAAAAATGATTGATGAAAAGAATGCGTAAATATGTTAAGCCCATCTTGAAATCATCACTCATACATTGCAATTCATTTAAAAAAAAGTATCGATAAATTAATAAGCGCATGTGTAATGCGATATTGTTCGTTTTAATCAGATTAAAATCGAGTAACTTATTTCTTTACATTAATGCTGATTAATTGTAATGAAAAAAAATCAAATGTATTTTATGGATGGATATATCACCAATTAATCGATTGCAAGTTATGTGTGTATACAAGTACAGAAATTGTTGTTTAAGAAAGCCAATTTTTGCTAGTTGTGTGTTTCTGGGATACGAGATGGCGCAGAGATAGCAAAATTGCAGAAAAATGTTTTGACTATATATTGGTTTATAGTGCCTGCCGAATTTTATCACAACGAATAATAAAAATTATGAGTGCGAAGCGCGTTGTTTGTTTACCTATCGCAGGGTGAATGAATGAATGAGTATTGAATCACATAAGACACAAGTAAACTGGATAAATATTAACGATTTTAATTTCTATCGACATACATACAACCGTTTTTACTTGTTTTATTCAATGAAATTCGGAAAATAACATGTTATTTGGCCATAAGAACAAACAAATGTTTTTTAAATTATATATAAATCAACTAATGGAACACTCTTAAATGATCACACAAATCCGTGCAATACTTCGATAGAAAACATTATTTCTTCTACATATTGCTTTAATTTATTGAAGTAATTATTATAAACATGTTGTATTAAATAGATTAATAAATGATAAATAAAATTAATCGTTGCTTAGAAATCTCCATAAGAGCAATGTAAATTTTGATTATGCTTTTAATAAATAGGGGGCAGCATCGTGCTATTATAGTAATATCTTCAAATTTTACTGTAATTTATAAAAACAAGAAATTGGGTTTGACATATAGAATTCGTGTACGGCATTTGTCGCGACACGGGTTCCCGGTGTGCTGCCTTGAATTGCGAATGTAATTTTTCTGCCTTTGACTGCTCATTGATTATGTTCTTGACAAAGACATTACTAAAATATTTTCCAATACAGTCTGTAAATATAAGTGCATTTCTGGATTAATGTTTTGAATAGGAATGTCGAATGCCTGTATACGTTGATTCCAGTGATGAGTCGGAAAAATTCCTTTTTCATTTATTTACCAAATTGAATGTGCGACACTTGGCAATTTGATTACCGAGGCACTTAGTTAGCTTAGCGTCTAGAGTTCGAATTAGGTTATCGTAATTTCTCATTTTTTGTACGGCTTAGCCTACTCAGCTTGAAGTGTCGCCTATTCAGCTTAGAGGGTAGACCCCCCTATTCCTTTTGTGTGCTTCTTTGCAATTTACCAAATTAAGAAGTGCAGCACGCGACAGTCATGTACGATATTTGATTTTTGATAGTAATGATTTAAATCACTTATGTAGTTGCAAATAACATGAATATATATTTTATGTTGTCAGAATTTAACTGTTTGTCTACAATATGAATACAGGGAATTTTTCTTTTAGGCAAACATGTGCATAAGCTGTACATTTTCCGATATGCGTTATTTTTTAAAATAGTTTAATTTGAAGCTTTAAACGAGTGTGATCCACTCCTAGACTAAGCATGAAGTAAAATTGTGAGTTTGGAAAGCCCAGACAAATGTTTATAGGGCTTTTCTAAACTCGAAATTTTACTTCATGCGCTACACGTATAAAACACTGATTTCAAGTGGGGTTCAAATATACATAAATTTCACAGTATTTTAGTGTTTAATACGCGTGGCGCATGAAGTAAAATTTCGAGTTTAAAAAAGCCCAGAAAATTTTCATAACTTAGAACATTTTTAAGACTCTAACAACTAGTGTGACAATCACTATAGTAAACTATTTATCTAAACATGTTTGGAATTGTTTATCATATTTTTTTGCAAAAGACTGGACCTAGGGGGAAATCCTGAAACTACTTTATTATATTTTGATGATACATGTTTACAGATGTGTTATTTACTATTAGAGATGGATAAACTGAATAAAAAGACGCTTGTAACATTTTGGCAAAAATCAAGGGTAACTAAACATTTTGATATATGTAAAAAGTGTTGATTTTATCAAATCGATTTTTCTCAGTTAATAAAAGACAAAAAAAACTATACAGGGCAAATTTTTAGATAAATTCACACTAAATAATAAAATGCTTTAGTGATATAGCACTAATTTGTAATGCCTATCAATAGGGCAGTATTACTTTGAAGTTAATACTAGTATATTAAAAGTATAAGGAAACACGAGAATAAATTAAATAAAATGTTAAGTTTTTGTGTGAATACATGTATTAAATAAATAGACATAACTGACAAAAGGTTGATTTTTTACTTCTGCCTACAATCATAAATGTAAAAAGATTCACATATAACATCCTTTTCCCAAAAACGAGTCATAAATTTTACACTGCCAACAGAAACGAGAAAAGAAAGAAACACGTGCTTTATATGCTGAAATACAATCCCTGAATAATACAGCAGACCGGTGACTTGATATTCCGAACGTTTAATACAAGTTTTTTCAAGACAACACTCGGCTTAAATGATAATAATAATAGACCCCGAAAATCTCTCAATGGCCTAAATGCTAAAGACCCTTTTCTTCACCACACGCTAAATTTTAAAATTTACTTCCTTCAACGTACAACTTTCAAGAACAGGAATTATTTATATGGTTGGAAGCATCCATTATTTCCGCATCAATTCTGTAGACGCGGTGTTTGTTATAGCCAGATTTAGCGACGTTCTATTGTGAACAGCGAGTGGGGATTACCCGGGATGGGTGAGTTTGTGGTTCCCCATCTTTCACGAAACAAGTATTATGCGTTGATATGTGTTTGAGCATAAAATATCATCTTGTTTATTTCAATCTAATAAAATTACTAAAAAATGCATTATTTTATGGTCACATTAATTTTTTTACTGAATGAATAAATTATCTTAAAAGGAATCTATTCCCATGCATTTACTGTTTATGTAGGCTTACTGAGCATTTTAATTGAATAATTAATATTCTATAACATTTTTGTGCGCTATGCGCTACACTAATAGCAATGTTAACTGGTTTAAAATGCATTGCTCTCTGAAAAAACAACTATAATAAATAAATATTTAAACATGTAAATGCACATTAATATCATAGATCAAAGTAGCTTTCTTCACATTCGTGTCCACTTCTACAAGGATTGATTACCATTTAATTATGAATGTACCTCTGATTTAGTAAAAAAATAAAGAATATAAAAATGGTACACATTTGTGAAAGTTACACGTCATAGAAATAAATCTGGACAATATTCAGGATGTTTATACTACTATATCATCTTTATTAAAAAGAGAGAAACACATTATAATAAAATACAATTTCTAATATATAAATATATTTACAAATAATTTTTTCTTCCTTCTCTTACAAGGGCTATCGACCCAAGGTCTTTCTGCGCTGTGCTATGTGTGTGTGTGTTTTTTTGTCGATTTTAAGGTGGGAAAGTAGGATAAAAGGAGATGTATTCATATAGGATTCTAGGTGGGTTTTTGTCTTTTCGGATGATGTCGTGGTTTCTAGGGATGCACATTTTTTTAAGGTGGTCATAATTCGACTCGTTACATGCGAATCGTTCTGCGAGAAATCGAAGTCTTTGTTTTATTGGGGTAATTTGTGTTTTTTCGTAAAGGAGTACATTGGATGGGTTGTGGAGGGGATTTTAAGGGTGTCGAAGTTTTGTAAGGGTACGAAGGGAGGATCTTTCGCGTAATTTGGAGTTTTTAATGGTGACATTGCATGGATTTATATAAAGAATGGAGCTGTAGTCTAGGATGGGACGGCAAATCATTTTATAAATTTTGGTACAGGTGTTGGTACTAATTTCTTGATTTTTGTATGTCAAGCAACGGAAATGTTTCGCTCGCTTTACGATGTTTTGGGTGTAACAGGATTCCTAGGTATTTACATAATGGGGAGGAGTATATAGTAGATCCGTTCATGTTTATGGAGAGAGGTTTAGGGATTAATTTTAAGCCTCCACTTGGAAAACCAAGCAGCTGATTTGTTTATCAAATCTTGGAGGGAGTTAAGGGCTGAGGCTAGGGTTGATGAATGGGTGATTAAGGCAGTGTCAGGTTGAGTTTATAAAGTTGGGATTGGGATGGTATAAGTCGGAACAATATATATTGTGTAATAGAGCAGATAGAGGGGAGCCTTGAGGAACACCTTGTTCAGGATGAAATATCGAGGATAAGGTTTGTCGTATACGGATTAGAAGTTTGCGGTTGAAATGGAAGTTTTGGATTAGGTTGATAAGGTGGTTGGGTAGTTTAAGGATACTGCATTTATATAAAAGGTCCCGATGCCAAACGGAATCGAAGGCCTTAGATATATCTAGGAATAGGATAGCAGATTTTTTACCTTCTAAATGCGTTTTTTGGTAGTTGGATGTAAGAATGGTTAAGGGTAGGGTTGTGGAGCGATTTGGTAGGAAGCCATATTGGTAGATGGGGATATGGGGTAAACATGGCTGCGTATTTTTTGTTTGAGGAGGGATTCGTACAGTTTCCCTAGTACGGGCAGTAAGGTAATGGGATGGTAGTTGTTTGAATGTACAGGATCGGTTTTACGTTTGTGGATGCAGGTCATTATTCCATGTTTCCATTCAGAGGGAAAGATTTGATTGGTATAATTAAAATTGATAATTTTTAGGATATATGTATGAATGGAATGTGGAAGGGCTTTCGAAATTAGTCGGTGTACTTTATCACGCCCAGGTGCTGTTTTTTTTTTGTCTTGTGAAGTACTGAAAAGTACGTCTCTTCGTCCAGTCTATCGTCAGGAGGAGGGGGAGGTGGCGGTTCTGGGAGGATGCGGTTTTCGTACCAACTGTTTACGGTTTCAAAAAAGTCATTGTTAAAGGAAGCTTCGTTCGTCATTTTGTATACATTTTTAAAATTGTCTGTAAATATCTTTGAAATGTCTTTGTCTGTTGTTCGTTTACCATTTGTTACTGGGTCGATAATTTCTGAGATAGTCTTGTAAGATTTATATTTACTGAGTTTCTTTATTTCAGTCCAATATTTTTTGTCCTTGAAGGTCATTGATATTATTGCATGCTTCAAGCCATTTATGTGTTTTATATTCTATTATGAGTTGTTTAATGTCCTTATTTAGTCTGCTGAATGTCAATTAAATATGTTCGTCCTCTAACTGTCTAAAGTCCCAGTATAGTTGTCTTTTGTATTTTATTAGTCAAAGGATAAATTCAGGTAAAGGATATTTGTAGTGTTGTTTGAGAATTTTGGGGGTATATTGATCTATAGATTTTACAACTAGCCTGTTGAACCGCGAAGTGGTACAGGCTTCAATTTCTGGGTGTATATCTATAAATTGTAACATGTCATTTGTAATTTGTGGGATGCTTGCGTTTTTGTAATCTGCTATGGTTTCGGATAATATTTGAGTGGGATTGTGTTGGATTTTGAGTTCGAAGGAAATGAAAAGATAGTCTGAACATAGATCTGGAATTAGTTGGACTGAGTAGATAAGGGGTTTCAAATTATTGGTACATAATAGGATGTCTGGCGTGCTAGCTTGGTGTTGGTTCATAATAAAGGTGGGATGGGTTTTAAATTGGACAACATTTTAGTGGGAAAGGAAATGTGATAAGTGCTTCTTTTTGGCAGAGTTTATATTGAAGGCTCTTATAATTATTACGTTATCGTATAGGCATGCCTTTCTAAATATTGTGTCTTCAATTGCCGATGAAGAATGGATGCACACCAGGACTTTGGAAGGATGGGAAATTGAGGGTCGCATGTATACATTCATTTAGGATATTGTTTATTCGAGGGGGAGGATGTTTATATAACTTCGGGTTCAACATGTAATCAAACCAAATCAGTTTATTTTTAATTTTGCTTTAAATCAGTGTTTTATAAGCGTGGCGCATGTAGTAAAATTTCGAGTTTAGAAATGCCTGAACATTTTACTTCATGCTTAATCTTGGATTAAAAACACCCATTAGAGGCATCAACTTGAAAGTATTTGATAAAACAGCGGATGTCTAAGAATTTATTTATGAGAATTTATAAAAAATGTATTAGAATTGATTTTGATTACTTTTTACTTTTTTATGAAACTTCACTATTTGGTTATTCATTCTTCGAGTTCATTGATTTATAAATAGCCACACATTTTCTTTTTCTTTAAATTTTGAAGATTTTTCCAATCTTGATTTTTTTTAATTAATTTTAGTCGTTTCCTTGTCTATATTCCAATTTAGCCATTCTTTTGCTGTATCTGGACCTGGCCAGATACAGTGAATTTTTCTTTCAGGTATACATATCACGATTTTTCGTTGTAAGTCTTCAGACATACCTTGTTTTTATAGAAGCCTTCAATTTGAACCTCTAACGAGTGCTTTCAATATCAGATTAAGCATAAAGTAAAATTTCAAGTTTAGAAAAGCCTGAAGCCAAAACCAAATTTTTAGGCTTTTCTAAACTTTAAATTTTACTTCATGCACCACGCGTACAAAACACTGATTTAAAGTGAATTTTAAAATACACCCACCTCTTATTTACTTATACACCTTTTGCTGTAATTCTTGGATTTTGAGATATTATTTTTTTTAAATTTTAAAGGTCATTTTAATAACGAGGAAACAGTAACTCGTTATACATTACCGCAAAGACGTATATTAATTATACTTTCCGTTTGTAATTATTCTAATTTTTTACAGATAAATTTGTTTTCAAAAAGTACAAGTAATATGTATTTTATTTGAGGTATGAATACAAACCATGTAATATAAATGCTGATTAAAAAGTATTAACCATTATTTTTGTATGATTTTAATTGAGATTGTCATTTTCAATTGGTAACATTTAAAGAAAACATGTTGCACTAAAAATTAATCAGAAAGTTCTATTTCATAAAGTGGCTCTAATTTAACCAGACAGTATACAATTTATAGCAAATATAATTTTATAATTGTCTCATCGATGTTATTTTTGCAACAAACAACTAACTAAATATTCAATCACGTGTCGAACAGCACGAATTTCCACATTTAAAGGATCATTTTCGATAGCCCATCCCCGCAATATCCCTCATTAAACAAACATTATAATAATAATAGTTACCATGCATATAATAGCAAGCAGCGTATCATTAAAACATTGATTAAAACAGTTCAAGCTTATTAGGCATTGGCTAGTTATTGCGGCGCACTTCGTTAAAATTATGCTATATAAAATTAATGAAAATTCAAAAGTAAATTTGCATTTCCATGTTTTTATAATTATCAATATATTTCACCGAGTAAAATTCATTAATTCGCATTCATACACGCTTTTGCATTAAATAATATACTATTTATTTGCTTTCGTTGTTTTGCATATTTAATTATAATATTTTTGCGATTGTGCATGTTTTGAGGTATTTCCATTATTAACCTCAGTTGTATTATTCAAAAGTAATTTATTTCCAACATTGAATACTAATAAATCTACTGTTTTTATTGCAATAAATACGCACGTTTGAATTTTCTTTATCATTATGAAATACGTATTAATAAATGTGCAACAAAAATACAAATAAATAGAAAGCTAATATTTATAACAAAAACATTATTTCGACTTTATATTCTTTCTTTGTAATAGTATTACCGGTAAATACCGGCAATTTAAAGATTTTTTATAGGTATTTTGGTAAATTAAATAAAACAATGTTGTCACTGTCAATATTTCATTTGATACGCTAATATCAATTGTCATCGTCGATAAATGTTGTTATCGGGGTGCGGGACGTCGCTTGCTGTTGTGCTAATTTTTATAAAGAGCATGAGTTATGCACTAACGACGTTCCTCCGTAACACTCCGGTGGCTCAGGATTGGTCACACACAAAATAATAATAATAAATTGACTTACCTAAATATCCTTGGTCAAAAGGCACTCATTTTTATTATATACAAAAAAGGTTGTTTGAATTTTGTATGAATTTAAAATGACTATTGTTTTGAAAAAACAACACTTAAAATTTATTAACAAAAAAAAAAAAAAGGACCAAGAGAAATTGTAATGATTGAAACAAATGAACACAGAAATACAATGATTAAGCTAAACCAACAATGATAAAATGATCGATGATAAAAATATATGAAATGAACAAATGAATGAAATTGAACGAACGTGATGTGACGATTCAATGAATAATGACACCGACAACTTATAGGTACGCGACGACTTACAAATGATGATAACTTCACTTGATATACTTCGAACTTCACTTCATGTATCCTGAATGCGGTTTTGAACTTGATGTCTGGAGTTCGACTGACTTGTGATGACCGAATCAACTGTACTGTCTTTCCTCTGTCTTCCGCTGTCTCTTATCTTCCCAACCACCCCTGTCTTCACCCCCGCCATGTATCTTGGGGGTGACGGTGATTGGTCGAGAACGTGGTGGAAGAAGCAGAGGGTGGAGTTTTCATATTTAGCTGAGGCCAAAAAGTTTTGGGCCTCTGGTTTCCGACTGCTCCGGCGTGTCGAAGTTTGTGCTGCAGATGTTACGACCATAAACCTTTGTTCTCGCTGTTTTCCCGAAATTTTGAGAAATTCCCAAAGGCTTTGTTTTCATGGTCGTAAACATCTACAGCGCGCCGTGGGTTTTATGGCGCTGGTCCTCGGAGGTGCGGAATTTTATGACCTTCCTCGGGGTTGTAAACATCGGCCGGTGCTGGTCGCGCGGTTAATGATGGGGTGGTTTGCAAGTCGTCATTGTGGTCACGTTCGGGGGAATTCAATGTTGGACTAATTTACATATTTACAAGAAAAAAATATATACAAAAGAACATCGAATGAATGGTTACGAACTTGAGTCATTTGGAATTAAAATGATTATAAAATGAAATGGGCAAAACAAATGGAGTCCGATGTTTTCGCGAATGTGAATAAAATAATCAAGTTACGACGTTTTCGATAAAACGCCGGTAACAATTCGGCCCCGTAAATGAGTAAAGTTCGTTTACATGAATGATTCTGAATGAAAATGCTTAAAACTAACATATACAAAAATATACAAAAGATCTTCGTTCATTAGTTTCGATGTGGAAGGCGCAGAATGATGAACAATTAATGAGCAAGCTCAAAAATGATTAGGCATCTGCCTATGTTCTTCCTGCTGGAATCGTGCGAATCAATCCCGCACAGGAAAACTGCGACCTTCTGTTTGACGAGTTCCTGGTGGAGGTGCCGGCTAACGTCTGGGTTCAGCGTCTGACTAACACCTGTATGAGGATGATGTCCAGGCCTCGATGACTTTCATCTGGTGAAGGTGCCGGGCTGACGTCTGCGTTTAGCGTCGGGCCAACACCTGTTTCGATGGATGCGCCTGGCATACCCGATCCGAAGATGATCCAGATGATGATGATGATGTGGAGTGCTGGTATGATGCGAAAAGACGCGTTCTGAGGTGAACATTACACAGCAACATCCATGAAGTTCCAGCGTCCGAATTACGCCTAGTTGGGACGTAATCCATTTGATGATGAACGGCTGGATGTAACGTCCTGGTTAGCAATGATGCGGATCCGGAGATGAGCCAGGGACGTTGAATGTGGGCGCCACAATGGGGATAACTGCCCATTGACAGTTTGCTGGCGGCAGGCGAATATGCGTCTCGACGCCTTAATTTTTGAGACGTTTTCTGCGAAGATGAGCCAGCGTGAGGGAAAATGAGTGACGGTGATTTTTCCCTGAGACGGAGATGAAAACTGGTTACCGTCCGGCGTCACAGGATGTGTCTAGATGTAACCCTCATCCTGTAGGGTGATCCTCTGGAGTAGTGGCATGGGGGTAAAATGTATGCATTGTATAAATGTCTATAAGGCCACTAGGGTAAAGTTTGATTACGGAACCACACTACGTTTCGCGGGTTTTATGTACAGAAGAGTCACTACGCGCACTGAAGCGTCCTTATAGCGATAATAAACTTGCACACTAAAGCGTCCTTAAGTTCATTACCCGTTATTCCTGCGAATCCGGTTCGGGGCTGGTTGCTGGTGCTGTAACGGGATCGTCGACATCCTCACTGTCTTCGTCTGCTTCCTGCTGTCGGTTTGGTGGGCGTCTCCGGCGGCGACGTGGAAGATTCGGCTGAGGGACAGCGTGGCACGGTGCAGTTCGTATGTCGTCTGCATGCACTGTGACGATTTGGTTGCCTTTTTTGATGCGGAACACGCGTCCGTCGATGACTTCGTCGATAATGAAGGGTCCCAACCACTTAGCAGCGAAGCCCGCAGGATTGTTTGGCTGATATGAAGGATGATTTTTAATATAAACTGGTTGACCTCGTTGAAATCGTGCGGCCTCTTCTGGTCGATCGTAACGTCTGACGTATCGGCGTTGTTGATTTCGAATAGCTGTCAGACGTTCTTCTCTCTGATGGATTGCTGGTGCTTCTGCTGGTTGGTCAACGTCGATGTCTCTTTCACCAGGACGTGGGAGTTCATACCCGAGTAAGGCCTTTCCCGGAGTATAGCCTGTGGCTGCGCTCGCTCGTGTCCGTAGTTGAAACAGGATCGGTTGAATAAATTTCGCCCACCCATTTCCAGGCTGTTCCTGCATTTTAATGCGTAAGCACTTCTTCAACTCCTGATTGCGCCGTTCGGTGGGATTTGCTCTGGGATGATATACGGGTGTGTAAAATGGTGTAGCACCCCATCGACGGCATTCTTGTTTCCACTTAGTGGATATGAATTGGCGACCGTTATCAGAAATAATTGCCTGTGGATATCCGAATCTGTGGAATACCTGTTCTTCCATCAGGCGTGTAATTATCCCAGCTCGCGCTTGTCCTATCGCAAATGCCTCTACCCATTTGCTGAATAAATCCGTGATCACTAAGACGTGGCGTTTATGTGTTGTGGTCTCCGGAAGTGGTCCAATTAAATCCACGGCTACTGTATGAAATGGTGCGATCGGGATTCGCGCTTTGAGGGGAGCGGCTCTCTGGGGTTTTCCTCGTTTCGTGGCTATACAAATCAAACAGTTTTTAACGTATCGCCTAACGTCTGACGGGATAGTCGGCCAGTAGTATTTTGAACGTATGCAACGAGTTGTTTCATCTCTTCCTGGATGAATTGACTCATCGTGCATGCAGTGGAGCACACGTTCGCGAGCAGCTTCCGGGACATATAATGTTCGGTCGTTGTTTTCAGTGGCTTTGTGATAAAGAAAACCTGCAATGTTTTCTGATGATGTATTGTGTTGTTCCCAGTTGATGTGGTCCGGATCAGCTAGGATTTGCAGAATTTCTTGTGTGTAAATGTCGTCTCTTTGGGAATCTTTAACGTATTGTACCAGAGTTGGCTCTATTACGTTAATGACAGGGCGATGATCGTTTTCGATTTCCGGGATATCTCCTGTGGATTCTTCGTCGGGGTCGCGACTGAGCAGGTCTGGAAGCTGGTTATCCTTCCCAGGACAGTGTTCAATGGTAAAGTCGAATGTCTGTAGGGTAAGTGCCCATTTGGTCAGTTTCGATCGGTGATCTTTAAAGTTAGCTAACCACGTTAGAGCCTTGGAGTCAGTCCTAACTTTAAAGTGTCGTCCCTCGAGTAATGGCCGATATCTTTTCAATGCCCACACTAAAGCCATGCATTCTTGCTCGTTAATATGATAACGACGATGTGTGTCATTGAGTTTGGCCGAGTCGAAACTAATTATTCTCTTCATTCCATCGGGATCGGTTTGATATAACACTGCCGCTATGCCCAACTGAGAGGCATCGGTTTGAACCGTGAAGGGGAGATCCGGCATAGGGCGATGAAGGCGAAGCGGTTTTCCAACTGCTTCCTGAAGACGATCCATGGCGCGCGTAGCTTCCGGAGTCCATCGAAATGGTCGCGTTGTGGCAGTTAACTCGTTCAGTGGTGCGGCTATTTCGGCAAAACCGTCGATGTACTGGCGAATCCAATTGCAAAGGCCGATGAACTTTCTCAATTGTTTCCTGGTTTTTGGAACAGGGTGATTTTTAATTTGTGACAAGTGCTTTTCTAGTGGGCGGGTTACGTCGATTTCCACGTTGTGGCCGAGGTACTCCAATGAGGATTTTCCAAAAATGCACTTGTCTCTTCCCAAATGTAAATTGAATTGATCCAAGCGTTCCAAAACCAATGAGATATGTCGTATATGTTCCTCTTCAGAGCGCGAATACACAATAATATCGTCCAAATATACCATTGTGAACTCGTGAAGCATTCCTGCGAGCACTTCCTGACTCATCATGCGCTGGAACGTCGCTGGGGCGTTTTTGAGTCCGAAAGGCATTACTCTAAATTGGTAATGCCCTCCGTCAGGTGTCCCGAAAGCCGTAAATTGCTTGGAAGTCTGCTCCATTGGTATCTGCCAGTAACCCTGTTTTAAGTCCAGTGTTGAAAACACGCGGGCATCGCCTAAATCTCGCAGTGCTTCCTGAATTACTGGCATTTGTGTCGATTCCGAGATAGTGACTTCGTTGATTCTTCGATAATCGACACAGAATCTACTTTTTCCATCCTTCTTGGGGACTAAAACGATTGGGGAAGTATATGGACTCGTGGAGGATTCGATGATACCGTCTTCGAGTAGTTCTTGCACTAAATGATCTATTTCCTGCTTCTTATTCGGTGAATAGCGATAAATTCGTGTTCGAACGGGGTTTAAGTGTTTCATCCGAATCTTATGTTCCGTACTATGAGGCTGATGAGCGAATTGGTCTTTTGGTGAAAACAGGTGTGAAAAGCGATTAATGAGATCTTGGAAATTTGCTGCGACTTCTCCAGTAAATCCATGATCGAATGTTGGTGGGTCGGTTTGTTTTTGTGGCTGCTTTTCAGGCCAAAAGATCGTCTGACGTAAGCCGGTGCCGATGTGCATGCAGTGACGATGGCAATCAATTACTGCTTCGTGCTTCCTGACAAATTCTATTCCTAGAATGGCATCGTATCTCAACTCTGGCATTATCAGGAAATTTTCTGAATAATGCGCGTTGCCCAGCCGGAAGTTGATTGTTGAGATACCTGTGATGTCAGCAGTTGTATTTGCACCTGCTAAATTTGCTTTTACCCGGATGGGAGTTATTTTGTCCGAGAGATGAGGGCCTATGTAATTTTGTCCGGCACCGAGGTCGAGCAAGCAAGCAATTGTTTGATTCTTGATTGTGATCGGAAGCACAATCAATCGACTTAGCTGATTGAATGATAATAACGGCGAAACTGTGTTGTGTTGGGATAGAGCGTCTATATCGCGAGGGGGAGGTACACTAGAGTTTACAATTTCACTATTATTTGCACTGGTTGGTGTCTGTGGGTTTACACTGGGCACTGTGTCTGATATATTGTCCGTATTCGCGGTCCTTGGTCGGCGTGGAGGTAGTTTTTGTCGGGCGGTGAAAAGTCGGGAATTTAATTCCGGTGATTCGATGACTGGCCGCCCGCTATCCCGTTTCCCGGCATGTTCGGACATTGATTGTGCCAGTGATAACCCTTTTTGCACTTCAGACAAAAAGGAGGAGGTGGTGATTTTGGTCGGTTATGCTGTGATGATGCTTGTTGATTTGCAGTTGATTGGCTGCGAGGGATTTCGCTTGGATTCGGTGGTGTAATCGGTCTCGGATTTCGTTTGTTTTGGCGTGATGGTGTTCGTGGGCGGTCCTCCTGAGTTTCGATGTTATTCACAGCACGATTTTGATTATGTTGAGGACGACGATTAGTTTGTGGGGATGTCGGCCGGATAATTTGGGATGTTGGATGACGATTCTGATTAGAGGATGATGGGTTATTTGTTTGATAATGTCGGTTTTGGTTTGAAGAATAATGTGTTTGTTTTGAGGAGTGTTGTGGATTTTGTTGAGGATATGGGAATTTTCTAGGAGAGTTTTGCTTATGCGGCTGTTCCCTCGAGGCTACGGTTTGTTTGTGTTCGTTATAAAACGCTAGCCAATTTGAAATTCTAACCGCTTTTTCGACGAACTCGTTCATGTTTGTTGGGCGGAAGATGAGCTCCTGGCGCAGCCTGTCCGAAGATAACTTCCACGTAACCTTCGTCATGTACTCTTCCGTCCAACTATTGCCGTATTTCCGGAATAGCAATTGTTTTCGGATGGTGAATGGTCCTGCGGCAGTGTTGTTCTGCCTCTTCGTCAGCAGCTCAACGGTTTCCTCATATTGGGTGATGTCCGGATCGATGGCGTCGCATAAAAGAGATGCTGCTCGCTCCCATGAGATTCCCTCTTGAAAGAAGCTCCCATACTCCGAAATTTGGGAGGAAGTCATACGAGCTAGTGTTCGCCGATGCTTTTCCTTCGTGGTCAGGTCTAGTCCGTGAAATTCCCTCTGGATGCCCTCCAAGAAAGTCTGCGGATCCTTTCCATCGAAATACTCAGGTTTCTCTTCTGTGCGTTTAAACTCACGCATGAGCTCCATGTACTCTCTGTGAGTTTGCCGGCGAATCTCCTCGGATTTTCTGTGTTGGTCATAATAGTCGCGCAATTGTTGTAATTCGCGATGTGTATCCGGTGTGTTGGAGCGGTAATCGAGAAACGGATTTCGAGATTCGAAGTGTCGCGTATGTGTTTGGTCTGCGCGAGAAACGTCGCTTCTCGATTCGACGTGGGCAATGTGGGCATCTCTGCGGGGTTCGTCAACACGAGTGAGCCTGTACTCGAAACCTGGTGGAGGCGGTGGTGGCCGAATGCCAACTTGCACCTCGTAGTGCTGGGATGCGAACGGATTTCCATCCTGTGAGGCATCTTGATGCTGATTGAGCATTGTTGTCGCTGAAGCGCGATCGAATTCAGTTTCTGAATGTACTGACATGATTTAATCGGTCCCGTGAGAATACAAAAGCAAAACAATGAAAATAATTTTTGGATTACTTATTACGGCCCCGTCGCGATTTTAATTAATGCTTGCAAAATTTAAAGTGGTGATATTAATTAATTAATAAGTAATTAATAACTGCTTACATTGAAAATTAAGTGTTGAAGCGACAAAATTAATTAAAAATGGTTAAGTCAGAACATATAGTTAATAAGACGAAAATGAATAAAAATAATTTACAAAAACAGTTACTGTATCAATGATACTTAATATGAAACACGGCCCCGTCGCGATTTTAATTATTAATTTAAACAATTGATTTATTAATAAACATGGAAGATAATGAACGGAGCTGCAGTCAAAACGGTTAAATAATAGAAATTAATACAGTAAAATGAAGGGTTTATGAAAAATGTTCTATAATTAATTGACTACGAAAATGTAATAGTCTGAAGAAAAAAAATTATGGAGTACGCGGCCTCGTCGCGATTTTAAATGATTAAAGTCTGTACATAAAATATTATGAACAATGCTTAATACTCAATGGTAATATTACCTATAACATGATAAAAACACACAACAATGTTAGAAAATATACAAGTCATAGATAATAAACGTAAGTCTGATAAAAAAAAATGTTAAAACAAATCACTTGTAAAATGGTTCCTCAGTCCAAAAATTTCGCTTAAATGAATTTATAAAATGAATGAATGATGAAAGTAAACTATATTGCTGAATTTTATTTACATAAATGGTACTTTATTAAATTAAATATTTTAACTATTTTAACACACAAATATTTTGAAATATTAATGTAAAAATGTTACTATATATACTTTATATGAGTTAATTATAAATGGATTTCTGCTTAAGATAAATAAATATGAAAAAATAAATTTTCATCACATAGTGATTAATTGAATTTAATGAGAAAATAAGCAGAATGAGTTTGGGAACACGTTGAAAATAAAAATATTAAAATCAAGGTACGTTATATGTATGATAAAATTTGAGCATATAGTTTATCGTTAATCGAGCAACAATATCGAAATGTAACAATTGTTTTTGAATGTGATTTTGAATGAAATTAATCTAATGAGTAACTGTTGAAGATAAAATGTTAAACAAAGATTTCAATGTATCAAATCACTAGCACGTTAAGTTGAGAGATAAAGAGAGTTTTTGTCAAAATGTTAACGACAATTGTTACAGTGCAATTCAGGGACGTGAGTTAACTTTCTACGAAATTTTAACGTTGGTAGCCAAATTGTTAATTTAGCAAATTAGATTTAACTAGGGTCGTGGGTTTAAATTTTTGATAAAATTTATTACGTTTGGGCGCCAAATTGTTATCGGGGTGCGGGACGTCGCTTGCTGTTGTGCTAATTTTTATAAAGAGCATGAGTTATGCACTAACGACGTTCCTCCGTAACACTCCGGTGGCTCAGGATTGGTCACACACAAAATAATAATAATAAATTGACTTACCTAAATATCCTTGGTCAAAAGGCACTCATTTTTATTATATACAAAAAAGGTTGTTTGAATTTTGTATGAATTTAAAATGACTATTGTTTTGAAAAAACAACACTTAAAATTTATTAACAAAAAAAAAAAAAAGGACCAAGAGAAATTGTAATGATTGAAACAAATGAACACAGAAATACAATGATTAAGCTAAACCAACAATGATAAAATGATCGATGATAAAAATATATGAAATGAACAAATGAATGAAATTGAACGAACGTGATGTGACGATTCAATGAATAATGACACCGACAACTTATAGGTACGCGACGACTTACAAATGATGATAACTTCACTTGATATACTTCGAACTTCACTTCATGTATCCTGAATGCGGTTTTGAACTTGATGTCTGGAGTTCGACTGACTTGTGATGACCGAATCAACTGTACTGTCTTTCCTCTGTCTTCCGCTGTCTCTTATCTTCCCAACCACCCCTGTCTTCACCCCCGCCATGTATCTTGGGGGTGACGGTGATTGGTCGAGAACGTGGTGGAAGAAGCAGAGGGTGGAGTTTTCATATTTAGCTGAGGCCAAAAAGTTTTGGGCCTCTGGTTTCCGACTGCTCCGGCGTGTCGAAGTTTGTGCTGCAGATGTTACGACCATAAACCTTTGTTCTCGCTGTTTTCCCGAAATTTTGAGAAATTCCCAAAGGCTTTGTTTTCATGGTCGTAAACATCTACAGCGCGCCGTGGGTTTTATGGCGCTGGTCCTCGGAGGTGCGGAATTTTATGACCTTCCTCGGGGTTGTAAACATCGGCCGGTGCTGGTCGCGCGGTTAATGATGGGGTGGTTTGCAAGTCGTCATTGTGGTCACGTTCGGGGGAATTCAATGTTGGACTAATTTACATATTTACAAGAAAAAAATATATACAAAAGAACATCGAATGAATGGTTACGAACTTGAGTCATTTGGAATTAAAATGATTATAAAATGAAATGGGCAAAACAAATGGAGTCCGATGTTTTCGCGAATGTGAATAAAATAATCAAGTTACGACGTTTTCGATAAAACGCCGGTAACAATGTCAATATCGACAGTTGTCCGAATGTCGGAATATCAATGTCAAACGTAAAAAAAATAACAAATGTGTTGAAAAGCTTTGAGTAAAATTTAAGTTTTACACACTGAACTTAAATTTTACTTTTTTCGTATTTTTTTACGTTTCTCGATGACATTTGGACAACTGTCGATATGACATTTATTGATAATGACAGTTAATATAAGCGCAGCAAAGGCAACATTGACAGTGACAACATATTTAACTAGGATTATGACTGTTTGACATTTGTTTTTGTATTTTGATAGTTACAATACACGATAATAATTGATTAAAAAATTGCCGTTTTTTTGGACATGGAGCAATGTTTTTCAGAATGATATAAAATATTTTCCTATTTTTACTGTGCAGTTACACAACACGATGACGTTTGATGGACCAGTATTATTATTTGACGGACCATCATTATGTTTCTAAAATTGTGTTAAATTTTGTACAAAAATATGATTTATTTTTGTTTATTTAAACAAATTCACCTTTTTTTAAAAATAATTACAAAATATAAAAATAAAATAGACAATATCTAATCTAGAAATACATTAACAATAATAATAATGTTGTTCCGTCTACTGATTTTTCGGTCGATATACCAAATTTCATGACTACCGAAATTCTTCTTGGATCTACCGATAATCTATTAAGTACCAAATCAATTACAGGCCCTTTACATACCAGTGTGAAGATTGCACAAAATCTTATATTCATATGACATCAGCATAAAGGCATCCAAAGTGTATCCACATTTTTCTATAGTCCAGATCTGCTTCTGTTTGGTTTCTATTTGTTTTTTAGGTTGCCATTTAAGTTAAATAGACAACATTTTGACACTAATAAACTCGTACAAGATACCATGACGAGTCCACCGACCGGCATGCCAGACTAGGAATTCCTGGATTATTACTACATGTGATAAAACCGGAAGAAATGGTATATTGATGCCCAAACGATGCATGTTCAAGAATATTAACTGAATTTAATTATATTTTTAAATATAAAAACGTTCTGGCATCATTCTCATTACTTACCAAACAAACCATGTATACTCGTACTTATAGGCTTTTTCAAGAGTAAAATAAGTTTCACTGTACATGTTGAACTTTGGGATAACCGAATAACAACAGATTACACATCCTTAACAATTTTGGCATTTTCCATAAATTTGATTGTCATCGTCAGTATTGTCTTCATCTGTGTCACTGTCTGCAATCTCTTTCGAAGGACTGGGTTCTCTTTGAAAACGTCTTCATTTGTTGCCGACACTTTAAAATGTTCTCAATTTTTAGCAAAGCTTGCGAGTTTCTTTTGTTCAATTTTTAGCAAAATTTGCGAGTTCCTCTTGCTAGGATTCAACAGAAATATTTAAAAAGTAATGATAAAGTTGTTTATACAACTTCGTGAGGCTTTTAGATGTAGAGCTTCCTTGAACTGGATTCTATATGACTTGATACTTTATTCGTTCGGTTTGTATAGGACAGGGGTGTTCAACCTTTTGTTATACGCGAGCTACTTTTACATACCAAGTTATTTAGCTATCGACAAGTTATAGGTAATAAAAACAAATAAAATAGTATATATTTTAAGTATACCTTACGAGATTTGTTTAAAACGTACTTATTATAAGCTGTTTATTTCCAACTTCACAATATGCTAAGTGTTTTATACCCGTGGCGCATGAAGTAAAATTTCGAGTATATAAAAGCCTAAAATTTGGTTTGGCCACTCCGCAAATTTTCACGCTTTTCTAAACTCGAAATTTTACTTCAAGCTAACCCTGGGAGTGGAAACATTCGTTTGAAACATCAAATTGAACACTGCATAGAAATTATAAATAATTAAATTAACGTCAAAAGTTTCAATTTTGCCTAAAACTAAACATGTTTTAAGATTCTGAAAGTGGCGTTAAAATATCATAACTAGTTTTTCTGAAAAATCTTGTCAAAGTTTAGGTTTAGTGAAAACAGATAAAATAATCATGAGCATTGAGGTAACTTCGAAAGTACTAATAATGCTTTGAAATAAACATGCTATAAGATCATAACATGGGGGGGAGTCATCATTAAGGTAGAAAAATATCTTGTTAATAAAATTCACAAGAAAAAAAAGCTGATTAAGGTACAGCAATATCTTATTCATAAAATTGAAAAGCAAAAAAAACATAGTGATTAAAGAGAAGAAATATATCATTCACAATATTTAAAAGAAAGAAATGTTGGCGACTCACCCCGGTGATTCCTTGAATAGTGGCAATTAAAAATCCTGATATTTATGTTTTTGTATAGAATGATTTTGTTGATCAAACGACAATATTTTTCACCAAGAAAACTAAAAAATAAATAATTTTTTCACAAAAAATTTGATCGATCAATAATTGTCCAACGATCGACCGGTCGAGCTCGATCGATGGGTTCAACACCCCTGGTATAGGGTCATAATCAGCTAATTCACCAGCCATCCTCTTCAGTTTTTCAATAAAATCATGTTAAATGATGACATCCATTTCTTCGTGATTATCGCTGATTTTGCAACATATTTAGTTAACATTTTGACGTATTGATTTTAAATCTTTTATGCAGGTTATTATCATTTCGTGGCATCTAATTAAATTAAATTTTAAAGTGTGTACAAGTGATCTACCGAAGTCTACCGAATTTTGCCGAAGTGCTCTACCGATATCCGGAAAGTACGACGGCAAAACACTGAACCTACCTAACTAAGAAAGGTCAAACAAAGGCAAAGTAAGGCTGGCTCCATTATTTAACTGTGTGAAGCAATTGTTGTGCCGGGTTTACTTAAGTTCTATGACGAGGGCTGGTTCCACTATAAAAGATTTAAGCGGGGCATTAAGAATGGAGGAGGTGAAGTACTCCGGAGGGTTATCACGTAAGAGTAAGATTAATTCTACATCACAAACATATAAAAATTCCCTGAATGAGACAATACAAATGTAACGGTAAATTCAAAGAAATTAGATTAATTGACATTATTATCTTTTGTAAAAATAACGATGTATTTTGACATTTTCTCTTTATATTTCAAGTTGTACATGTTAATGTATAAAATGAAAATTGTTTTCACATTACGAATATTTATAGTCATAGTCATATTTTTAGACATATAACTAACAACATAACATCTAATCTAACTTCACATATTGTCAACCGAATAAACTGTAATCCAATCTAAGTCATGACTATTACAGTACTGTTTTTAGGTTAGATGGCAGTTTGGTTATATAAGGTTCTATGTCAGGTGCATAGAATACGTTTAATTATAATAACAATATTTATTTCTTAAAAGATGTTAAGAATTTACAAATAATAATACATAAATATGAATGGAGTCATGACTGACTTTTTGCTATTTTTTTTTTATTGAAATTGGTCAATATTTCAAAAGAAAAAAATTATAGTACATAAAAATCGTGTTAATAAAATATTCTTTCAAGATCTCTGCAAGAGCATTTTGATTTTGCTTCATAATATCCACCAATTTATAATTTAACTATTATAATAATTAATATAGTTAACTTTTGATCTAAACATGTTTGGAATTTTTTTATCAAATCCTAACTTGTTTACAAATAAGAAAATGTATAGGAATTATTGGAATTGAGTCTGAAAATTTGGATTTTAACACTTCGCTCTGCGTCCAAATTCAAATTTTCAGGCTTTTCTAAACTCGAAATTTTACTTCATTGACCAAAATAATTGTATGTGAACGGACTAATAATTTAAATATTCATAAAAAGGATGGCATTTTGTCAGTACAATCAAATCTAAACATAATAATTTCAACAAAATTTAATAAAGCAATATTGGACGGATGTTTCGGTTTTCATTTAATATTCATAATATGTGACTTTTCTCAATATTGCATATCTTTGTCTAAAAAAATAAACTTCAAATTAAGCTATCAATAATTGTATAACAAGTGTCTTCCACACTTGTTATACAATAATTGATAGCTTATATGCAATATTGAGAAAAGTCACATAATATCACATATGAGAAAAGTCACATATTATTAAATGAAAACCGAAACATCCGCCCAATATTGCTTTATTAAAGTTTTTAAAATTATTATGTTGAGATTTGATTGTACTGACAAAATGCATGTCATCTTTTTTATGAATTTTTAAATTATTAATCCGTTCACATACAATTATTTTTTATTATATTGTATTCAGGGATTTTCTCTTCTAGGTATAAATATACATGTCACTATTTTGCGCTGTAAATTTTGAGACATGGTTATTTTTACAAAAGCTTTCATATCGAAGATTTCAACGAGTGTTTTCACTCTTTGATTAAGCATTAAGTAAAATTCCGAGTTTAGAAAAACCTAAAAATTTGGATTGGTCACGTAGCGAAGCGGAGCGGCCAATCCAAATTTTCAGGCTTTTCTAAACTTGAAATTTTACTTAATGCGCCACGAGTATAAGACAATGAACCATTGTGAAATTGAAAATACACTACTTGTGTTTGATCTGATGTCAATTATTTTTACAAATGTTTTGATGAATTCGAACGTCTAAAGCAATTTGTTTTGTGGTGTGTAAAAATATACGTAAAAAAATCGCTCATTGTATCTTAATTGAAATTTTAAATCGTAAGTCAGGGGGTTAACAAGTAAACACTAGAAAAAAATTGTTAAATCATTAAATTTAATTTAATTTTTATGAGTTTTGTTTCATATTTTACAAAATTACATGATTTTCGTCAATTTATAATAATTTTAGCAACTTATTGTAATTTTTCACATAAATTAATTTTTTTTAAAATTAAATGCTATTAATAACTGAATGTTTTTGAGTTTACGTAAAGTAATTATTACACATAAGAAGACTGTTCTTCCTTACTTCACTTTTTATTTGTATCTTTATTGATAATGAGCACCTTGTGTCTCGAAATGTACATCTAACGATAAAAATAAAAAGTAAAGTAAGAAATAATAGTCTTTTTATGTGTTAATGTTATTATTTATCCACGTACTTAATAACTTTTACCCCCAAAACAACGATATTTCCTGGTCTATTATCGGAAAATAGGGTTTGATTCACAAATTTACTGAATTTGTTGAAAAAGTCGGTAAATGTTATATTGCAACACAAATCTTAAAGAGCCCGCTAAAATATTTCATACCCACGCCCGCAGTGGCGTCGATGCGCTACTGGTTGTTGGTTCCGTAAATTGTTATGATTTTGAGAAATTTATTTATACCAGAATAATGAACTACGAATATTTGAACAAAAATTACGAGAAATGTTGACCATAGTTAGGTGAAAAACTATTTGAAAACATTTTTACATATTATTACTTTGTGAACAATCGCGCCACATTTCGTGGCGTGGCTGTGCGTGCAGCCTTCGTCATTTGTCGGGAGTTTGAGGCGCGACAAAAAGTGGCCAGTGTAAATATGCTCGATGAAACCATTTTCTTGTCACTTTTTGACAATCCATATTTCCCTAGGGAAAAGTTTCATATTTCCATAGGGAGATATGAGTATGTTAGGATATATCGTAACCAAGGCAATATTACTCATTATTGTATCAATCAGAAAAAAAAATAATCTTCTTACAAAAAAATGTCCAATTAATGGACACTTCTATTCAATAAACAAAGCGTACAACTACTAAACCCGATTTCAACAGTATTTTGCTAATATGATTCTGCCTTTTCTTCAACTGTATCAGTAGGTTATCAGATTTGAAACCTTTTACCATAGCAACCACTTAAATTATACATTTACGATGTAAAACAGTAAATGTACGCGTTTTTATTGAATAGAACTGTACTTGTATAACTAGGTACTTTTTATGTAATTGTACTTAATACTAGAGTATCTGTACTCAGTACTTTTTATTTGTACTACTATAAGTTCAGTTGGAGACTTTATTTTATATTAAAAAAATGTCGGATATTTCCAGAAGAGAAGGATGATTTTTGTGGCGAGTATTTTAATCCCTTGATTAAACATGGAAACAAAGTCGGAACATATAGACTTTAGAAAACCTTAAAATTAAAGTTTGGAAGAAGTCGAAATATTTACTACATACGCCAGGCGTGTAAATCACTGATATAGTGTGAATTTTAAATACACACACTTCAACCTATTTACAATAATTCGATTTAAATGATCATAATATATCCAAGTAGATGGAGCACAAATTTTTTTGTTAATTACCTTTACGATCTAAAATCCTTCATCTTCAACATCATAATAACGTTATCCAGTCACTTTGCTACTTAGAAATTGTTATTATTGTTATTGCGTAGATACTTACTCGTAAATATTAAACTAAAAATATATTTCAGCCTTTAGGCAGCTACTTGTGTCCAGGGTTGTTATGTTTAAAACACTTTGTTTTAAAACAGTGTTTTAAACATGTTTAAAAACAGCCGCCGTGTTTTGAACGATTTTGTTTTAAACATGTTTTAAATCTTAAATTTGTTTAAAACCTGTTGTAAAGGTTAAATTTGTATAAAAAGTTTTTTTATTATCTTAAATTTGTTAAATTATATTTTATACTACTTTATTAAAGATTTTTGTTTTTGTTTTTCAATTTTAGCTAAATTGTTGGAGATATATCAAATTACATTATTAAACATAACATTTTATTATAATAAAATATCACAACTATGTGTGCATAAATGTGATATTTAGATACAACATTTTTCTTTCAGGTATACAAATGCATACACTGTAAATTTAACGACATTCGTTATTTTATTTAAAAGGTTTCAATTTGAATCTTTAAACGAAAGTGTTCCAATCCCAGACTAAGCATTAGGTAAAATTTCGAGTTTAAGAAAATCTGAAAATTTGGATTACCCGCGTAGCGAAGCGGAGCGGGTAATCCAAATTAGGCTTTTCTAAACTCGAAATTTTACTTCATGCGCTACCCGTATAAAACACTGAAATATAGTAAAGTTTAAAATATACGGCTTTAGCAATCTAATATGTAGATGTGAATAAAACGTAAGTCAAATTCTGCGCTGAACAAATTGTGTAAAGCAGTAATTATAGGCAACCCAATAACTCTAACGTATATTAGGTTATCTATAATCGTTGTTGTGTTTTTAAAACGTCACTGTAAATCAGTGTTTTTAAGCATGGCACATGAAGTACAATTTCGAGTTTAGAAAAGCCTAATTTGGATTGGCCGCTCCGCTTCAATGTGCGGCCAATCCAAATTCTTAGGCTTTTCTAAACTCGAAATTTTACTTCATACTTAATCTGGGAGTGGAAAACACTCGTTAAAAGCCTTAAATTAACCACTTTGAAACAACAAATTCCTGCAAATTTTAAAAACGCTGTAATCATCGGGATATGTATACTTAAAAGAAAAATGCCCTGTATGTTCTGTTTTAAACGTGTTTTAAACATGTTTTCAATTGTTAATGTTTCAAACGCTGTTTGTTTTAATTAAAATGAAAAAAAATTAACAACCTTGCTTGTGTCACTGCTTGTAACTATAGGTTTTAAGTTTACAACACTTTTAACTAAAAAAAACTGTAACTTGTGGGTGAAACTATTAAGCTATTCTGAATTTTTGTTTGATGTTTAATATGTTTTTTTATTATAATGAAACTTAAAGACATATTTACTTAATTTTTAGGTAACAGTATTTATTTTATAAGCGTCCACAAGAGAAGAGATTTAGGAAAATGTAATCTTTTATACTTTAATTGTATTTCTGGGAACGCACATGTCAGTGTAGTTTTAATAAAAATCTTGAGAAGCCCAAAACCCATTTTAAGTGATTTTAGAGGTAATAAACGATATAAAATCGAACGGCTATGATCATTAGCGTATAACTCATAAAATTCCAAACATTATTACCCCACAAAATACCCCAGAGCCAACACGTTGCATATACGTATGTACCTAATGCCTCCCTAAAGTAAAAAGCTTTATATCAATAGCGGATAATCTATGTGAATTACATTTGAAGTAGATACATTATTTGTGAATTAGAAATGAGGTGTAATCTGATTAATGAAATGTTTAGTTAATGATGATATACTGTTAATGGTTTCATGAGTAAACAATGTTATGCTAACTGATATCGATTTATGGCGGTCGGTTATAAAATCTATAACGTAAGTGAAATTAATATGTGATCATGTTGGACCTATTAGAAGCGTAAAGATCGCCAACCTAAAATTCAGCTTAGATCTGCACCCTTATCGAGGGTTACATACACATACACATACCCTAGACAGTGTATTAGGCAGTAAAATCAGTTATCTCATATTAGGGAAACGGAATAATGATAGAATGTTTCTTGTATTAAGATAGGAATCTATAATTTCCGGGATGGCCATAAACCGGTTGGCTGGCGGTGCTAAAATACAAAGGGAAAACGTATATAATTCGATCAAATGGTGTGCCGGTGTTGCAGAATTATACGTACAAAATAAATGTGTCGGCTTGGGGATGGTCTGTGAATGCTATCGCACTATCGGACAGTAATCAACCCCCAATGTTATGATTTATTCGCAAAATTCCTTTTTTCCCTCTGATATACAGAAATTATTTCGTCCGAGGGACTTTCTTTCATTGTTACGTTTGACAGGACTCTAGAGTTACGTATTATAATGATTTTCATCTAGTATACATACATTAAGGAAAAAGGGTTGCCTTTAAAATATGCGATATATTTAAAATATTTATCTTTAAACACAATATTTTACATTTTCTACATATTACCATTGAGTAATTATTACAAAGAATGGTAACCAGTAGAGTTTTCAGCGTATTTATATGCTGCCACGGGGGATACGGTGGAGACTTTATGAACTGCTTCATTTATCTCGTCAAGGACGACACATTTACGTCAACAAAAAAATCCTGTCTGCTTTTTGCTTTCCCGGCCAAAATTTACTAATACCAGGATACTTTATATTGTAACAAATTAATTGCAGCACAAATTATAATTATGCAAACTATTATTTATATCATGTTATAATTATTTAATAAAAAAATATTAAAAATTACGACAATACTATAAATTGTTTCTAAGAATTATTATTTATGATGGGGATTGATTTATGAAAGTTAATAGATTATTAAACGAAATCATTTCTTATCTATCAATTATTTAAAATTATATTTTATTCCATTATGTAACTCCGAAAATATCTTACTTGATATGTTGTATACATTGTATACGTTAATTGAATGTATCATCAATGACAATCATATTGTAATATTTTTATTAGCGGTACAATTTAAATGCGCTTTATATTTAGCCCGTTCATCAGAGACAACAGTTGGGAGTTTACTGCCAACTGTTGGGGTATTCAATGATGACCGGATTGTTAAACATGAACGTGTTTCGGATTTGTGCAATCGAACAAAATAGACCAACCGAAGGACCGTTCTTTAGATCCCAACATACATCACAAACAAATACAAACATGTTGAATATTGAACATTTTGATGAATGCACATTTATTGTAACTATTTCAGAAAACGTGTTTGCCATGGAAAACATATATACGCCTTATAATAAATACGTTGGTTAGGTTAAGCTATGATAGATCCAAACCAAATAGGAGGTCGGTAGAGCGACCTAAAATTGGTTTTCATAAATTGTAGTAATTTTCTTTTTCTATATAAATATAAATAGTTGATGTGCAATTTACTATTTTTAGTGCATATAAATATAAATAGTTGATGTGCAATTTACTATTTTTAGTGCATACTACAATTATTATTCATAATATTGCAAGTTCTTAAAAGTTTCAATTGTAATAAATGTATTTATTTATTTCTAAATACGCACAAAATAATATTATCAACTATGCTTTGGTATCTGCTAAATCTGTGCATTTCTACATGACATATGTCTACTAACTAATTAAGAATAACCATGCATTCAAGATTTGTTTAATAATATTGATAAAAATGGTCAATTTTAACGCTACCCATTTTAACGCTAATATTCGAAGTTGTTATTTTTGGTAAGTTCTCGTTAATTCGCTTGGAACCTGTTAAATTACTGGAATGAAAGCGCAACAAAAGATTTTTTTATCACTAGTAAACTCAAATTTGTTTTTATTATAAACACACTAAATTTAAAATAAGTAACAAATCAAAGGAGGGTGAGCATATTTTGTGTTACACCCGGTATATAATAATGCACATTGTTTTATTTGTCTATGCATCAGATTTATCGTCTTAATCGCCCTTTCAATACAATCAAATGGCAAATCTGCAATGCTCGAAATTCAATCAAAATTAAATAAAACAAAGCGCCGAGATAACAGTTGTCGTAACGCTGTTGCGGTGCGTCAATTTTTGTAGATACAAAAATGGTTTACTAATGAAAATAATCAAGTGGTGTTATTGTCTGTTCGGGAGGATTGGCGCGATACCCGTCGAGGTATGTGTGCTTGAGAGAGAGAGAAGAGCGTGTTTTTACTCTCTAAAGTGACAGAGATACGATTTTGGCAATTTAATCGATAGTATGAGTATTCACGCTATTCGATCAAGTCATTGACCTCTGGGTTTATTTCTGTGATTTCAAACAGAAAACTTCTCACTTCACCTATTAATGAGTTTTCAACAATCGAACTAGATGTCGACACCCGCGAGAGGGCGAAAATGCGTGACGCTATTTTTAGCTGGGGTTGCAGCTCTGTATAAATTTATACTCAGTGATATTACATATTAAAAAATGTGGAGTGGCCCCCATTCGACTTTCCGAACACTCTGATTGTGTATACATTTGTTTGTATGAAATAAAGAATAAAACATCCTCCCTTAAATAGTCAGACGACAAAAAATTAAACGAAAAAGGTTATGTATTTATAACACCGTTTACTCGTCATTAAAATGACGATAAAATATGAAAATGATAATACCTCAAAATCAAAATCAAAAAGTTACAACAAAAGGGTGTATAAGTATATTAGTAAATAGTAAACATTTGTAGAATGTATCGACGTGGGGATCAAACTTAAAAACAACGAGTGTCTACAAATTTATATCGAAAAACCGTGATATGCATACCTAAAATACAAATTCCCTGTATGTGGCCAAGCCCAGATACAGAAAAAAAAAATAACTAAATTGGAATTATGAAAATTGACCAACTTACTCAATAGGTTTATTAGAACTTACAAAATTTACATAAATGTCAAAGTTATTAAAGCCCTTAAAATTATCTAAATTTATAAATAAAACTTACAAATACAGGGTGTCCCGTTAGTGTGGTGAAATGGCTTAGCCATAGATTCCTGGGATAAAAATATGATGATTTAACACAACTTATCTATATATAAAAATTTACGGCTAAACCGGAATTAGTCTTTAAAGTTCAAAAACATAATATTAATTTTATTTGTAACGATTGAGCGCTCTATTCGATTTAACTGAACTTCATTATGGTTAATTATCATAATAAAACACATCACTTAAGTTATTATGGTCATCACTGATTGACAAGAAGTATAAAAAACAGTAGTACCACAACATAAAAACTAAAATATGTTTTCACTGGCGCACCTTATAAAAATTAAAAAAATATTACTTCAAAGATTGGTTCATTTGAAAGCTTTTTTGTCTGTTCATAATGTTTTATATCTTGTACGGTTTTGCCACAAAAATATAAAATATGAATATGATATCCTCAATTTCCTTGGCAAAATTCTAATACAAGCAACATACAGTAAATTTTTCTTTTAGGTAAACATATGCACAAACTGTAAATTTTCCAACATCCGTTGTGTTTTAAAAGAGTTCAATTTGAAGCTTAAAACGAGTGATTTCCACTCCCAGGCTAAGCATTAAGTAAAATTTCGAGTTAAGAAAAGCCCCGTGAAAATTTTTGGGCTTTCCTAAACTCGAAATTTTATTTCATGAGCCACGCATATAAAACACAGATTTCAAGTGAAGGTCGAACATACATAAATTTCACAGTGCCTTAGTGTTTTATACGTGTGGCTCATGAAGTAAAATTTCGAGTTTAGAAAAGCCCAGAAAATGTTCACGAGGCTTTTCTTAACTCAAAATTTTACTTCATGCTTAGCCTGGGAGTGGAAAACACTCGTTTTAAGCTTCAAATTGAACTCTTTTAAAAAACAACGGATGTTGGAAAATTTACAGCTTGTGCATATGTTTACCTAAAAGTAAAATTTCGAGTTTAGAAAAGCCCAGAAAATTTGTCTCGGGTCGCTGCGCGACTCTCGAAAAATTTTCACGGGTCTTTTCTTAATTCGAAATTTTATTTCATGCTTAGTCTGGGAGTGGAAAAAAACAAGGAATATCTAAAGATTTTCAAAAAATAGGCTGAATTTGGTTAAAAAAAGACTCCCTGTATTTGTTTGCTCCGGAGGAATAGGAATAAGTATAAGCCATAACGAAGATAACAATTAATTCTCAAAAAACACTCGTTAATAATAAAAAATAAAAAATAATTTATTTGCATTTTATTGTTTGAGGCAAAACCATACAAGATGTCAAACATTATGAAGAAACAAACAAGTTTTAAATGGACTAATCTTTCAAGAGGTTTTTTTTAAATTTTTATTTGGTGCGCTAACAAAAACATATTTTAGTTTTTATGTTATGGTGCTAGTGTTTTTTATACTTCTTGTCAATCAATAATGACCATAATAACTGAAATAATGTGTTATATTATGATAATAAACCATAATTAATTTTAGTCGGATTGAATATAGCGTTCAATTGTTATAAATAAAATTAATAATATTTTTTTGAACTTTAAAGACTAATTTAGGCTCAACTGTAAACCTTTAAATATAGATAAGTTATGTTAAATCATCATATTTTAATCCCAGGAATCTATGGTTAAGCCATTTCTTCACATTAACGGGACACCCTGTATAAGAAGAATTTTAAAAATTACAAGAAATACTGACAAAATAATAAGATTTGTGAAAATTGTAAAAGTTAACAAACATCAATTTAAAAATCAATTAGAAATGATAAAAATTGGACATAACAGATTTAATTAAATAAGGCAAAGTTTAAAACAATACAACAGATTGATAAAAGTTGGAAAAATCGTCAAAATGTAGAGAAAAATAATATTTATGGATTTTTATAAATTAATAAAGCTTTACAAAATTGATAAAAAATCATGACAAATTCAAAAAATTATTGCTTTGTTGACATTTGTTTACGTTATTTAATTAATATCAACAAAGAAACAACATATCAAAGATTGGAAAAATTGTAAACATTTTAAAAATAGAAAATGTGTGGATTTTTATAAATCGATAATTATTGAGACTAATTGGAAATGTTCAAATAAAATTCCTAAATCGAGGCAAATATTACGTTTCATAAATTGATAAAAACTCACACATTGTTTAATCAACATCAAATTTAGTTACTATAGAAAAAATTAATACATCTTAAAATGAAACCTAAAAAAAGTTATCAGGTATATTTTATCAATATAAAATCAATTGAAGTTTCTTAGAAATGATTAATCTTTAAGAATCTTGTAGAATGGTCTTTATTAAATTCTGAGTCTTGAAAGTACAAGTAATTTATAGAGTATTTTTAGAGCGTTAACACTTTGTGTAGTCTTAGTAGAAAGTTTATTAAATTGTAAGTTCTTAGAAGTACAAGTAGTACAAGCAGAGTATTTTTAGAGCGCTAACACTTTGTGTTAGCACTTTGTCTTATAAGTCTTTAAGCATCTAATTGAATAATGTTCATTCAATTTTAAGTCTTAGAACTACAATCATTTATAGAGTCTTTGTAAAGCATTAGCACGTTTTGTAGTCTAAATAGAGAGATCTGAGTTTTAGCACTTGTATTAAACGAAATATTAAACTGTTAGTAGACAGGGAAATCTTTGAAAAATCTTAAAATACTAAGCAGTTACAAGACTTATAACTGTCTACTAAATTTAAAGGTTGTGCTTAGACTAAAAATAGTCTACAAATAGTGTTAGTGATTTTAGACAGACTTTTAAGATTTTTTTAAGACACATACGTCTTGTACACGTATGTGTTTAACCAAAGTCTTAAAAGTTTGTCTAAAATCACTAACACTATTTGTAGACTACTTTAAGTCTAAGGACAACCTTGTTTGAGTCTTAAACCATTTCTTATAAACAGTCATAGGTCTTTGTAGTCTTTGATGAACACGAAGTGAAATTTAATGAAAATAGGAAAACTAAAATCGTATTGTAATTGATTTTAGTTTTCCTATTTTCATTAAATTTTACTTTGTTAAAATAGTAAAAAACATTTTAAATGAAATCATCAAATGCAACAAACATAATCAGTTTCCCATCAATAAAATTTGGAAAAATTGACAATTTCAACAAAAAAGGAAATGCAATTGTAATTTTTTCGATGTTTGTAATTTTTGGTACAAATTGATTTAATTAAACTTATTTATGTATACCACAATTTTATTGAAAATAGGTATAAGAGTTAAATATAATTTATAAAAATAGTATAGAAATGTTGGAATAAATAAAATGAAAAGATAAATACTAGCAATTTTTTTTCTAGGTATACAAATCACGATTTTTCGATGTAAATGGTCAGACATTCGTTGTTTTATTAAAAACGTTTAATTTGAAACCTTTAACGAGTTTATCCAATCCCAGATTAAGCATGAAGTAAAATTTCAAGTTTAGAAAAGCCTTAAAATTTGGTTTAGTCACTCCGCGTACATTTTATATAGAATATGTAAAAGTATACTTAAAATAAAAAATCTCTGTATTTTAATATTTAACTAACATCACAAATTTGAAAAAATTATTACTATTTTGAATAAAATCTTCAAATCCAACACATATCATATTTTAGAAAAACTTTAGAACTGTGAAAATTATGACAAAATGTAAACATTTACCAAAATAAATAAAATGTAAAATTCTAAAGTGAAATTCAACCTACATTTTGAAACTGTCTTTAAAAGATTATAAGATAGAAAATAAACAAAAGAAGTAATATAAGATTGATATTTACAGAATTTATAATTCGACGATATCTATTTCAACTTCTTCAAGCTATATTTAATAATATTCAAGTAGTCGCAGTAAACTTTGTAAATTCAAATATAGAAAATACCAATAGATTTTTATTAGTTTACATTATATTTGTCAGTTTTTGATAAATTTCTTTTAATTCTTTGTCTGTCAATTTTCAAGGAAATAAGTGCACAATTTAACTAATTTAGACACATTTTAATGTTTCTAAAAACTTGTAAGATTTGTAATAAATTCAATGCAATGAATATTAACATCGTCTTCTATCAGTTTTTTAATATCATCCGAATTATATAAAAATGATGTCTCATGTTCGTGAAAAATGTCTTAAAAGAAATAATCGCACTATCTATTATAACTAGAAAATATTGAAATCGAAAATGTTCTTCGCTACATAACAAAATTGTTATGTTTTCAGACTTCGATTCTTAAATTTAGATGTTACTTTTAGTTCTTTAGCTATTTCCATTGCGGTTATTAAAGAAGATCTGAATGCTGATTCATGATATTTTTTTAAAAATATTAAAAGATATTTAAATAATTTAAATATACATGGTGTACAAAAAGTGATGTAACGGCTTGATATTTTGGTTTGTGATAAGTTTAGAAAAAATGTTTTAACTATAACTTACAGCTACTAATTTAAGCTACTAATTGACAATATTTTTAAATATACAGGGTGATTCATTTTCATGATGCATATCAAGCTTACTTAATATCTTATATATTTCATTAGTTCTCGATAACATGTTAAAATAGAATGTTACCAGTGAAAACCGCATGTGCTGATTATATCAAATTATTTCTATCGACATTCGTTTTCGAGATATAACACAAGCTTTCATTTTTTTTTGAATAGAAACCATTAAACATTTGACATACTTATTTATAAAAATAACTGAGTTATTAACAATTTTCATTTTTTTTACAACAAAAAAAAAGTTGGCCATGAAAAAATGACAATTATAAAACAATTTCGGCAGGTTGTAATGTAGGAGTTTGTTAAATGTTGTCAAATAAGTTTATTTTAATATATATATATATATATATATATATATATATATATATATATATATATCTAATTAAAAAGAAATAAACTGCACTACTTTGTCCATTTAACCATTTCTCTATCTCTTATAGTTTCCAAAATCCCCATAGAGAACATGAAAATAAACTCACCCTGTATATAATAATAATTTGTTTTTATAAAATACAATTGTTAGATGAATGTCACTTGTGACATTCATCAATTGTCAAATTGTTAAGTTTAAAATACACTACTTAGATATTTACGTTTATAATTCATAAATGAAAGTAAAAATCTCAATGAATATTGCTCCAATTTTAATTTGGATAAGTTGGTTAAAGAAAATAAGGATTCGTAATATTTATTAATGTGAGATCAAATTTAAGCAGTATATTTTGAACTCCACTTTATATAAGTTTGTATACGCTTGGCGCCTGAAATAAACTTTCGAGTTCAGCAGAGCCTGAACATTTGTATTTGTCGCTCCGCTTTGCAAAAATGTTAGGTTTTTCTAAGCTTGAAACTTATACGTAATCAAGGAGCGGTAACACTCGTTAGAAGCTTTAAATTTGGCGCTTTGATAAAAAACAACGAAATTCTGCAAATTTACCAAACTCTGTAAATATCGGGAAGAGTATATATGAAACAAAATATTGATCGAAGTTGATATTTTGCTTTATATGGCTTTATGATTTCTTAACAAACTGTGTTATTTTAGTAAGAACTTTCACTGACGACAACAAAATTCATTGTTTATCTGAATAGGCCCCTTGACAGGCAACACGCTCAATTTATTGATTTTATGGCGAAAATAATTACTTTTAATGCATTATGAAATGAATTATTTAATAACATTATCCTAAAATATCGTGTGAATTAGTGACGCTGGTGGATAAATACAATCGAAATTATTAAATGCAAATATTAAATAATAAATCACATAATACTCATTGACCATTGCGTGCTGACCCACTTCCTGGAAGATACATTGCCGGGTTAACGTTATTACCAATATTATTACATCGAATTGTTGGTTTCAGTTGTTCCTTTATTTATTTTATGCGTACGATCGAACGATCAGCTTCCAATACCGGTATTGCACTGTTTATATACTTTACGATGAAATCTGGGCCGCATAAAGCTGTTCTATGTGAGGTTTTTGTTTTATAGTATTAATTCCGGAAAGAATCAACACATTTGGTTGTCGTGAGAAGGGTTTTTGTGGGCATCTGCTGTCTGGTCTGGAGCTTGGGTTGGCTGAATTCTCAGTCTCGTGGACCCGATTTTGGGATCTATTTTTCGAAACGGATCACGTCTTGCGTCCATAATTTCATATCTGCTCCAGCATCACGGCCTTAGTCAGCAGGGAGCACGTTAGCCCTCCTTGTTTTTTTTGTTTAGATAATTTTCAGGATATTTAATTTAATTAAAATCTACTCGGGCGGATGTTATTTGTAAGGCTTCACAAGCTTTTAAACAATGGAGTACGACACGGGGATTGTAATAAAAAAATGATCTCCGATTTGTTACCGATATTTCGAAAATTAAACAAATACAAATATTTCACGAAAAGTTAAGTGATAAATTAATTAAATTTACTCCGACTAGTTTTGACCTTTATACATTTTCTAGTAAAACGAAAAAAAGGAATATTAAATATGAAAAATTCAAGACTTACAACAAAATGACTACTACGTAAAATAAACTCTGCCTGCTACGCCCTGAGAGCCATACAACAAGTTTTGGATACTTTCACATTACTAAATGTGTATTAATCAAATTTTGAAAGTCTACTGATATACGGAATAATTTACTACGGCTCATCTACTAACTTTTAAATACTGTATAGTTGAGGCTGTTAGATATATCATTTTAATAAAACACTTAATTGTTTTTTTTTGTGGTGTGGAAGGGGAAATCCACTTACGGACAGAATGCTGGACTCCTTTCAGTCAAAAGGCGGCTGGAAGCCTACCCACTAAAACCCTTCCCACTTTACCGGCGTCGACTGCTATGGTCATTGGCCGGTTTAGTCTTTTGACATGCACTGACTTAAGTCACAAGACAACAATATAAAGACAAGGCAAGTAATAAATCATATAACTTACATTTAATATCACAAACTAGGGACAGTACCAGGGTTGTAAAATGACCCTGGTACCGGAGCCTATCACGACACAACGAGTAACTAAAACTTAAACCTAATATCACAGACAAAACGACATCAGGGTTGTAAAAGGACCCTGATATCGGGTTCCTAAGGATAAACTATTTAAAAAACTAAACCTAAATACTTCAGAGTTGTAAACAGACTCTGATGCATTTTACAAAGAGAGACATAATACAAGCTAAAAAGGGACACCGAACTTGTAAATGGACTTCGATGCCACTGAACGTAAACCGAACAGTACAATCAATAAATTATGATAAATTAACATAAAATAAACAACACAAACCATAAATTTGGTTCAGTAATTTTGTTTCATGTAGGAAATTTAAACATTTCTCTACGAACACTCTACAATTTGCCAAAACTGACGCCACCACCAAGCCTCAGCCTATTACGCTGACGGGCGTAGGCTGGACAGTTTATGAGTATATGCTCCACCGTTAACCGGTCGTGACACAAGTGACACTCTGGCGCTTCGTCGCCGGCAAGAAGATACAAGGAGGTTAAGTTGGTGTGCCCTATGCGTAAACGACACAGGGCAACCTCCTCTCTCCTGGTAAAAGTCGCCGGCGATCGCCAGGGAGTCACGGAGAGCTTTATGGATTTGAGCTTGCTCTCGGAGCTATTCCAACTCTCCTGCCAATCCTCTACTATTTTTTCTTTGATGTGCGCTTTAAGGTCGTCGGGCCTTACGGGTACATCATCTATGTTGTCCGCTTCTGCTGCCTTACGGGCAGCTTCATCGGGCCAGCTCGTTGACCTCGATACCTACGTGCCCCGGAGTCCAGACGAAAACGACCGTCTTTCGCAACCGGGACATTTCGAATTACGAGGCTTGTATGAGCTAAACCAGCGGATCAACCGAGTATAACGACGATATACTCTGTATGGCACTAAGAGAGTCGGAGCAAATAAGGAATGAGCTTTGGTGGTTCATTAAACAGTAGCGAAGAGCTTGGTATAACGCATATAATTCTGCGGTATACACGCTAGCCGACCCGTGTAATGACCACGAATGTGGCGTTTCATCGATGACGTCTGTGTATAACCACGGAGAGCCTGGGTATTCAGCGATAATCGTATGAAATTTGCCCCTAAGAATGTAGGGGCTAATATCGCTTTTCGTATGGAGGTCAGATCCGTTCGACACTTAACCCTTGGCATAAGCCAGGGGGGTATCTCCAGAAATCCGACCTCGAATACCCTCGGTAGACTGATATGTAGACTCTTCATAAGCTCCTTCGCTCGGACGCACACCGGCCTACTGACGGTAGGTCTTCTTGCGTATTGTCTCTGCTGCTCTGTGACGGTGATAAAAAGTCGTCGGTTCCTGTTTCCCTTCCTCGTACGCATGGCCGCTGCGTATTGCAATACAAAGCGGTTTCGGCGTGCATTTAGAGGACGGACGCCCGATTCGCAGCAGAGACTCGGTGCGGGACTCGTCCGGAAAGCTCCAGTGGCGTACCTAATACCGGCATGGTGAACAGCGGCTAGGGCTTTCAACCAGGACTTTCTTGCTGAGGAGTATACTGCGCAACCGTAGTCAACTCTGGAAAGAACCAGAGCCGTGTACAGTCGCAGCAGTACTTCTCTTTCAGCTCCCCAGTTGATGCTGGCCAAGCATTTAATGACGTTTAATGCTTTCTTAGACCTTTGGACCAGCTCATCTATATGGGCCCGATAGTTAAGAGTCCTATCGAGCCTCAGCCCTAGATATCGGATACTATCTACGACCTGTATCCTTGTGCCTCGAAGAGATATTTCGGGATCACGATGTGGACGTCTGAGTCGGAAAAATATACACATAAGGTTTTCGCTGCAGAGAAGTGAAAACCTCGAGACTCAGCGTTGCTGTTCACCTTGTCGATGACTGTTTGGAGTTGGCGATTAATGGTAGGGGTGGTATCTCCCGCCATATAAATTACCAAGTCATGGACATACAAACTTTTTTGGACAGGAGAGTTTACTGACATCGCGATGTCATTGACCGCTATAGCGAAGAGGGTTACACTAATGGTTGAACCTTGGGGGATACCGTTTTCCAGCGCAAACTGCCCTGACTCGGTATCCCCAACTCTGACTGCGAACGACCGATTCGACATAAAGGATTCGATAAAAAGGGGCAAACGGCCCCTCAGTCCCCATTGGTGTAATTTTTGGAGAACTCCATATCTCCAGGTCATATCGTATGCCTTCTAGAGATCATAGAACACCGCAACGAGGTGCTTTCTCTCTAAGAAGGCATCCTAGATGGAGTTCTCGAGATGGATTAATTGGTCAACCGTGCTGTGGAATTTTCTAAAACCAGCCTGGTACTTAGCCAGGAGACTGCGCGTCTCCATCATCCATACCAGGCGGTTGTTGACCATCCTCTCGAGGACTTTCCCCAAGCAGCTAGTAAGAGAAATGGGCCGGTAACTACTGACGTTGGTGGGGTCCTTGCCAGGTTTAGGAAGAGGCAGAATTATGCCTAATTTCCATTGGCTGGGGTAGACGCCCCTGTCCCATATCAGGTTAAAGATGTCCAACAAATACTCCCTCATGCACGAGGGGAGTTGTCGGATCATCTGATATGGAATGCCGTCTGGTCCCAGGGCTTTAGACTCGCCCGTTGATTTTATTGCCTCTTCCAGGTCTTTTAATGTAAATAAGACATTGTATGGTAAGGACTCCCTTGGTGAGAAGTTCAGGGGAACCTCACGGTTGTTCCTATTTCCCAGGAAACTTTCTTCATAGTTAAGAGAGCTGCTAGCGGAGCAGAAATGCGATGCAATAGCATCCGCTATTTCTATTGTGTCGACGACGTCACGACCATCCACATGCAGGATGGGTGCTACCGCTGGGAATTTCTTTCCTGCTATTGCACCCACCATTTTCCACACTTCACCTACCGGTGTGGTAGCCATAATCGTCGACACGTAGCGCTCCCAAGACAACCTTTTGCTTTCAAGAATTTGGCGCCGCGCGATTGCTCGCCGCTTCTTGAAAGCTATCAGGTTTTCCTGGGTAGGAACTCGTCTAAACCTATTTTGTGCCCTTTTGTTCTCCTCAATTGCCACCTTGATGTCTTGGTTCCACCAAGGAACAGGTGGACCAGCCATTCTCCCACTAGACATTGGGATAAACTTACCAGCTGCTTCTAATATCCGTTTGGTGAAATCCTTCACGGCGGTCTCGACGTCGTTACTATGTGACAAAGGCGGGGTAAGACTGGCTTGAAATCCAAGCCAGTCTGCCTTGTCGAGACACCATCTCCGGGGGACTGACTGTCTTACCCGTTGAACGATGGTTTTTACAGCGATCGGAAAATGATCGCTGCCGTGCTGATCGTCGAGGACTTGCCACTTAAGACCTGTAGCCAAACGAGGGGATGAAAACGACTCGATCGCCGAGTAATCGGACCCTCTAGCACTAAAGTGCGTGGGGCGACCCGTGTTGAGGAGAACCGCGTCACTCTGATCGAGGAATTCCTCAAGGAGTCGACCGTGGGGATCTCTCCTCTGGGAGCCCCACAATGAGTTGTGGGCGTTGAAATCGCCCACTAAGATGTATAGCGAGGGGAGCTCGTTGACTAATTCGAGGATGTCTTGTAGGCTCCAATCGAATTGTGAAAGATGAACGGTGCAGATTGTGGCTTTTATGGGATGCGTGATCCGTACGGCCAGTGCATGGAGCGCCGTTCTGAGAGGGATCTCCTGAAAAGGGAGACCTTCTCTCAGAAACATGGCGACTCCGCCCCTAGCTCTCACATTGGGCACTACATCCCTTCGCACAACAGAAAACCCTCTAAGCTGAAAGCAATCTCCTAGCTTGAAATGCGTTTCTTGTAGGCACACGCAAAAAGGCGTGTGCCTGGCCAGGAGTAGTTTCAACTCATTGTAGTGTGTTCGGCAACCGTTACAGTTCCATTGAATTAATTGTTCAACCATTTTGAAGACATTTTAAACATTCACAAGACAGATAATAATAAATTAAAATAAATAACACTAATAACAACACAGGGTGGATGACATCGGAGTTGTAAAGGACTCCGATGCCAAAACAAACACAAAAAAACCTTAAAACTAATATCACAAGTGACATCAGAGTTGTAAAAGACTCTGATGCCTGCACAGACACGACACAAAATTTTAAAACTAATATCACAAATGACATCGGAGTTGTAAAGGACTCCGATGCCGGGACAGAAACAACACAGAAACTTAAAACTAATATCACTGATAGCATCGGGGTTGTAAAATACTCCGATGCCCAAAACAAAACAACACAGATCCTTAAAACTATTATCACAGGTAAAACCAGAGTTGTAAAAGACTCTGATGTCAGGACGATCACAGCAATAAAATATGTAAATAATAAATAAATAAACATTAATAATTAAACTTAAGAAGCGGGCGGCGCCTCTTTCCTGGGACGGCCCCTCTGCTATCCCGGTTTTCTTTTCACCCATCTCCGCTTAACTTTTCCTCCATCGCTGAACACCTCCTCGACGGTGTAGTCTTCCGAGGAAGTGAGGGATGCTTCAGTAGCACCCCTTTTATATGCCTGCTCACTCGATGACATGTACGAGTCCACGTCAATCGAGAGGCTAGGCTTAGTCGATGGGGCTGCTGATGAAGACGGTGTTTGTTCGGCTGCTGATGTTGCAGCCACGGCAGTCATGGCGGCCAGAAGTTTTCCCACTTCAGGGGATACTATGCTGGCCCCCTGCTGTTTAGTAACAGGGGGTGAAGCTTTGGGCCCCTGTTTACGGCCGCCCGTCGGCTGCTTACCGCTCGCCGAGGGTTTGGGCGGAGGAGGCATCTGATTTGCCTCTTTTTGCGCGTTGACAGTGCGCAGTTCAGTCTTCACGACTTCAGTAATTGTTGCCTTTATATGTGGCAGTAGACGCGCTAGTATATCTTCTATTTGATTTACTTTTGTGACTGTTGCCTGAGAATAAGTCACTCCAGCAGTGGGCAATTTAGGAGTTACATTCTTTTTGGCTTCAAAGTAACTGAGCTTTTCTTTCGTCTTCAGTTCCTGTATTGCCATCTCCTCTTTATATTTGGGACAGTTTCTGGAACGAGCTGAGTGTTCCCCTTTGCAGTTTATACATATAATTGGTTCTTTCCCTCGTGAAGACCTTTACCGCATACACATATCTGTTCTTTCGAACAGCGCATAGCGGTGTGCCCAAACCCTTGGCATTTAAAGCACTTAAGGGGTGCTGGTATATACAAGCGCACTGGAAGGCTGTGAAAGCCACCTTAGACGGTGAGTGGCAGGGTAGGCTTGTTAAACTTGAGGATATGGTTTGGTGTACCCTGCACCACACCATCCCGTATAGTTGTTATTCTGCGCACTTCAATGACCCCTTGACTTGCCAGATTCTGCTGAATTTCTTTAATAGTGCAGTTAAGGAAGTCCCTGCAGTAAACAATGCATCTGGCATAATTTAGCGGCAAGTGTGCTGATACTTTGACGTTAAAATCCCCTAATTTTTCTGTCTCTAGAAGCCTTTTTGATTGACCGTTACTCACGGTTTCTACCAACAGTCCTTCTTTTATCTTTTTAATATTTTTACTCTCTCCTATTATATTGTACAATAATTTGTCTATGACAATCGGACTAACTTTATCGAAGTTGCCTTCGGTTTTGGCAACAAGCAAGAACCGGGGGCTAGACTCCCCCGTCAATTGCGAGTTGGAAATGTTTTTATTTGTGGCTATTTTCGTGTTGTTGCCACGAGATGGGCAGAAATAAACTCTCACCACCGGCAGTGCTCCCATACCGGTGAAAGGCTAATTGCAACCGGAAGGCGCCGAGTATCCGGAGGCCACCGTTATAAGACACACTAACGTAGTGCCATTCACATCATCGGCACGGTACGAATAACACCGGGGATTACGGATTTTTTTATCGAGGTTTACTCCTCTAGATCCGACATGTTTGCGCCTTTAGGGCACGGGTGTGGCTCGTCACCACGCATGTCGGTCTTGAGAGAGGAGAGGCTAGAGATACCTAGACGGTATCTTAACATCGCTTCACTCCCTCATTCCATGTTGGTCCGCGGGAGGCCAATCCTCCTACCGTCAACGAGTGACGGCGTTCCCCTATCCGCCACCTGGGGACGCGCCCTGTAGGGGTAGGATCCCCTCGAGGGACTTAATTTGTTTAGTTTCAAAATTAGAATTATTGTACTACTACTTCATGAAGCCACAGTGTAGTAAAATAATAGTTGTAGTACAATAAATATAATTTTGAAACCTAAACAAATTAAGTGTTTTATTAAAGTATTACTAACTTTTTATAGTTTGTACG
Source organism: Philonthus cognatus (assembly GCA_932526585.2). Taxonomy (NCBI): domain Eukaryota; kingdom Metazoa; phylum Arthropoda; class Insecta; order Coleoptera; family Staphylinidae; genus Philonthus; species Philonthus cognatus. The sequence continues at coordinate 91,789,131 of OW052243.1, forward strand.
CGTATAAGGTGCTACTTTTCAACTTTAAAAATAAAGTCAAATTTAATTCTTATAAAGCCAAACATATGTATCATACACGCAATACAGATTAATACGTATTCCCCCTTATCGGTTATAGCTGTATGAAACACATTGCACTGAAGATTTTCAATGGATTGCTACCCCACCTACAAACACTGACAAGTGAATACTTTTTTATAAGCCAAATAAGAGATTTTCTAATTCAAAAGGAGTATTATTTATTGCCAGAAACTGTTAATAAAATTATTAGCTGTAACATATAATTTGTTGTAATTTTAATTATAATATGTATACAGGGTGTCCGTATTTCGACAGAATGTATGGGGATCTCAGTTATTTGAAAAGATAAAGAGTCGGTTAAATTGGGGCAAAGTTGCGTATTTTAGGGCGTAACAATAATCTGAAAACAATTTTGAAACACTAATAAAAAACTGATTTTTTGAAAAATCATTTTTATTTTTTTATTCAAAAACTACTGAAGTAGGACATTTAGAACTTTGACAATATATAGGCACATTTTAATTAAAAATCTAGTAGCATATTTTTTTTAAGATAACTATAACATTTACCTGGTTACCATAGCCAACTTTTGTTTTTCTTATGGGCGCCATTTTGGATTTTCATATTTTTTGAAAGAATATTTTTTTCTGAACTCAGTGATGTATCATACTCATAAATTGTTTTAGATTTGATATTTAAAATTATAATATTTTCTTTTTTGCAAAGAGTGCCTTGGAAACAATGACGTCATCTATTAATCAATAAAATCTTAACAGCAATCAATCATCGTTAGCAGTCAAAATTATTTAATAGCTGTCAATATTTTATAATTATATTAATAAGTATCGATTATCACACAAAACATAAATTAAAAATGGTGATGTGTCCATCATAGCACTTTCCCCGTTAAAGATATGATGACTTAAATATCAACAGTATTGAAAAGTTGCACAAACTACATTTATTCTACTTTTATTATTATTATTTCAAAAATATTCACAAAAAAACTAATTCTTCCATTTTTACTACATCTCAATAAATATTGATCACCATCACATTTAAGCGTTTCATATTTTTAACTTTACTGTAAATCAGTGGATTATACGCGTGGCGCATGAAGTAAAATTTCGAGTTTAGAAAAGCCCCGTAAAAATTTGTCTCGGGTCGCTGCGCGACCCTCGACAAATTTTCTACACAGGCCTTTTTTAAACTAGAAATTTTACTTCATGCTTAATCTTGGATTGGAAACACTCACCAGAAGTTTCAAATTGAAAGCTCTTATAAAAACAACGAATGTCTAAAATTTTACACCGAAAAATCGTGATATGTAATATAGCTAAATTGGAATATGAACAAAGAAACGAATGAAATTGATTGAAACAATTAGGATTAGAAAATTTTGCTCAAAGTGATGAACAAATAGTGAAATTTAATAAAAATACTAAAACGTACTCAACGTTAATTTTAATATATTTTCTAGAAATTGGGAAAAAATTTATATTTTTTAATGAAATCGTCAAAAGCAACAAATATACAAATGTACCAATCAATAAAATTTTTAAATATTGTCAATTTTAACCAAAAAGAAAATGTAAATATAATTTTTTGTATGTTTTTAATTTTTTGTACAAATCGAACAAATTAAATTTATTTATCTATTAACGAGATCCATTTACAATATAAAATACTTCCATTTTATAGAAAATCGGTATTAGAATTAAAAAATTATTTATAAAAATAGTACAGAAATGTTCAAATAAATAAAATGAAAAAATAAATACTGGGAATTTGTCTTTTAGGTATACATATACATATCAGGATTTTGTATGTAAATTTTCATACATTTGTTGTTTTATTAAAAACTTTCAATTTGAAACCTCTAACAAGTGTTTCCAGTCAAAGATTAAGCATGAGGTAAAATTTTGAGTTTAGAGAAGCCTACAAATTTGGTTTGGTCGCGTAGCGAAGCGGAAACAAAATGTACAGGCTTTTATAAACTCGAAATTTTACTTAATGCGCCACGCGTACAAAAAATTGATTTAAAGTGAAGTTTAAAATATACTGCTTAGGTTTGATAACATGTTTAATAATTTTACAAATATTTATATGCAATATGTAAAAGTATACTTAAAAGAAAAAATACTTTAAGATTTGATTCATTTATTAGTTTAATAAAATATTGTTTTGATGTATGCAATAAATTTAAATTGATCGATTTTAGTATAAAACATGCAATTCTTAAAGATACGTGTTTTCTGTGCATTAGCATACTCCTGTAAAAGCTAAAGATCGTTGGGCTCGAGGGGTTCAACTTTCGCTTCATTTAGCTGATACCCCTGTACCCACATCACATCAACTCCTTACATGTTTGCCTTACCACCCAGAGGCGCTCTAATAGCCAGAACGTGACTTCGAAAGAAAACAAACATCCTCAAATTATCTTTATGTAATGTACGCAAGGAGGTAGAGGAGTTTCTATTAGTAATTAATTTAATCGTTATTGATCGTCATTTTAATACAATTATAATAATCGTAGTACTATTATACATATTTAATCAATATTGCATTCATAAAAAGTGCAATACTTTTTACAATCTTTAACTAATTTGTCTTACTAAGATGAATTTAAAAGTATCGTACGTTTAATATTTGAAGTAATCTACAAAGAAGTCAACTCTTGTTTCATTAATATTTGATTTTTACTTTTGAATGTGTGAGACGGAAAGGGTCAATATATCGGAAATAAATATCTACACATTTTCACACATATATCACACACACGTTGTATTTGAATGTAGTATTATCCACCTCCCTCGAATATATTTTCTGAACGTGTGCGGTTTGTAAAAAGTAACTCATATTTATTATTAATTTTGTAGATGGAACGGAATAGAGTTATGGTGTGACTTTCACTAAATTTCCGGCGAAAGTGAATCCCGAGTTCTATTTTTATACAGAGTATTAACCCGCTAATTTAATAATCCAAGAAATAGGAGGACGCTTAAACTAAGATGACGTTTTGTGTTGCTCGGTAGCTGTGCTCGTAAAATATGTAATTATGATGTTCCTCGAGTTAGACTGCACCTTTATGTTTCCACTGTTTTAATTACACAACAAGTCCACCCAATGGTGGAAATTGTACAAACAACCTGCAAGTTTCCAATAAGTTGGACAATATCACTTTCAAACTTATTACACTTAAAAGAGTTCCGAACTACAAACTTGCTGAAACTATATTTCAGTCAATTGTGACAGTAGTAGGGAGACAGAATCTGTGAAATTTCTATATTATAATAACAGAATGACACTTATACAATAATTATACAATAATATTCATATTTTTTTGGTCAACCCAATAACCACTTGGCAATTATATAGAGTTATAGCTAAGGTAAAGCCGTGCACTAATTTTTATGATATCTATGAATGACTTATTATATTACATACTGGGATTTTTCTTTCAATTTCTTTTAGATATACATAACGTATATGCTGTAAATTTTTAGGCTTTCGTTGATTTTATAAAGGCGTTCGCGTTTAAGTTGTAGTTTCAATGATTGTTTGATACAGTCTTTGTAAAACTAATTAGTTGTAGATTGCGCAAAGAATCGCGCTTTTAATGTTTTAAGTATTCTGCAGCCAAGTATTGGCAATTTCATTTATACTTATGCTTAAACTGCACGGTAACGTAGCTGCCAGTCTAAGGTGTCAAATTGTTTAGAATGAACGGCAAAGCTATACTTATGAGAGATAAATCCTAATACGCGTCTATAGAAGGCCTGAATAATTTAACCGAAATTGTTATACTTACAGTAGGTTACTGTATGTAACAGCAAACACTTGTTATATAATTCAATGTCCGTCGGGGAATTAGTTTGGGAAGAAGTTGTTTCAAAGAGTGTTTGATATAGTCTTTGTAAGACTAATTAGTTGTAGATTGCATAAGGAATCGCACGTTTAATGTTTAATAGTTCGATTATTACACATTAAATAAAAGGTTTTCAGTTTACATCTAACTTCACAATATTTGAAAGTTGTATAAGCGTGGCGCATGAAGTAAAATTTCGAGTTTAGAAAAGCCTAAAAATTTGGTTTGGTCGCGCGACTAAACCAAATTTTAAGGCTTTTCTAAACTCGAAATTTAACTTCATGCTTAATCTGGGAGTGGAAACACTCGTTCTAAACTTTAAATTAAAAGCTTTTATAAAATCGACGAATGCCTGAACATTTACAGCTTGCTTTCGAATTAAGGAATTACTGCAGAAATAATAATTCGACGAAAACAACATACTACGAACTACCAGTAGATGTCCACGATCATTATTATGATCACTTAGATTGGGACGATTTAAACACTTTGTAAAATTGTAATTGAGCACTATTTTCCATCATATTTTGTCGAAGTGGAGAGAAGAGCCGTGAATAGTGTCATAAAACTCAACGGCGCAGTATAAAATAGGAGCTATCGATTCCGCATATATTTGAATGGGCTTGTAGTGTTCAGGTAGATTTTATAAACTAGAACGACACAGTATTTTTAAAGACAACAAAGAACTTTGCCTTTTATTAAATTTGCATACTTTTACTGATGAATCATCAAATGGTTACTAAATTGCTTATACGTATGTATCATGCACGAAGGGATATTTTAATTAAAATGACTAATTGTGCGATAAATGTAAAATATAATAAGATATTTTTATTGTCAAGCAATTTTAACATTAATAGAAGAAACTACCTGCTATCATTAGTAGAGGGCTATATTTAATTATTGAATATATTTTTAAGGTTAATAAGGTTACTAACATATTAATATAAACAAACATGATCCGGAAAGTAAAAATTCACATAAAAATAACCTATTAGCATATTTTTATGTGAATTTTTACAAAAATTAAAACGATTTTTAAATTACTCAGCTTTGTACAAAGAAACGCAAATTTCCTTTGTTAAAGGATTTTTATTCTCTATGCGTTTTTCCTTCGGAGATTTCTGGCGAAGGCGCCGGGTCCACAGTATGTTAACATAATTCCAATTTTCCACCATTAAAGGAGAAATAAAATGCCGTTAGAAAAGAATAGCAGCTGGATAATATGCTGTATGTTGGAGAAATATAAACTGAAATGTTTCTGCATGTTTGGCCATAATTTCACAATTTAGGTTACTTATTTACATTTTATAAAAGTAGGGACCTTAAAATCCGAGGGATATTTGCATAAATTAATGAATATATTCAAAATGTTTCCTCGGCGTTATTGCGAACGGCACTCCCTAAACATTCAAAATTTTGAGCGCGAAATATGTAAAAGTGTGACTCCGATTGTTAATTCCAGCTTGGAACTAATTTAATTATTTTCTTCTCTCGCACGTTCTGAACATTTTATGTTCGTGAAAACAAAAGCAGTTACGAAATTGTGTGTGGGCTAAGAATTTTCGTTTAACATTAATTTTAAAGCTCCTTATATTTAAAGTGTAATTTTTATGAAATATATTTCAATAAATATGAAGATGCATATTTTAGCACAATAAATATATTTAGTGGAATAAAAATAAAAACATTTGTTTGTAGTTTTTTGTGGGTTCAATAGATGAATTAATATTTTAGCACGCGGCTAAAAGAACATCAACGCTCTTTTCGGTTAAATCATATAGAACAACCAAATTTTGCCAAACATCTAATTGATAATAACCATTCTTTTGGCGAGGATGTACCTAAGATTATCCAGTATGATGAAAATGAAAGAAATATAGAAAGCCCGGGCTAATCCAGGAATCCACCTAATTAACGATCAGCTTGATTTAGTGTATACTCCTATTTTAAATGCTATTTTGTGAATAACTATTTTGTGTATATACACTTGTACTGTACCGCAATTTAAACTACTCTGTTTGATAATGGCAAGTTGAGTTGCCGAAGCTGCATTTACATGTATAACGAAGTAGAAGCCTTCACCATTCATAATAGTATTTAATGAATAACACAATACTTTCTTTTAACATAAAAAATCTACATTTCCAAAAAAATAATATTATTATATATATATAATATTTATATAATTTATATTCCTAAAAATAGCGGACATTTATCTTTATATTTACTCTCGATTTTCTCCGAATATTATGTATGTTCCGAGATATATTATTTAATATCTGGAGAAAATCGAGAGCAAATGTATAGATAAATGTTTGCTATTTTTAGGGATATAGATTTACATATATATTATATGAAAAACGTTATGTAATCTATACGTAAAATATCTGCAAATCTTCAATAATATATCTATATATTATATTAATATATCACTATAGTTCCTACATAATAAATTTATAAGTTTTCTAAATGAATATACATAATATATACTTTTAAATTCGTGATTTACTTTTATATGTGTGCCATCTGTGAATAGGGGATTAAGTGCATTTTTGAGTTATGTTTATCAGACATACGTTGTTTTATTAAAAACATTCAGTTTGAAGCTTCTAACGAGTGTTTCCAATTCCAGATTAAGCATGAACTAAAATTTCGAATTTCTGTGCGTTTGGATTTAGGCTTTTCTAAACTCAAAATTTTATTTTATGAGTCAAGCATATAAAGCACTGATTTAAAATGAAGTTCAAAATATACTGCTTAGGTTTGATCACATGTTTATTTATTTTACAAATGTTTATGTGGAATTTGTAAAAGTATACTTATAAGAAAAGATTCCTGTCTAATATTCTTTATATATTATAGACATAATAATTACACAGTGCGACAAATTGATACTTTCTTTTAAATTTAAATCTAAAAACAAACGTTTTAAATATTTATAAAAGGAAAAATACATCTAACTGTTTTTTTTTTTTCTCTGAAAACGAACATTTTAAATGTTAATGAAAGAAAAAATATATCTAACTGTTTTTTGCGATGTTAGGTCATTTAAAGATTTGATCGAGATCTAAAGTTTAGAAAACTGGATGTATACCAAAGAGAATTTTTTTATCATAATGATCACCTATATAAAGATCATATTTGCAATAAGACACGTCATTTTAGGTGAAAGAAGTTAATTAATTTTATTTCGATTAGTTTTTAAATTTTAGGTGATCTTATTGATGAAAAACTTTTCTTTGGTATATATCCAATTTTTGAAACGCTAGACTTGGGTAAAATCCTTAAATAACCCAATATCGCAAAAAACAGTTAGTTGCATTTTTTCTTTCACACAAATTTTTAATTTTGTATTTAGATTTCAATTCAGAAATTTGGTGTTGCACTGTGTTATTTTATATATATATATAAAATAACACAGTGCAACACCAAATTTCTGAATTGAAATCTAAATACAAAATTAAAAATTTGTGTGAAAGAAAAAATGCAACTAACTGTTTTTTGCGATATTGGGTTATTTAAGTTATTATTTAAGGATTTTTTATATATATATATATATATATATATATATATATATAAATATATGTATATATATATACATATATATATATATATATATATATTTTTTATTTATTCTTCCATTATCTCGAAAGATTAATATTCTCCGTTTCATTGTCCCAATCATGCACGATTGTTTCTCCATTGTCTTTACCTGAACCACTTCGGACTTCCCTACCCAAACGTGTTTCATCCGATACACAAGACAAATACCGATTATAATTACATATATATATATATATAATAATATATATATATATATATATATATATATATATATATATATATATATATATATATATATATATATATGTAACACCTAACATGCTAAAATGTACTCAATGTTAATTTTCCTATGTTCGATGTGTACTGGGACGCATCAAAGCATTGAGTACGGTGTGATTGGCTACGATTTCTAATGGTAACATAGTCAACCCAATGTACACTCTTGCCGTCAAAAATAAATTGAATTTGTCAATTATTATGTAAACCACAATATGTTGTATTATGAATATTTTACTTCAACGGAATGCTTATCACATTGAGTACATTCTAGCATGTTCGGTGGTACATAAAACTATATATATATATATATATATATATATATATATATATATATATATATATATATATGTATCACTGTTTCTTCGGGTTTGGTCCCGCGTATTTTCTTGGCTCTGGTCCATTTTATTTTTAATTCGACGTTTCGATGACGTCGCAGTCATCATCGTAAGGAATAACTATCAAAATTCCATTGCTCTAGCCAGAGCCAAGAAAATACGCGGGAAGTTATACATGAATCAGGTGTTCATTTAAAAACACTATCGAGAAGGCGTTGCTTATTCAATAGAAGGAAATGGAACGAAAAAGTGAAATCAGATTGTGTTAATCCCGTTTATAAACAAAAACAAAATAAAAAACGACTTACCTTCTCATTTTCCTTCGTGTAAATGAGCATTGAAATACCGAATAAAATAAAAAACTTTTATAAAATTTCACAATTAACTCGTACGAGTTTTTAACTGTACACCTGCAATATATAATATCTTTACATATTATTTACATATATATTATATGTAAGCTTGCTGGGTTTATATATTTATGATTGCGGATTTACCGGTTATTTTAAACGATTTTTATTATTATTTTGACAAATCATTTGTTTCCTACAAAATCATATTTACATTTTTCTTAAATTATGAAAAACTAACAGTTTTATAAATATAATTCAGTGTTTTATATGCCTGAGGCATGAAGTTAAATTTCTCATGCTTATTTAGTTTACGAGGTAAGCACTAAATTTTTTCCGCTTGACATAGAACCAGGTATGGCAGAGTGTCAAAATTTTGTCAGGACATTTGTTTAAGTCTTATTAGCCATTAAAAAAAAACAAAACGGATTTTTTGTCAGTTAGTTTTCTTATAATTAACACTCGTTTATCACGATGTCAAAAGTCAGGAAAACTAAGCATAGTGATGTTATTAAATTCCTTTTTCGAGAAGGGCTTTCATCTAAAAGCATCAAAGATCGGTTGGATGGGATGTACGAGAAACATTCCCCGTCTAATTCTGTAGTAAAAGAATAATCAAATCGGTTTCGAATAAGGCAGGAATCCTTGGATTATGACAAAAGAAAAGAATGGACGATGGAAGTAGTGAAGGACAACGAAATTACCCTTGTTAAGGATCTCGTATTAAGCCATCGACACTTGAAGGTGAAGAGTTACCAAAAATGTCGGGTATTTCAGATATATACAAGTATATGAAATACCTGAAATTTTTGCTAATTCTTTCACCTTCAAGTGTCGATCGCTTAATACGAGATCCTCAACAAGGGTAATTTTGTTGTCCGTCACTACTTCCATCGTCCTTCCTTTTCTTTCGTCATTATCCAAGGATTCCTGTCTTATTCGAAACCGTTCGTCGAATTCTCCACGATCATTTAGGTATAATTAAATTAGTGCAAGGTGGGTCCCTAAACATCTTTCAGTAGGTCAGCGTCTTGCTTAATATGCTCGATCCTTTTGGAGCTCTGTATAGAAAACCCCGTGGACGTGTTGATGACATATGTCATAGAGGATGAAACTATGGTTCTCTACTATGATCCTTTGTAAAAAAATAGAGTCAATGGAATGAAGATGTAAAGAAGAGTCGAAGAAGAGGCCAAGACTGCAATTTGGGCACATTTTGAAGACGAACAGAAAGAATATTTGTTTAGGGGTATTTAATTGTTGCTAAAACGATGTAATGAGTGCATTGGTGTCAGAAGGCACTATATTGAAAACTAAAATTTAATTGCGAGTCTACGTCGTTTCTTTCATAATCAGGCCGGGAAATTTCGGCGCTTACCTCGTATGCCCTATTAATGATAAAGATTTAATTGATTTCACATAATATTCTGCTAGGATTCTTGTGCTTAGCTTTCAAAATTAAGCAGGTGTATGTAAAAATATAAGTTGTAAATAATATTTGTTTATTATACGTCTTTTTTTGGGCGTATTCTCTATTCTGTTTCATATTAAACAAGTCGAGCGGAATGAATGCGAAATGATTAATGATTTTATGTATTTAGTATGCAGCGATGTATAAAGTACTGGAAGCTGCATATAAAACGACAAAATAAGCCCGAGCAAATTGACTACCACCCAAGATACATTTGAAATTGATATCATACGACGTAACAGATGTTTTGGGTAAGCTCTTATGACAAAAAAATACATATTTTATATTTAGCTTTTTATCATATAGAAATGTATCACTATAAATTAAATAAAAATTTACACAGCAAAAACTGGGACAAATTTGTTAATCTTGTTACGAAAAAGTGAGGGTAGATTTATTACACATCAGTTGCCTTAACTATGCATGCAGCTTTACGGGGATATCGGAGTGCTACGTTTTAATTATTAAATGCAAAACAAAGAGACTTCATTTGCATACAATTATAAATGGTGGGCGAGCCGAGCCAGTCAAATATTTTTATTAAGCTTTCTATTACGAAACAATGAATTCGCGTGAATACTACAATAACCAAAGTTATATTCTATCACAAGCCATTCCTTTGCACAATATGAACATTTTACTGTTCGTTTAGTACATTTCCATAATTTTATTGCTATTTTTGTTAATACAAAAAAAGATTTTATCGTAATTTAATTAAAATTAGATTCATTACATTCATCGTAAGTTTCATTTAGCAAAAATGAGTCTCTTTAGAAAAATAACGAATGATACTAATTTTATACATATCCTAAGATTTCTCAACACTCTGTACTTAATTTGTGAATATTTTGATAATTAGTAGTTATAAAAAAATTATTACTTTTACGCACGATTTCTAACATTTTAGCTAAATACTGCTAAAATTTTAGCAATTGTGCGTAAAAGTAACAATTTATATATAACTACTAATTAGTGCAATAAGTCCGTGAATCGCGCGTAACAGCTCTGCTTTATACAATAGTCACATTTCACATATCATAAGTTATTACATTGCCAATTCCTAGTGACAAAATTTAAAATTGATGTTGGCTAATAGTGTAGATACTAAAGCCAGGCAAAAGCCAAACAAAAAAAATCCTAATAAAAACGTATATGTTTGTTAGTGATGTAAATGAAAATCCTTTTTGATTAGAATAAAATAGTTAGTAATTGAGATCTCCAAAATAAGTAATATTTTTTAAATAATAGATAATTTATGGAAAATAAATGTGTGAAAACCAATAATGTAAAAGAGTTTCCTTGTTTTACTATGCAATGCAATTGAATCTTAGTTTCGATGCAAATTGTTGAACTCCTTATATATTTCCGCAATGATCCCTAAAACTAACATTAAACATGAGGATGTTTACTAACTCTTGTAAATCAGTCTAGTAAAACCGAGTCGAAATTAAAAATAATGGATAAATGGAAATAAAACGACTGTAGTGAGTTCGTAAAATGCATTTATCTCCTTATTTACCGAATCTCACACCAAATGTAGAGAGTTTATTTAATTAAAGTCTGCAAGGTATATTGCTGTTGTAATAATTAAATTTACATCAATAATTGAACATATAAAAAAGATTGTGATTTAGTGAAATCTGTGTTTATTATTATTTTTATTTTTAATTCAATTTTTTTTTTCTTGGTTTTAGAAAAAATGTGCTGCCTTATTAATAGACCTTAACATAACAACTACAGTGTAAGGCTGTTAAGGTACAATTTAGTAGATTACTATTGTTAGTTTACAACTAATAATTTAATAAAATGGTACTTCTAGTTTAAGGCATGTAATCCGTATTATACATAACCTCAAATTCCATTGCAAAACCAATTTATTTAATTATAAAGCTATGATTCATTTAAGATTTATAAATGTACATATCTAAGCAGTATATTTTAACTCCACTTAATATCCGTGCCTTATACGCGGGGCGCATGAAATATAATTTCGAGTTTAGAAAAGCCAAATTCGTTTAGCCAAATTTTAAGGATTTTCTAAACTTGAAATTTTACTTTATGCTTAACCTAGGAGTGGAATCATTAGTTGGACATAAAATTCAATAAAATAATTTAGCGAAAGAAACATTTTTACAAACATAAACAATGTAACATAACCTCTAGAAGGTTAATATTTAATTAGATTGAAGTTGGTACCAACTATATGAAAATGCGATATTGCCACGTTTATTCTAACAATAGTTTAAACCTAACTAATAACAAGTAGATTTTGTTCTATTAACCCATTAACAGTCGAAAAATTATTGGATTAACTCTAAAAGCTGATTTTAGGTAAAATTCTGCACTTCATTTTATCATTTTTACGAATGACTCATTATATTAAATACTAGGAACTTTTCTTTTAAATATACATGTTTTATACGCTGTACATTTTAAGGCATTTGTCGATTTTCTAGAAGCATTCAATTTACAGTTTCAAACGAATGTTTCCACTGAAATGTTGTGAAGTTAGAAATACACTGAAAAATATTTTTTTAAAAATTAGTAATAATCAAAATATTTAAATAACAAAATATTTTCATTTTTCTTCACACATTTTTAAGTTAGATCAAATAATACATTGTGATTAGGCTCATAGCTGTTGAAAATCCACATTCCACATCATTTGTTAACAAGATAAAAATGTGTTTAATTAATTTCTTACCTAACCCGTGGTTAAACATTTTTTAAATAATTTTGGATATTTAAAACCAACCAAGTGTTTTAAATATCAAGAATTAAGATAAAAATGTTTAAAAACATGTGTGTTTATATTTTTAAGAAATAAACCACAATCTTATTTATAAACAATGTAATTTATCTATATTTAATGCTTTATAATTATCTGCATAGATTATAAAATTATAACTGCTTATTAAAAAGTTTAGGAAAGAGTTTTATGATATTTTATAATATTTAACATGGGTAGTAAAGTTCAAAAAACTCTCTACTAACTTCAATTTACATAGCAGTCGATTTTTGCTTAGTCAAGATGTTATTGAATGATAAATTATGAATTCATGATACTTTTTGAAAAAGTATGCGTTTATATGGTAAAATGGTATTTGTTTGAGGAACTCTTTGAATTTTAAAGAATTGAGAAAGTATATAAAATATTAATGAAACATAAGATTCGGAGGTAAAGCACCATAAAATCTTGTGTTTATTTCATGCAAACGGCCGAATATTAAAGTGGATGGATAATCTCAATACATTCAGAGTTCTCATTTCCAACAACTAGTACGTTCCTTTTACCTTTTTTTCCTTTCGGATACTTTATCGTAATGATATTTCAGTTATATTATTACTGAGATACAAAGGATAATAAATGCAAGACATAACACTACGCGTTCAGTAGTTTGGTGATAGCATGATCATGTTCTTCTTCTGCCGAAAGGGCGCTCGAAGGCAAGGGCTTATCCTGGGACCCGGACCTCAGCGAAGCGAGTCTGCCCAACTGATAAGATTAAAAGTTTAGTTGTTCAATTCCTATACAAGTCTGATACTATTAGTGGCTCTCTCTATGAGACGGTGTAATCTAATTGTTAGCTTAAGTTTCTCTTGAATTTGCGCCCCCCAACACAACATATTACACACATGTGCAATCATTTAGTTATTACATAAAGTATGAATGAAATTGCCAATACTTGAAAAACATTTTAAAAATATTAAAAGTGCTGTTCTTTTCGCAATCTAAAACTGATTTATCTTACAAACACTCATTGAAACAACTACTTTAAAACTATTGAGGTTATTTAACGCGTCTATAAAGTAGTAATTTAAATAAATTGACAATCATAAATAGTTTATTGTATTAATTGGTTTATAATTTCGCGGTAATGGGGATAAAAATAATTTATTTCATGGAAAATTAATAGCATTTGATGACTTACCTTTTCAAATATTCGTTGTTTTCAAACGAGTGTTTTTCACTTCCAGGTTAAGCATGAAGTAAAATTTTGAGTTTAGATAAGCCTAAACATATTCATGGTAATAATTTAATTTATTTACAATTTATTAAATGTTCTTCTCGTTGCATTTTATTTTATTTAGGAGATTTTGCTCTTAAAATCTTTGATCTTTTTAAAAACCTAATATTTGTATTTTTAATAATTAATTCTTATAAACAATCTTTGTTTCAAATATGTTTTTATTGTAACCCAATCAACGTTAACATTTTTTTTAATATAATTACACGTAACACAAACTATAATTTTAATTACACTTAATACTAACACAAAGTCTTGTTTTAATAACACTTATTTTTAACACTCGTTTTAAAAAAATCTATCTATAAAAGTACAGCGAAACCGGAAAGAAAGGTTATGATAGACTCAAAACGTAACCAAATACAGCGTCATTGTTCTCTCTCGCACGGGGAAAGGGATAGATGAAACATGAAAAGATCCAATTCTGTCATACCTTGTAACACATATGTGCTACGCCCATCGATGTACCTTGGTTATACCCCTCTTAAAATATGAACTTCTTGTTTTCTGTAAAGAATTTTTAATCGTTCAGCAATTTTTTTCTGAAAACCGATTCAATTTTCAAAATAATTAGAATTTTTCCTTAATCAACTATTCAGAATTGATTGGACTTTAATTTGAGCGTTTGCGTAGTTTTGTAGCTTAAAAATTGTGTCCAGTGCACTCGCTTAAAGTTAAAAATTTAAAGATTATTTGTTTCTGGTGAGTTTCCGATTATTTTCTCTAGATAAATTAAACATCACACATTATTTATAACATTTTTAGGAACTTGTGTAAACTTTTTGAGATTAAAAAAACGAATTTTCGACATTAATTTGACACACATAAAAATGCGGATTTTCACTTAGAATTTTATATTTTTTAAATAATTTTAAAAAATTCAAAGACGTTCCTTTTAATATTAGAAACTATGCGATAATAATTATTTTTTAATAAAACATCATTTTTAACTTTTATAAATAACAAATAAAAGTTAACAGATTTAGTGAAATCCAACTTTGAGTGTTTGTAGAAAGCACAATTTTTTAGTTACAAAAACTTATTGCACATTAAATGAAAGCTAATTGTATCAGTAATTCAATACTGTTTAATGAAATTAAATTGATTAAGTTTTTTATGAAACATATTGCTTTAAGAGCATTAAATCGAAATTAAAACATTTTCACTTTTCTGAGAGAACATAATTTATTACAATAAAAATTCAAAAATATAAAAAAATTACTTAAAAACAAAAATATTCTACTAAATAAGCAATAGTTTGAGCTGTAGCACCTTTTTGTGTTTAAAAAAATGCGTCATTTTCCCTACAAATAGTATTTACATCAATGTAAGCAAGAGTCAGTCTGTCATGTAAAATCTTTGTTTCTCTGCAACATTAAAAAAAAACATAACATTTTTAAGATACAGAGTAGCTTCGCTAATCCGGAGCAATGAAAATCAAGGCAATCCGAATTAGTGAAACATCCGGCTTAATGAATCCTTTTTAAAAGTCACAAAAATACGCTAGAGTTAATGTTTTGTGTGATCTCTTTGGAGCCATGATGCTTTTTAACCATCAGGGAAATTCCGACTCATCTTTGAATCACAGGATTATTGGAGTTCGGATTAGCGGAGCTTTACTGCATTTTAAATTCTTAAGAAAAAGTATTAATACAGAATAGGGCTTTGTTTTATGTTGAGGTTGATAACATGAAAATTGTGTTTAGTACAAGCGCTCAAAGTTAATATTTTTTTAACAGCAATGTTTTCAATAAATTAAAATGTAAGCTTATGTCTAACGTTAATAGAAAAGTTAGTATTTATTTAAAATATTTTTGAAATCACATACATAATAATATAAGAAATAATCTGGGCTATTTATTTTACCTAATAAAATATGTACACCATTTTTCTCCACTTTTACAAACATTATAAATTCTGAGAATTTTCTTATTGAGGTGTCTCAATATTTTCCTCACGAGTGTCTTCCACTTCTTGACTTACAATGAAGTAAAAGTTTCGAGTTTAGAAAAGGCTTTTCTAAACTCGATATTTTACTTCATGCGCCACGCGTATAAAACACTGATTCATTGTGAAGTTCAAAATATATACTACCTATTATATCAGATTGTGAAAACTTAAAAGCTTATCTCGATAATCACAACCTTGTTATTTCAAAATGACATACTAATTTTACATAATAAAATTGTCTTCCATTATTATTGGATATCTAACATATTCCAACTTTCCATTATTTGCTTTTCGTTTTCACGGAATTGGACTATTTTCTGTTTCTTGCCATTTTTTTTTTGGTTTACTCTAAATATTTTTAAGCTCACAATGTTTTGCTTCTTTTAATGATTAATAATGTGTGTGAGTGGGCTACGCCACTGGTTACAGACAATTATAGTTGGACTTTGACTATTTCGACGAGATGTGTAACTTTTGTTTGAATGAGTTTTCGATATCCTAAATGCTTGCGAAGATTTATAGAAAACTATACTATCCCAATTGTAGTCAGGATACATTTATCGTATCGTAGGGTTGCAATTCTATAGTATTCGTCATTTAACACGAAAACTAAGATATTCTTTGATACAATCAACATTAAATAAAATATCAAAGAAAATCTGATAAACGCTAAGAGTAACATACCACTTTCCGTTTCTGCATTTCTACTAAAAGCGTGTCAGATCTTATGATTGTAATAAAAAGCGGATATTTCCACAACAATGTTTCATTTTAAAATGTGCCCGAACATAGTTTCCCTTTGTATTACATTTGGTAAAAACAGTGGTTTGTAAAAACTTTAATTACTTATAAAATAAGTGTAATTAATGTATCAATTAGCTAGTGTTCAGTGCGACAGTCTGGCATTCTATCGCATTATCCTATTTTGGCAGAGGAATAGTAGTGCGTGTGCAGACAATAGGTCCCGTTCTGTTGTGGTTTGAATTGCTTCACTTGTCAGGAAAGTGAGCATTTCCTTTTGATAACCTTAGAAATACTCTAGTAGCGTACGTTACCCCTTAAAATTCCTCCTCCCGAAATGCATTTAGTCTATGCTCTCCACTCCTATTGAAAACTACATGAGAGTACACTTCAATCCGTCAAAATAAACAGCACTCACGTCGAAACGGCATCTCCATTAAAAGAAAAATATAATCTAAAAGCTTACAAATATATTATTATTTAAAGTAATGTAAAATAGCAAACTTAGACGAACACAGCGAATTAATCATAATTTTAAGGAATACAGATTTAGAATAGTAGTGCAAAAATAATTACAAGAGACATTATATCAACCCAAGACTGGGCGTCGTTTCAGAAATTTGGCAGGAAGTAGCTAACCAACTGGAAGTTCAGATAGTTTTTGTTTTTCGAAACTTCGCAAAGAATATGAGACGCTTGCCTCGCAAAAAGATTGCAATTATTTTAAAACGTTTTTGCAAGAACTCAGCTACGGAATTTATATCTTCTCTTTCACAAATCATATTTTATATTCTCCGGCTACAACCAAGTATAATTAGTTGAGCATCAATGTTGGTGTTTTATTTTATGAAAATATTTATACTGAATATAAATTTCCGTTACATTATTGATTTTAAAACACAGCGAGTTCAAAAAGTATTGAATATATTTACGTTTATTATCTAGATATTTTTGTTATGTAACGCCAGAGTGTTGTGCCTGTATGATGTAACTTGATGCTAGAAATGTTCTGATTTTAAATATTGACATAAAAAAAATATTTTCAGGTAAAAATCGAGACAAGTGCACTGCTGATTTTTAACTGAAAATACATTAGACATTCTTTCATACTCTGTTATTTATTATATCTATGATATAACTGTATAATAATTAGACATGATATAGTATTTGATCGCAATAATGTAATATATTGTTTAAGAGGTAGTATGCCGCTATTTAAACTCTAAAAACTCGGCATGTTGTCTTTACTGCATCTATATTAAAGTCATTCCACGTCAAGGGGGACACTTTTCAGACATGTATTCTAATTTCTCTGATTATTTTTTTACAGATTCTATGACAAAAATAAACGAAGGAAATAGTTTTTAATTTTTTTATTTTCAATATTTTGCGAAAATCAGAAAATTGGTCTTATATAAATATTCTCATCATCGGTTGCATTTATCATACAAACCTAATAAAATCCTCATTGTAAAGCTTATGAAACATAGATTTAATATGCAATAAATTAATTTATGTAATAACTGATATTATAATTGTTACAAACAATTATATTATTTAAATGAAAATCATCATGAAAACCTCCTTGATTAATTCAAAGTGGTGCTTTGACGGCTTCTATTTTTAAATAGCAATATATTGATAACGGATTTGTTAGCTCCGCCACACATTTTTTAAATTGTTTATATGTTTCATTGTGTTGATGTTACTATATTATGTTCATTGTATTCAGCCAATCTCCAAAAAAGAAGTTATTGCTAAAATATATTCGAAGGCCGAAACATCATTGAAGGCATTAAATTCTAAATTAAATTATGTGATGAATAAAATTTTAATGTTACTTATCTTTAAGGTACAATTTTAACATTACCTCAAAGATAAATAAGTAACATTAAAATTTTACTTATAAATAAAAAATAAAATAAGAAGTCCAGCAGTTTGTGTTTAAAATACATAATGTTAGACATTACCTCTGTGTAGCATTGATAAAGATTTGTGGAAAATACATTTAAAGAATAGTTTTCTATCAAAATATAAAACTTTTCTTTGTTTATTTCTTTGGAAACACTTATCTGAGGCGTTAAAATTTGTAAGCAATTTGTAAGCAATTATGAAGATATTCTTAGGTATTTAAAATGTCATGACGTTATATTTTTGTCATAGCGACACAACTAGATGTTTTGGTTATCTTTAAATGATGCTTGTCAACTTGACTAAACAAAGTATTTTTGCGTTTTTAACGTTTATTTAAATAAAAAATGTTGCGGATTTTATTTATTCGCATTAGTATACACCGTGAGGCGCACTTATCTATATATTGCATTTAAAAAATAGAAGCCGTCAAATCACCAAATTGAAACATTACACTTTTAACATAATATATAAAATTACGAAAAAACTATTCGTGAAAATGCAAACAATGTCTTAATTAATAAGACAACTTAAGACGATAAATATCCATTGAAACAATTACTTCCCGTGCAAATACACCTCCGGATATTGAATTATACAATGAAATATTTAAAATCTTATTTAATTTGATTTGTTACAACGCTCTATTAAAGTATATGTAACGTTTAGGTCAAATTCTCTTCAAACCAACTAAATTTGTATTTGTTAGTTGGTTTGAAGAGAATTTGACCTACACGTTACATATACTTTAATAGAGCGTTGTAACAAATCAAATTAAATAAGATTTTAAATATTTCATTGTATAATTCAATATCCGGAGGTGTATTTGCACGGGAAGTAGTTGTTTCAATGGATATTTATCGTCTTAAGTTGTCTTATTAATTAAGACATTGTTTGCATTTTCACGAATAGTTTTTTCGTAATTTTATATATTATGTTTAAACTGTGCAAATTATAAGTAGCGTAAGCTTATTTTCTCGAATTTAAATAGTTTTGAATTTGAATTTATCTTGTTACACTTTTGTTGAGAATTTAGTTTAAACAATATAATTGTTTATAACAATTATAATATTAGTTATTACAAAATTCAATTTATTTCATAATAAATCTATGTTTCATAAGCTTTACAATGAGTATTTTATGGAGTTTGTAGGACAAATGCAAACGACGGTATGAATATTTATATGAGAGCAATTTTCCGATTTTTCTCACTTTTACGCATTTAAAAAAAATAAGTTTAAAATTATGAAGGTAAATAATTATAAAAAAGGTTTTGTTCTATTATTTTAGTCATAGAATCTACACAAAAATTACAGGAAAATTAGAAACAGTTAGTGATATTTTTAATAAATTTCGTCCCGCTTGACGTGGAATGGATCATTTATGGACGATATATTTTGCTAAAATAGGTATACTTTAAGGAAAGTATACACTGTTTGCCTATCTTAATAGAATGTTTCCTACTTTAACCGATATTTCATAAAAAAAAATATATATATATATATATATATATACATATTGCAAAACTAAATTAGTGACGATGTAAAATATTCATTTGCGAAGATTTTTTTATTTATATATTTACCAAAACATACTCACTGGGATTTGGCATTAATTTAAATTTTCTGAAAATTTCAATATTTGTTTTTCGAAAAACTCTAGAGAGTTTATTTTAGTTAGTAAATAAACTGAAAAATTTACAAATCGTCGCTAAGGAATATTTTATATCGTCATTTATTTAGTTTATCAATATGTTTAAAGATATTCTTGAAAAAAATAAAATGTATGTTTAGTTTGCCAATATTAAGTATTTGTTTATGAGATAACGGTAGAAGTGAAAAACATTTTATTGAGACAAGCAAAAAGTGTATACTTTCCTTAAAGTATCCCTATTTTTGCAAAACGTTTCATACATAAATAAGGATATAGTATAGCGGTATACTACCTCTTAAGGACTATCGACGGTTAGATCGACCGCCTGTTATTTATACGAAATTAAAGAAGGAAACAATACCCATTTTTTCATAACAAGAATAATTATGGTGCCAATAAAACTTGAACTTTACAGTTTTGAATAATAATATTATAAAAATATTATTATTCATATGTAATTAATAAGTGTTGCATTTAATTTTTAACTGTTTGTAAATTTTTGTCATGTACTTATTCATATTTCACGAAATTCTCTTTTTAAAGTATTTTATTTGGTATTTTTATATTATGTTTTTAAAGAAATAACGAATAATAAAAAACGGATTAGGGACTCCGCTTAATCCGTTTTTTTATTATTCGTTATTTCTTTAAAAACATAATATAAAAATAACAAATAAAATACTTAGTGAAATGTCATCATTCTGATTTATCATTTATTAGTAATGTAGATAGTTATTGTTCCAAACGATACCATCCATAAAGTCAAATTATTTCAAAATATTTACATCTAGCCTCAAGTAACAAACATCTTTATGAATAATTAAATTTATCAATGTAATAATGATTAATTTCGGGATATATATATATATAAATTACACCCAGTAGGTGTTTCAAACAAAATCAATTTCGTTAGGTGACATTAATGGCATTAAATTAGTTTACAATTTATAAATGAAATATTTACATACACAGTAATTTAATATATATTATTAGTGCAATATAAATTAATTAAAAGAATGCTTGTTAATTTGATTTTATTAATTATTTAGTGTTCGTTTTTCATATACAAAAAACATCGTAATATATTATCAGTGTAATTGCCTATAAGAAAATAGAATCCGAAATCCAATTAATTAAAGATAAACTAATTTAATTTGAATGTTTACAAAGTTTGGTCATTTGGTATGACATACTGATTTTGGTAGACATCAAGCATTAGTCAAGAACGAGTATCTTCCAAAGACAGTTATTTTTGTTAAATTTTACTTTAGAATTTACATGTTTGCAGATTTGGTAAATTTTTATATTTTTGTCAATTTGTCCTAATCCTAATTTGTAATTATTATTTAAAATTAGTGATTTTTGTTAAATATCGAGATAAGGGGATTTTTTTTAAGTATCCTTTTACATATTCCATTTAAACATCTGTCAAATTAAATCTAAGCAGTCTATTGTGAACTTCACATTAAATCAGTGATTTATACACGTGGCGCATGAAGAATAATTTCGAGTTTAGAAAAGCCTGAAAGTTTGGTTTGGTCACACCAAGCCAAATTTTTAGGCTTTTCTAAACTCAAAATGTTTGTTCATGCTTAATCTGTAATTGGAAACACTCGTTAGAAGCTTTAAATTGAATGTTTTTTATAAAACAATGAATTTCTGAAAATTTACATAAAATAATCTTGATATGTGTACCTAGAAGATAAATTTCCAGTATTTATCTTTTTATTTAATTGATTTCAACATATCTATACTATTTTTATTAATAATAATTTAGTTCTAATACTTATTTTTAATAAAATTGCTATTGTAAATGGATCTAGTGAATAAATAAATTTAATTTTATCGATTTCTATGAAACATTATTAACTGTCAATATATACGAATTGGTAAATTATGGTTGGTAAATTTATGTTTGTTGCTTTTAATGATTTCATTTAAAGGTGATGTTTTCTGACAATTTTTAGAAAATGTCACTATTTGTTTATTAACTTCGAGTTCATCGATTTTTAAGAATCCAAAAATATCCTTTTTTTTAATATTGACAATTTTTCCAATCTTGATTTCTTTTAATCATTTTTAGTCGACTCTTTGTTGACATTTCAATTTAGTTATTTTTTTGCTGTATCTGGGCATAAAGCCAGGCCCAGATACAGCAAAAAAATAACTAAATTTTGAATCATTTTTAGTCGACTCTCTGTTGACATTCCAATTTAGTTATTTTTTTGCTCTATCTGGGCCTGGCCACATACAAGGAATTTTCCTGTTAGGTATACATATCACGATTTTTCGAAGTAAATGTTTAGACATTCGTTGTTATTATCAAAATTTTTAATTTAAAGCTTTAAAAGAGTGTTTTTAATCCCAAGTTAAGTATGAACTAAAATGTTATGTTTAGAAAACCCTGAAAAACCCAACGAAATTGTCGAACTTTTCTAAATTAAAAATTTTACTTCATGCGCCACGCGTAGAAAACACTGATTTCAATTGAATTTTAAAGTACAGCCACCCCTTATGTTTGATACTCACTTTAATACATTATACAAATGTTTACTATTTACTTATATACTTATACACCTTTTGTTGTAACTCTTGGATTTTGAAATATTGTCTTTTTCATATTTGATAGTAATTTAAACAGCCCGTTTAACTAAATATATTATTCTAAAATCTAAAATTTCACAATACAAAAATGTAGGAATAGTTTTTTTTGTTTCCAAACGCGTATTGTATTTGCCGGTTTTAATTAATTTTTTGTTCCTGGAGAGAAATTGTAAAATTAATGACTCGCACTTGAACGCCAGATGCAATTATGAAAATTAGTTTGAAATTTTTGCGGAATCCAATAAATCCTCGAGAGAACAAAATTATCACGTCACGGTGATGCATTAGCTTTGCAGCTGCAAAAATGCATACCATCAAATAAATTAGCAACCTTGCAAATATCACCTACTTGGCGAATAAATATAAATCCTTGTAAACCTATCTCCGCAACATCAAATGTCCCTTCTGAAATTTACGTCCGCGCCGTAAAAAAGGAAACAAAGAAAACTACGTTGCCTTTTACCCCCTTCCCTTTTAAGCTCAGTACATTTTGCGTATTTTAAAAAGTGTTTTTGCGTTTTAAGAATTGCAAATATTCGGGCGGCGAAGTAGCACTTCACCTTTTTTTCGGGCGCAATAGCTTATGTATTCATGGCGGTGCCTATTCTTGCAGGGTGGAGATTATTTGTCACATTTGATTTCTAATACGATAAAGATAGGGGAATTAGGCTGTTTCTCTTTCTAACTCTCCCTTTGCCCGTTTAAATGTTTTAAAGGCGAATTAGGTTAAAATGCGGGTGCAGTTTTTTCTGTGAATAAGTTGATTTATATTTCGGGACAAAGTAGTTATTATGATATTTCGTGTCCAGGAAACTGAGAAATTACCAAAGTTGTAAATAGGTAATATTTCGGTAATATTTTGAAGTTTTAGGAAACAAGTTCGTGCGTTTAATGGTTGGCTGGTTACACTTAAATTCTTTTATAAAGGTGTGGAGTTAAAAGTTTCTTAAGTATATCAATAATTAAATAGCTGCCTGGGAGCTTAATATAGAGATATTATGGCGAATTTGCTAATAATGTTAATTGGCCATTTACACATCGAATAATAAAGTTTTATTTGTTAATCCTGTATAATGTAAATAAAGTATTTCTATTCTATTCCATGCTATTGATGCAGTAAGAATGTTCAGTGCAGGATTAAGCCCCACTCTAGGCAATCAAAATTGGAGATCCCTCCACAAAGTGGAAATCATCTGACAAATGTTGATTGTATTAAGTCAATATAATCTTTACCGACAGCACCTTAATGTGGGGTGGTATGGCGATCGGTCAAATTACCGGTCTGATTTAGTGATGTTAGTGGTAATTTAAGCGGGTAATTACCACTGGTAATTTACCCAAATATTTATTCGTAAACCGGTTTTGCTTAAAAACTGTACATAATTAAAGGAATAATTACATAATTAAAGAAAAATAGATTCCCAAAGAGCCTGGAAAATATTTTCGTCTTCTATGGCAGTTTTCTAGCGGATTTTTTTAAATTTGAAAATTTATATCATTTAATTTAATTTATTTGACGGGTTTACCTTTGTACAAACATTCTAGAATGTAATTGTATAATTATTAAAGTATACATTTTATATTTACCTTTTTCGCATTTTACATTTAACCTATTCAGCGCTATTAATGCAATACCGCAACATTATTAAGTTTTTGTTAGTAAAATTGCAAAATATGTAAATTTAATACATTGTATTATTTGACCTGACTTTAGAATGTGTGAAGAAGAATGAAAATATTTTGTTATTTAAATATTTCGATTATTACTCATTAAAAAAAATGTTTTCAATGTATTTCTAACTTCACAATATTTTAGTGTTTTACACGCGTGGCGCATGAAGTGAAAATTTCGAGTTTAGAAAAGCATAAATTTGGATTTCAGGCTTTTCTAAATTTTAATCTGGGAGTGGAAACACTCGTTCGGAAGTTCAAATTGAACGCTTACATAAAACGGACGAATGCCTGAAAATTATAACGTATACACTGTGTATATTCAAAAGAAAAATTCCCAATATGTAATACAATAAATCATTCATAAAAATCATTGAAAGAAGTGCAGAATTTTACCTACAATCAAATTTTAGAGTTAACTCTATAATTGCTCGGCCGTGAGTGGGTCAAAGATATAATAAAATTATTTCTTTTAAACTAGTATAACATCCGGATTGCTTTTGTTTAATAATTGTCTAGTCACGCCAATTATATGTATTTGTTGCTGTTATTTTTGTACTAGTTTAAGAAAATTCCATGTGCCTTTCTTAGATTTATGAATTGTATATTATAATTATTATTTTATTGTAGTTTGTAGTTTATCAATTTTAACCAATTTGGACGTATTTTTGTCAATGTTTGTTGATTTAGTTAACTAAGTAAGAGATAAATATGATTCGAATCAAAGATTCGAATCTTGTTTTTTCGAATCACGAATACAAATCCTTTAAGAAAAAATTTGATTTTATTATTTTTTTTGCAACCATTAATATATAAATA
This sequence comes from Philonthus cognatus, assembly GCA_932526585.2. Taxonomy (NCBI): domain Eukaryota; kingdom Metazoa; phylum Arthropoda; class Insecta; order Coleoptera; family Staphylinidae; genus Philonthus; species Philonthus cognatus. The sequence goes on from OW052243.1 coordinate 91,814,399, forward strand.
TCGTTATGAGTTGTTTTAACAAAAATATATGAAACCTAATTATTTATTATTAACACTGAACATCGTTGATAACAGATTAAATATCTGATTCCCTGTTACTCTGACTAAAGATGTATTTGTGTGTTTTTGAACTTCACTATAATTCAGTGTTTTGTACGCGTGGCGCATGAAATAAAATTTCGAGTTTAGAAAAGCCCAAAAATTAGTCTCGGGTCGCTGCGCGACCCTCGACAAATTTTCACGGGGCTTTTCTAAACTCGAAATTTTACTTCATGCTTAGCCTGGGAGTGGAAACACCCGTTTAAAACTTCAATTTGAACTCTATTATAAAATCGACGAGTGCCTGAAAATTACGTCATGAATATCATTATAACCGGGAAAGTCCGAGAAAGTCATGGAATTATATTTAAATTGACCAAATCAAATAATATAAAACCAAATTTTGAGAACTAGATTATTATCTTTAAGTTTGAAGTTTCGAACGAGCGTTTCCACTCCCAGACTAAGCATGAAGTAAAATTTCGAGTTTAGAATAGCCCCGTGAAAATTTGTCGAGGGTCGCGCACCGACCCGAGACAAATTTTCTGCTCTTTTCTAAACTCGAAATTTTACTTCATGCGCCACGCGTATAAAACAGTGATTTAACGAGAAATTTAAAAACATACAAAAGACATTTTTCAAATAATCCTTACAATTAATTCGAATTATTTGTGACGATTTAAAACCTTTTGTAAGTATTCGAATCATTTTATAAATATTCGAACCCGTTTATGATTCGAATCACCCACATTTGGTGATTCGAATCCGAATCACGAATCCAGTTGAACTAAAGTATTGGAATGCCTCTTTTGAATCCTCTAAAAAGATTTGAATCCAGGATTTTAATCCTGAATAATTCGAATCCTGCCCAGCTCTGGTAAATATATATTTTTTGTGGAATTTGTTAAGTTAGGCTATTTTCTCATAAACCACACATCTTTAAATATTATATTTTATTTGGCAAATTTTTATGTGTTCATCAATTTGTGTTAAATTTGACGATGTACAAGATTTTTGTCTATTATCATAAGAATAAGTTTGTATGTTTTTTCTCATAAACCATATATCTTTAAACATATTATTTTATTCTTAAATTTTAATTATTATTATTTAAATCTCCTGTTTCAGAAACGTCAGTTCAATTTTATTCATAGAACAAATTTATTTGTCGATTGAAATTAACATTTTCCATGTCATCAATGCCAAAAATGTAAATTGATTACTTTTTTGGCATTTATGTAGCTATTACTAAATTTTATTCAATGAATAACTATTATTCGATTTATCTGACGTTTGTGAAACCCGACATTAATCAAATTGATAAATATCATAATACTTGTTATTATATTTATTGATCTCGCTATTTGTTTACTACTTTTATTAATGTTGACTTTTTGTCAGTTGCATTTTAGTTATTTTTAAGAAAATAACGAAACATTTACTTCAAACAATCCTGACATGTATACAGGATTGTTTGAAGTAACTTTTCAGACATTCGTTGTTTTATTAAAAACTTATAATGTGAAGCTTTTGATTTTACTTCATGCGCCACGCATATAAAACACCGATTTAAAGTAAAGCTCAAGTAATACTACTGCTTAGGTTTGACTACATGTTTATTAATTTTACAAATGTTTACATGGAATATTAAATTTGAATTTTCTACCGAGTGTTTTCCACTTCTTTATTAAGCATGAAGTACATATTTCGAATTAAAAAAAGCCTTAACATTTGGATTGGTCCAAATTTTCAGGTTTATCTAAACTCGAAATATTTACTTCATGCCCAGGCGCGCTAAACGCTGGTTTGGCGTCAAGTTCAAAACGCTATAGTTTTCTAGTCATTTTTAACATCCGATGTTTTTTAATATATAAATATTTTTTATATGCGTAATAAAACAGTTTCTTATTCAAAAAATCACAAATAATATCTGTAATATTTTTATGATCTAAGACAAAAAAAGATAATAATTCCATCGAAATCCCAAGAAAATTCTTATCAAATTTACTTTGATATATTAAAAAAAATACTTACTATAAATTTGGCTTCTTGACTTACTTTTTATTTAGAATTAATATAATGTTATACATATTTAGGAATACATTATTTTTTTGATGTAGAGTAAATGGTATGTCTATCATTAAATTTTCAATTGTTACCTTGTTCCTGGTAATATTACCGAGAATATTACCTAATTTAAAGTTACTGCTAGTTTTACATGACTAATTGTGTATATTGTTACCGCATCTCAAATATTACAAAATAAAATACAGTTAAAATATTTGTAATATCTACCGTGTGTCCCCGGATTACTGCCTGGATAGGGACAACTTTCTTATTAATTATTTTTCGACAAAAAGTAATTCTATAGAAAAAGTTTTGGATTACTTAAAAACAATAATTTCATCATCAAATCGTAACAAAATTGTAACTTGATAGAAATAATTAAATTTTTTTAAAATTATTTATTTTGTCAATGTTTTTTCGTGTCTTTATTAACATTTATTTATTCAAAATAATTGCATTTCTATTAAATTACCTCTTTTCAATCAAGTTACCATGTGGCCCGGATAACTGCCCAAATCGGTATAAGCTATTTATTACCTATTTTTCAACAAAAAGTCGTTCTTTATAAAACGTTTTTCTTGTCTTAAAAAACTATTACCTTAAAGACTTTACAAATTTGATATTAGGATCTGTACAATGGATACAGAATAAAATTAGCTTATAAGAGAAGTGGCCTAAATCTTGGCTTTACAGAAAAATGTTACTAAGACAAAAATGTATTTAATGACGTAATTAATTTAAATATACAAGGATTTTTTCTTTTAAGTATATGCAGCGAGTTTTTATTTTAAGTATACATATGGATACGCTGTAAATTTTTCGACATTCGTCGTTACGTGACCAAACCAAATTTTAAGGCTCCTCTAAACTCGAAATGTTACCTTATGCTTAATCTGGGAGTGGAAAACACTCGTTTAAAGCTATAACCCTTAAAAAAAACCCAACGAATATCTGAAGATTTGCAGAATAATTGGATGTGTATATTTAAAAGCAAAATTCCCTGCATAGTTTCAGTTTGATGTGAATAAGTTAAGTTTATGGAAGATATTTATAAAATGTTTCTAAAATGGTAATTTTTATTGTCTAAATATCACAAAATTTGATGAAAAAATGATAATTTATTAGTAATACAATTATTTTGAATGATACACGTCGAAATCATACGATACATAAATATAAAAATAAATAAATTCAATAAAAATAAAACTGTTTCTATTAAGTTCATATTTTGTATGTAAACATAATTCTCGATTCAAATAACATCTTTTTCTAAATTATAATATAATCCAAAAATGTGCGTAAAGAATGACTTTTTGTCGAAAACTGGAAAATAATAAAGTATTATTATCCGGGCAGTAATCCGGGAACACACGATATACAAACAATATTTTTTCTCAAACAAATTTATCTTTTTTTATCAAAGCCTAAATTTCCTATAAACAAATTGTTCAAGTATATATAACTTCTTTCGTCATTACTTAAACTTGATGCGAATAAGTTGTTGATTAGACAAGATCATAATTAGAATAGTATTCGTTGATGTAATTATTAGAGTTTGTGGAGTACTGACCGTTTTGTCTTGGAGCAGTCCGATTCGACAGTCTAGCATAACAGTTGAGCCGACCCTAGCCGTTATGTTTTGCGGTTCGGGCCCTTCCTCAAAGAAGGGACCCCATCGGGAATCCGGTAGGTGGAAATGTGGGACAGGAAAACCTCGTCCTAAGCTGTGCCTCACAGGTTCTGTGGCTATAGTAGAAAGCTCTGAGCCCGTAACGGTATTTACATGATCGCGTTCCTGCGATTGAGCCTGAGCCTCGACGGGCTCATCCACTTGCGCCCCGGCTTCGGGCCTTACTTCAGAGTCCTTCTCAACTTTAATTATTTCTCCCGGCTCCACACTTTCACTACTCCCACTTAAGCTATTTCCCTCGCGGAATACTCCCATAGTTGCCTCCATGTAATCGTACGTCGGCAGCATTGACGTCGAACTTTCCATATCCACTCGTGTCATTGCATCTTCGTTCGCCACTGTCGTAGTTTCATTGTCTGAAACAGAAAACTCGAATCAAATCTGTGCATATTCTATAACTGCAAGCGAACGAATCGTCCTTAGAACTGAAATGCTGACCACACCTGCCCCCGATACTGCAGCTGGTGAATGCGACCATAGCTTTGAAGGCTTTATTCACTATCAGCCTGCAACCACCGCGCTTCAAACTTTGCCTATTCATTACGGCCGTTATTTCATTTATACCTACATTTTGTTTTTTTTTCTTTTATAGCCGATATATTGCAAAGATCCTTTCAAATATTTTTATTTACATTTAAAACTACTTGGTGCGGACAATTTACATACAGGGTGTTTATTTCAAAACTTCGCACCTTTAATCAGAGCTATTCCGAGTGCAAGTAAAATGTACTCGAGTACTGAATACAAGTACTGCGAAATATGTACTCGTGGATTAAGTACAAGTACGTAACAATAGGTACTTAAGTACTTTTATGAGTACAAAGTACTGAATTCATGCCATGTGAATAAGAAAATATGATTGTAACCCCTTGACTTACGATTTAAAATTACATTTAAGATGAATACAGTTGTTTCTTAGTTACTTTTATACATTCCAAAAAAAATCCCCAGACGTTCAAATTATTCAAAATAAACATTTGTAAAATTATTTTACAAGAGATCAAAAGCAAGCGGTGAGTATATTTTGAACTTCACAATGTTTCAATGATTTCTACACGAGGCGTAGCGCATGAAGGAAAATTTCGAGTTTAGAAAAGCCTAATTTGGGTAGGTCGCTCCGCTTTGCTACGCGAACAATCCAAATTATGCAGGCTTTTCTAAACAGTTGGGCCATTGATATTTCCTCAATTTTGCAATTTTGATTAATTTTTGTGATAGTTATAAGAGTTTTCGATAATCATTTATTGACTATGTCTTTAGTGGCAGTTATTAAATATTGAGATAATGAGATTTTTACATAGCTCACCTACCCTTTTTTGATATTTCCTTAATATTCCGATTTTTATTGAGTTTTGTGCCAGTTATAGCAGTTTTCGACAATTATAATTTAACGCATCATGTTGGTAAATGAAAGTAAGACACTAGAAAATGGAACTAATCTGTTTTCATTTAAGTATAATTCTAACGAGTGCCTTTCACCTCCAGATTAAGCATGAAGTAAAATTTCGAGTTTAGAAAAGCCTAAAGAATTTGGATAGGTCGCGTAGCGAAGCAGAGCGACCTATCCAAATTAGGCTCTTCTAAACTCGAAATTTTACTTCATACGCTACGCGTATATACACTAATTTGAGTTCAAGTTCAACACCAACATTTCCAGAAAATCCACTAAATTAGGCAAAAGTTTGTAAAATTGTAAAAACCAGCAGAATATTTAATTAAGATTATTCGTAAAATTTTAGAAAAAGCGGTAGTATTAAAAAAAATATGGGTATAAGTTAAGCTAAAAATCTGTATTTTAATGGTGCCAATATCACTCTAAATACTTGTTAGCTTCTTCAGGGCAAAATATCCATAATAAATACAAGAACATTTTTTGTAGAACAGATAACGCTATTAATCTTTGTATTTATTTATATTAGATTTTTTGGCCTGAAAAAGCTAACAAATATTTAGTGAAATATTGGCCCCATTAAAATACATTTTTCAGGTTTATATTATATTCCCCTTAATTTTGTAAATACTGCCGCTTTTTCCAAAACTGAAAAAATAATTTTGACAACTTGACGCTACAAACTACAAAAATGTTATTTAATCAACATGAAAATAACCGATTTTAAATTGAAATGAAAGACTTTTTTAAGGTTTTGACTTAATGAAGTGACAATAAAAATCGAAAGTGTTCTAAACTTGTGTATTAATAATGGTGATAGGCGTTAACGAATGATTTGAATAATCGAATGATCGGTACTTATATGATGTTGATAATCGATTGATCATTCAAATGATCATTTTAATGACCATTCGAACGCTTATTTAAATGCTAAATCATGTAAATGATCATTCGAATAATCATTTGAATGATCATTTGAATGATTATTCGAATTATCATTAGAATGATCATTCGAATAATGACTCATATGATCATACGAACGGTGATTCGAATTATCTATCTATTTATCGTTTATTTTTTTCGAATTTCATTCTAATACTTTTTAGAATTGTAACACATTCTTACGTTGTTTTCTAGTTTTTTTTTTTTCGAAACAAAAATGTTATTACTGCACCATATCTGAAACTAGTCTAGAACCAGAAGACATTACAAAAATTGGACATAACAATATGTAAAACCATAAAAATAAATATAATGTAACTACAACTCCTAAATAAAATTCTCTATCATTTTATTACAATAGATTTCGTATGTTTGATGCAGTGTATTGGTATAGTTAATAATAATATGGTAATTTCTTTTTATTATATTTTGTACACTTGTATTCATCTGCACATTTATATGTTCATCAAGTGTATTAGTTATTCAGGCTTCATCCATTAGCAAAAACACTATTCATTTCATGTAATAAATGAATTTGATATTCGCTTTGTTTATAAAATGCTAACACTTAAATGTATTTAGACGTGTATTGCAAATAAATTGCTTATAAAATGAGTTTACATTCGATTATGCCTATCACAGTAATTCATCTAATTAATTGAATGATCATTCATATAACCATTTGAATAATCATTCGAGTTATCATTCATATTACCATTTAAATGATGATTCAAATCATCATTCAAATGATCATTCAGACTATCATTCGAATGATCATTCAAATCATCATTCGAATGATAATTTGAATGATCATTTGAATGATAATAATAGATTATTGAATAATCGATGATTTTGATAATCGAATGATTCGATTATTCTTACACGAGTGGGCCCATCGCTAATTTATACACTACAGTTGTTTCTTTTGGATAACGTTTTTTATAAATAATTAAAAATTCGTCAAGTTATTCTAAAAACATATCGAAAACTTGAATTAAACACAAAATTAGGAAATAACATGTTAAACACTTTTCCAAAATTATGACATTGATTAGTTAACATAGAAATTCACTGAATTTACACAGAATTAAATACATGTTAGGATTCTTTAAAAACAAGTTAAAAATCTCTGCTGGTGTTTTATATATATTCAACCAAACTCAAAGAAACTTTACGTCTTTGCGCTGTTAATTTTAATTTCGATTAAAATAAAAATTAAATTAATTTCTAATAACTAAGTAATTCGCTAAAGTGATGAATTAATTCCTTTTTTGCAAATTGATATTTATCATTAATACATTTTCTCAGATGTTAATAATGAATAAATTGTAAAATTGACAAAATGTAAACACATTTGTAACAAACGGATTTTTTTTTCGTGCAGTGGAGTTTTAAAAAACTATCTGAAGAAATAATAAGTTATTCTCAAAATGATCGCCATTTATTATTAGGAATAATCCTATTTTTTTTTAATATAATGAAAATCTGTAGTCAAATTTAATGGTGTCTTCTTTTTGCTAATTTATTTAAATTTTGATGGGTTAATTTTTATGAACTTCAAATATATTAAACGCATTTTAGTTCATTTTCTTTTAGTAACATATGCAGGGTGTCAATTTGAAAACAAGCCAGCCACAATATGTTTGGAACCGTAACAGTTAAAGAAAAGTTTCCAAAACCCGTTCCTAGGATATGGAGGGGGAACCATTTTGATCCACATAACAATCTTCTGCAAGCAACCCCTTAAGCTGTAGCCACCCTTGCCCATTTTTATTTAAATGACATGACCCCACTTGTGATATATCATTACAAAGGTCTTTCAAAATGCTAATCAGTGGTACTAAATTTTTTTTTATTGTTACATAAAAATGTAAAAAAATTAATTATTAAATTATAGTATGCTCAAAATGATTTTTTTATATTGCGGTCAGGTGCAATTTATTCAGTTAATAAATGCATTCCATTAAACCAAGTTTTGTTATTATTTTAATATTTTTTTAGGGTTGTCCATATTTTAATAAAACAATAGATAACTCTGATAAATATTGGGTATTATTGTGTTTATCTGTGCTTTTTTATTTATAATTTGTAAATATAAATTGTTATAATACCTAATTTGACCACAATTTTAAAATCAAATAAATTGATTTACATTTTTTTTTTGGTACCACTGATTAGCATTGTGAAAGAGCTTTCTACTGATATATCACAAGTAGGGTCGTGCCATTTAAAAAAAATGCTCAAGGGTGGCTACAGCCTAAGGGGTTGGTTGCAGAAGATTGTTATGTGGGTTAAAATGGTTCCCCCTTCATATCCTAGAGACAGATTTAAAAATGTTTCTTTAACTTTTACGGTTTCAAACAATTTCTGGCTGGCTTGTTTTTAAATTGACACCCTGTATGTGTAGAAATAATTTTTCTTTTAATTGTACATGATCCGATAGATGCGCTGTAAAATTTCAGGCATTTATTATTTTTTTTAAAGCGTTCAATTTGAAGTTCAAACGAGTGTTCCCATTCCTTAATTAAGCATGAAGTAAAATTTCGAGTTTACAATAGCCTGAAAATTTGGTTTGGTCGCGTAGCGAAGGCTTTTCTTAACTCGAAATTTTACTTCATGCGCCATTCGTATAAAACACTGGATTTAATTAAAGTTTAAAATATACGTCTTTAGCATACTGCTTTAGTAGCATATTGTAAACTTTATAATGTTTCAGGTTTTTTATACGCGTGGCGCATGAAGTACATTTTTGAGATTAGAGAAGCCTGAAATAATGGTTTGGTCAAATTTTTAGGCTTTTCTAAACTCGAAATTTTACTTCGTGTTTAATCTGGGAGTGGAAAACACAACGAATATCTGAATATTTACAGCATATACGCTGTAATTGGAATATGTATACTTAAAAGAAAAGCTCCCTGTACTAATATATGAAATCCGGCTAAAGTTTAATGTTATATTTTTGTCAATGTCTAAGATTTCGATCAATTTTTATAGGAGTAATATATGTTATGGTGATTTTCATGAAATCCAATTCTTTCCAATCCAATTTATTTAACTCTAAGTTGATGTAATGATACTTTCTTGAGTGAGTCAAGTTTAGTCAATATAATTAAACAAAAGTATAGAAAAATATAGTAAATAGACAGACTAACAAAAATAATTAATATTTTTAAAATATTCGATTTTTTAGTCTATTTAGTTGATTTTATTCAATTTTCAATAATTTTCCGATGATCAACTGAACTTTAATTTTTCATGAAATGGCTCATGATTTTACGTATTTAGTTTATATTAATAATTATCGCACATTTATATAAATATCGTTAATTTAATTAATTTGATAAATAATCCAATATTCAGGAATTTTTCTATTAGTTATACATATCACGAATTTTTGCTGTAAACTTATAGACATTCGTTGGTTTTCTAAAAGCTTTCAATCTGAAGCTTCTAACGAGTGTTTTAAATCTCAGATTAAGCATGAAATAAAATTTCGAGTTTAGAAAAGTCTAAAAATTTGGATTGGTCGCGTAGCGAAGCAGAGCGACCAATCCAAATTAGGATTTTCTAAACTCGAAATTTTACTTCGTGTGCCAGACGTATAAACACTAAAATATTGTGAAGTTCAAAATATACTACTTAATTTTGATCTCGTGGTAATTAATTTGCTAATGTTTACATGGTATATGTAAAAGTATACTTAAATAGAAAAATAAAGAGTATATGGTTTCCACTATTATTTATATAAATTTAATTCATATAAATGTAATTATTGTTACCGATTTTATTTACACCACTTTGGTAATTTTTAACAAATTGCCTAACAGTTGATAATTTATCTCAAGTCTAAACATTAAATCTTTCTAAAATCAGGAAAAAAATGCCTTTAAATTTCGAGCGTCTGGAGCAGTTTGCTCCAACTGCGCCATGGATAGGTATGCCCCTAATGTTAATAACAATTAATCGTGGTATAAATGACAGTTTATTCATCATTTCTCCTTTTTGTGTCTTCTGTGATGAGGTTATTTAATTAATACAATATACATAAGAATGTTCATTCTAAATTTATTTAAAGAAAATAATCCTTTGGTCGATAATACTTTATTTACAAAAGTGCTAAAGCTCCTATTTCAGAGCGTAAGTAAAAACATAGGCACGCTTTTTGAGGACTAAATACACTATTTACTCTCCGTCCGACTATTTACGTCATATCTCCTCTTTTAACTACTTCAGGAGACAGACTAAATTAAACTCTACTATATAACTCTGGTAAATTGTGGTTTCCTGTACTAAAATGTAATAAATTATTTTTGTACAATATAAAAACAACCTAATACAGTTATATTTATAATCTATATAGCTTTAAGATTAGACGAATCTATAATTTTTTTCAATATAAACGTGTATGTATGTAGGCATAGCACTAGAAGCGCTAATATCTTTACCAGACGATGCGCAATTGTGTAGGGATGTAAAAAGATGTAAAATAATTTATTTGGGGACCCCGGTGAGGTAGTGGGTAGAGGCCCGTCCTCTTAAACCAGGGGTTGCGGGTTCGAGTCCCACCGGGTTGGGTAATTTTAAAGTATAAAGGTGAAACAGGGTTGTTAGAAAAAATCATTTTAATTAAAACAAACAGTTTTTTTTACAAAACGTGTTTTTTTTTCATTGAAACAGCGTTTAAAACATTACCAATTAAAGACATGTTTAAAACGTGTTTAAAACATGTTTAAAACACGTTTTAAACATGCAGAGCATTTTTCTTTTGAGTATACATATTCCGATAATCACAGTGTTTTTAAATTTGCGGGAATTCAAAGCGGTTAATTTAAGGCTTTTAACGGGTGTTTTCCACTTCCAGACTAAGCATGAAGTAAAATTTTAAGTTTAGAAAAGCCTAATTTGGATTGGCCGCTCCGCTTCGCTACGCGGCCAATCCAAATTAGGCTTTTCTAAACTCGAATTTTACTTCTTGCGCCACGCTTAAAAATACTGATTTACAGTAAAGTTAAAAAAAAAATCACGCATACAGCAACGAATATAGACATACACGTTATAGTTATTGAGTTGCCTATAATCACTGTTTTAAGCAATTCGTTTAGCGCAGAATTTAACTCACGTTTTATTTATATCTACATATTAGATTGCTAAAGCCCTATGTTTTGAACTTTACGATATTTCAGTGTTTTACACGTGTGGCGCATGAAGTAAAATTTCGAGTTTAGAGATGCCTAATTTGGATTGGCAGCTCCGCTTCGCTACGCGGCCAATTCAAATTTTCAGGCTTTATAAACTAAAGTTTTACTTCATGCTTAGTCTGGGTGTGGAAAACCCTCGTTTAAATATTTAAATTGAAATCTTCAAAAAAAAAACATCGAATGTCGTAATATTTACAGTGTGTGCATATGTATAACTAAAAAAAAATGGTGATGTGTCCATCATAGTACTTTCGCGTATTAAATCACTTTTAAAGTATTTGTAGCATTATTATTTTCAAAATGTCTTCATCTTTTTGATAACTACAACTTTTATTTGAAACATTTTTCAATTGGATCAACACATACTGACACAAACCAATGACTAGATAAAAAACACTATTTATTGAGTATCTCAAAAGCTAAGAGTGCTATGACAAAAAGTAAAGATACAAAAAATCTTTAATATTTTATTACCTACAACTTTTATTTGAAACATTTGCCAATTGTATCAACACACACACTGACACAAATCAATGACTAGATAAAAATCACTATTTATTAAATATCTCAAAAACTAAGAGTGCTATGACAAAAAGTGAGTCCACAAAAAATCTTTAGTTTTTTTATTTCCTACAACTATTATTTGAAAATTTTTTCAATTGTATCGACACATACACTGTCACACATCAATAACTAGATAAAACACACAACTTTTGAAATATCTCAAAAACTAAGAGTGCTATGACAAAAAGTAAGTAAACAATACATCTTCATTTTGTTATTATCTACAACTTTTATTTGAAAGAATTTTTTGTTTGATGAACATTTATTGAAAAAATCTGAAAAAACTGAAAAACGCTAAGAGTAAAGTACCACTTCCGGTTTTCCGATTTTCACCAAAAGCTTTCCAGTTCTTCCGATTGTAACAAAAAGCTTAAGTTTCAAGTTTCATCTCGATATCTTTAGCGGTTTTTGCGGTACAGCGCACACAGCCACACACACACAGACACACAGACAGACATTTTTCAAAAATGGTCTTATTCGACTCAGGGGACCTCAAAACGGATATTTCCGCTAAAATTTTTGATTCGAAAATTTTGTATTACATACGGGGGAAAGTAAAAAATGCATCACATTTATGCACACACAGTTGTGATATTTTATTGTAATAAAATGTTATGTTTAATAATGTAATTTGAAATATCTTGAACAATTTAGCTAACATTTAAAAACGTAAACAAAAAATCCTAATGAAGTAGTATAAAATATAATTTAGCAAATTTAAGATAATAAAAAAACGTTTTAAACAAATTTAAGATTTAAAACATGTTTAAAACACGACGGCTGTTTTTAAACATGTTTAAAATACTGTTTTACAACAACTTGTTTTAAACATAACTTGAGGCTTTTAACGAGGGTTTTCCACTCCCAGACTAAGCATGAAGTGAAATTTCGAGTTTAGAAAAGCCTAAAAATTTTGATTGGCTGCGTAGCGAAGCGGAGCGGCCAATCCAAATTAGGCTTTTCTAAACTCGAAATTTTACTTCATGCGCCACACGTATAAAACACTGAAATATCGTAAAGTGTAAAATATGCGGCTTTAGCAATCTAATATGTAGATATGAATAAAACGTGAGTCAAATTCTGCGCTGAACAAACTGTTTAAAACAGTGATTATGGGCAACCCAATAACTATAACGTATGTTAGATTGCCTATAATCGTTGTTGTATGTGTGTGTTATTTTAACTTCACTGTAAATCAGTGTTTTCAAGCGTGGCGCATGAAGTAAAATTTCGAGTTTAGAAAAGCCTAATTTGGATTGGCCGCTCCGCTTCGCTACGCGGCCAATCCAAATTCTTAGGCTATTCTAAACTCGAAATTTAACTTCATGCTTAGTCTGGAAGTGGAAAACACTCGTTAAAATATACTTAAAAGAAAAATGCCCTGTATGTTCTGTTTTAAACACGTTTTAAACATGTTTTAAACACGTTTTAAAAAAATTACACGTTTTGTAAAAAAAAACTGTTTGTTTTAATTGAAACGAATAAAACCTTTTTTTAACAACCCTGTCCCCAATAAATAATGATCCTTACATTATAAGACTATTTCGTATCTGCAAAAAATCCTGTTTGTTTATTTTAACTTCATATAGAGAAAGTAAAACGTACGTTTCTGCTTTCATTTTATTTCGGTAAAATTACACTGCTAAAAATTCAGCATTCATTTAAGCGCACGAGACGGATATCTCAGATACCATCGCAAATGCAACAGATTCAGCATACAAAATACATAATTGAAGGGTTATAAAAATATACATGGCGCAAAGGATGCCGCCGTCTCACAGCCAAGTGCTTCTATTTACATTTAAGAGCAAACATAGGTAAGTATGCGGCAATGCGACGTAATTTTAGGAACTATTCTGCACGGGAACAGATAATACCTCCTCCCATTAATAACTATTTATTAACAGCTACAAATATGAAAACAGTTTGTATAAGCAAATATCTGAAATTAGTTCAACTTACATACAGGGAAATGTTCGAGTGTTCTTTAATTTTATAAAAGTGTTCGATTTAAAGCTTTTAACGAGTGTTTCCACTTCTTGATTAGGTAAGTTTAAGATAAAATTTCGAGTATAAAAAAGCCTGAACATTTGGCTAGATCGCGTGGTAAAGCGGAATGACCAATCCAAATGTTTAATAATGAATTGTTAAGTTCAAAGTACATTGTTTATGTCTAACCAAATGTATATTGATAAAATCCGAACAGGAAGAAACTAGCTACAATCTTGTAATAAATGTATAATAACTTAAAGTAAAAAATATGTATTTATTTGTCATTCCTTGAATACATTTTATCTATTTAATTATTTACTTTTATATGTTTAATATATGCATGACGTTGTCGCTCTTTTATTTACCATTTTAATTCAATGTTATTCCATCCCACTTGGAACATTAGTTGTTATTCATGTGGCTGGATATATCTCCTCGCTGGAAAGTTTCGTGGCCCTAATATAATAGGAGAAAGGGAAACATGGGGACAGTTGTGGATATTCAATATTGTTGTTTGAAAGTATACCTCTGAAATGCTGTTATAGAATTAAATCAACTTATACACTTGTTCCATGTAGTTTCTAGCGATCAATATTAATGGTTCAATACGAATGTATATTGAAATATCGATACTATAAATATATTTTCATTGAATTAATAAATCCCATGAGTATTTGTAAGTAATATCTTATTTATAAAATTACGAAAATGTTATTCGTGAAAATGCAAACGATGTCTTAATTAAGTTGTCTTATTAATTAAGGCATTGTTTGCATTTTCACGAATAAAATTTTCGTAGTTTTATATATTATGTTTAAAGTATGCAAACTATAAGAAGAGTAAGCTTATTTTCTCGAATTCAAATAGTTTTGTATTTGAGTTATTCTTAATATCTTATTAATAATTTGTTGAAGCCTTATTTTAAAAATACTAAAACACTCGCAGGATCATAACTTCAAACGATATTACAGAAGCAACCATAATTCAAATAAAGACTGCTAATTGAACAATATCAAAAGGACATTTTCCTCTAGAAATTTGAATTTGTCTGGATTACGTAATTAAATGACGAACCCGTCCATTTCCTGTATAATAACTATAGACGCTCGAATTCCGCGTTAATAACTCTGTTTGGGCCGAAAAACGCAAGACTTCATCCAAGCGGAAAATGAAATAACCTCGGTCCATAGAGAGGTTATGAGTAACATTTAGTTATCACCGCCATTAATAATAAAGCCCTAATTCCTACTATGACAGCAGCTATTTGCGTAGGTCTCAAATGTCATTACGTTTTTATTTGAACTGATGTAAGTAGGAGTAATCTTAAAACAAATCGCCGCCATATCGACACATACATTTACTTAAGCCTCTATTAAGGAAATGCGGAAATATATTTAGGTACTAATTTGCGCCATTTCTAACCCTCGACCCTAGCGTCTAGCGCTTTACGCCTAACTATTTATCGATCATTTTTACAAGGTACCTTCAATATTATTAAATGGTTTAGCTCGGGAATATTGATTATGACATCTTAAAAAGAGCCTTGTTATTACAATTTCTTGGTGAGAGAATTAAATGACTTTAAATATTGGGGTGTCCAGAGGGATTTTCATCACAACGCAGAGGAATACGAATCCTAAATTAGTTATAAGCAGCCCCTTTGTTTCAACTGTTAATTATTTCCGCTGCGATGATCATCGTCGATGTTTACTCTCAACACTCTCTGTTACTATCTAACAAACGAAACTAACCACTGCTGTCATAATAGTTTCCATTCCATATCACCTCTTAATGCTAATTGTGGTAATATCCATATTTACTTAATAACCTAAACTATTTATTTTACCATAATTCCTAGTATTAACAAACGGAAGTATTTAAATAATAATTTGTCCCTAGAGAGTGTGAAATACAGCTTTAAAAGTTTTACGAAAACTTAAGATGCACCAAAAATTAAATTAATTAAGATATATAGGTATTTTTGGCAATCTTGTTTTCTTTTTATTTTCCACGCATACAATGGAGTGAACAAGAAGGTGGTTTACTATTTCCTTGTTATAAAAATTACTATTAGATATAAAAAAGATAATAAGGTATATAAGTATTTAAGTTAATAAGTGATGGGCAAAATCGAGTATCTCAAGGATCGATCAAGCCTTGATCGATCAGTTGAAGTATCGAGCAGATTGATCAAAAGATCGGTCTGATCAAAAAGATAGAGCCGCTCGGAAAGATCGAGCCGATCAAAAAGATCGAGCCGATCAAAGAAATCGAGCCGATCGGAAAGATCGAGCCGATCGAAAAGATTGATAGCGAAGTAGATCTTATTTGATCATCACTAAAAAATAGTTGTTATTTAAACACTCCTTACTTAATGACTAAATGAATTAATTTATTAAATGTAAATTATGCTTTTTAGTGTAATTATAATTATTATTGAATTTGTAATTAAAAATTTAATAAATACGAAAAAGTGAGGATTAATAAATAAATTGCAGACTAGAATTTTTCCGATCTGCCACAATACAATATTTACATCAGGGCTGGCCAATCCAAATTGCTTCGAGGACCAAAATTAACACTTAAAATGTTTCCATGGCCGCATCATAGATTTACTTTTTCAAAATCAAATTTTTGGAAATTTCATTTTTTATTCAGAAATTTAAATTTGTTTTGGCATTGTTGATATTTTTAAAAGTTCAGGAATCTAAAATTCCGTTTCGATTGTTTTTTCTCTCGTACAGGGAATTTTTCTTTTCCTTAAAGATATTCCTGCGCATATGCTGAAAAATGTTCAAACATGATTCACATATGAAATAAGTAGTATATTTTGAACTTCACTTTAAATAAGTCTTTTGTGCGCGCGGTGCATAAAGTAAAATTTCGAGTTTAGAGAAGCCTGAAAATTTGGATTGATCGCTTCGCTTCGCTACGCGATCAATCCAACGTTTCAGGCTTTTCTAAACTCAAAATTTTACTTCATGCTTAATCTGGGAGTGCACAACACTCGATTAAAGCTTTAAATTACATTCTTCTAGAACAACAACAAATATGTATACTTAAAAAAAAGGAAGTCTACAGTGAATATTTTTTTTAGGTTTTTTAGGCTTAAGCTGTACATTTTCAGACATTCGTTGTTTTTAAAAGAATTCAATTCGAAACTTTAAACGAGTGTTTTCCACTCCCAGACTAAACATGAAGTAAAATTTCTAGTTTAGAAAAGCCCCGTGAATATTTTCTGGGCTTTTCTAAACTCGAAATTTTACTTCGTGCGCCACGCGTATAAAACACAGATTTTAAGTGAAGTTCGAATATACATACATTTCACAATATTTTAGTGTTTTATACGCGTGGCGCATGAAGTAAAATTTCCAGTTTAGAAAAGCCCAGAAAATATGTCTCGGGTCGCTTCGCGACCCTCACCAAATTTTCACTGGGCTTTTCTAAACTTGAAATTTTACTTCATGATTAGTCTGGGAGTGGAAAATACTCGTTTAAAGCTTTAAATTAAACATAAATAAAACAAGGAATATCTAAAGATTTACAGAAAATGAGCTGAATTTGAAATACGTATACTTAGTAGAAAAACTCCATTATTTACATTATTTTCTGTTTCAATAAAATAAAAATAGGGTACACATACTACAAAATTTTATTTTCTGCGTATATTATAATTTACAAAATAAAATTCCTAAAATTTCTATCAATATTTTAGAAAACTAAATAAAAATTATTTAGTAAATAGAAAACACCATCACCTACGACTAAAATTTTAGGCTCAGTCAACTTAGCCTCCCGAAGTTTGACTTTAAAAAAAAAACTATTGCGCTAGACGGGCCTTAGCTAGCGCCAGCTAGCGCCACAAGAATTAGAGCTAGCACCATTTAGACAAAAAAGTTACGAGGGTTTGAACTTTCGGGGGGCTAGGTTGATGCTAGCCCCCCGAGTTTGGACTTTTCAAGTTTTTTTACACTATTCGGATTCCTCAGAGCTAGCGCCACCAATTTAGAAGCTAGCGCTACCCCCACAACCCCAAAAAATGATAAAACATTTTTAACCCCAGCCCCCCGAAAGGAGATATTTTTAATCAAATTGAGCATAGAGCTAGCGCCACCAAAATATGAAAAAGATATTCTCTCAAAAAAATCAGGTAAACAAATATTCACATTCAAATTTTAATACGAGAGCTTTCAGATCCTGTGTGCGTATTACCATTTACATCCTGAATTTCAATGCAAAATTATATTTACCATTTAAAATACTACTTCCAAAAATATTTCGGCGTTCTAAATACTTTTTTTATGTTCATAGGCACCAGCTATTAGAAATATGATGCATGGAAGACAGTAGCGTAACTGACAATTGTGTTTTTACTCCTTGCTAATTTAAATCGTTATAACTTGGAAACTTACGGTACGATTTCAATTTTTTTTTCGTCAATGGAATACCTAAAGTAATGTCCATAAACACTGCTAACGAGAAAGCTAGCGCCAGGAAGATAGTGGCGTACCTGTCGATTGGTTTTTTACTCTTTGGTAATTTAAGTCGTTATAACTCGGAAACTAACGATACGATTTCAATTTTTTTTCGTCGTAGGAATACCTGAAATAACGTTCATTAACCCTGCTACCAAAAAAGCTAACGATAGCAAAACAGTGGCGTACCTGACGATTGTTTATTTACTCCTTGATAATTTAAGTCGTTATAACTTAAAAACTAACAGTACGAATCCAATTTTTTTTTTTCGTCGATGGAATACCTAAAGTGATGTTTATTAACACTGCTAACAAGAAAGCTAGCGCCAGCAAGACAGTGGCGTACCTGACGATTGTTTTTTTACTCCTTGATAATTTAAGTCGTTATAATTCGGAAACTAACAGTACGATTTCAATTTTTTTTTTCGTCGTTAGAATACCTAAAGTAATGTCAATAAACACTACTGACAAGAGAGCTAGCGCCAGTAAGACAGTGGCGTACCTGACGATTGTTTTTTCACTTCTTGATAATTTAAGTCGTTATAACTAGGAAACTAACAATACGATTTCAATTTTTTTTTTTCGTCGTTGGCATACCTAAAATATTGTTCATAAACTCTGCCAACAAGGGAGCTAGCGCTGGCAAGAGAGTGGTGTACCTGAGGATTGTTTTTTTACTCCTTGATAATTTAAGTCGCTATAACTCGGAAACTAATGGTACGATTTCAATTTTTTCTCGTCGATGGAATACCTGAAGTAATGTTTGTTAACACTGCTAACCAGACAGCTAGCGCTAGCAAAACAGTGGCGTACTTAAAAATTGTTTTTTTACTCCTTGATAATTTAACTCATTATAACTCGGAAACTAACAGTACGATTTCAATTTTTTTTCGTCGATGGAATACCTAAAGTGATGTTTATTAACACTGCTAACAAGAAAGCTAGCGCCAGCAAGACAGTGGCGTACCTAACGATTGCTTTTTTGGATCAGTCAACTTAGCCCCCCGAAGTTTGATTTTTCTGAAAAAAACTATTGCGCTAGACGGGCCTGGAGCTAGCGCCATTTAGACAAGAAAGTTACGGGGGTTTGAACTTTCGGGGGGCTAGGTTGATGCTAGCCCCCCGAGTTTGAATTTCTCAAGTTTTTTTACACTATTCGGATTCCTCAGACCTAGCGCCAGCTAGCGCCACCAATTTAAAAGCTAGCGCTACCCCCACAACCCCAAAAAAATGATAAAACATTTTTACCCCAGCCCCCCGAAATGAGATATTTTTATTCAAATTAGGTAGAGAAGCTAGTTTAGAGCTAGCGCCAACAGAATATGAAAACAATTTTCTCTCAAAAAAATCAGGTAAAAAAATATTCACATCTAAATTTTGATACGCGAGCTTTCAGATCCTGTGTGCGTATTACCATTTACTTTCTGAATTTCAATGCAAAATTATGTTTGGCATTTAAAATACTGCATCCAAAAATATATCGGCCTTCTAACTACTTTATTTATGTTCATAGACATCAGCTATTAGAAATATGATGCCTGGAAGACAGTAGCGTAACTGACAATTGTGTTTTCACTCCTTGCTAATTTAAATCGTTATAACTCAGAAACTAACGGTACGATTTTATATTTTCCTTCGTCGTTTAAATACCTAAAATAATTTTTATTAACACTGCTAACGAGAGAGCTAGCGCTAGCAAGACAGTGACGTACCTGACGATTGTTCTTTTACTCCTTGATAATTTAAGTCGTTATAACTCGGAAACTAACTGTACGATTTCATTTTTTTTTCCTTGTTAGCGTACCTAAAGTTATGTCCATAAACACTGCTAACAAGAGAGCTAGTGCCAGCAAGACAGTGGCGTCCCTGATGATTGTTTTTTTACTTCTTGATAATTTAAGTCGTTATAACTCGGAAACTAACTGTACGATTTCATTTTTTTTTTCGTCGTTGAAATACCTAAAATAATGTCTATAAACATTGCTAACGAGAGATCTAGCGCCAGCAAGACAGTGGCGTACCTGAGGATTGTTTTTTTACTCCTTGATAATCTAAGTCGTTATAACTCGAAATATAACAGTACGATTTATTTTTTCTTCGTCGTTCGAATATCTAAAGTCATATTTATTAGGACTGCTAATGAGAGAGCTAGCGCTAGCAAGACAGTGGCGTACCTGACGATTGTTTTTTTACTCCTTGATAATTTAAGTCGTTATAACTCGATAAGTAACAGTACGATTTCAATTTTTTTTTCGACGTTAAAATACGTAAAGTAATGTCCATCAACACTGCTAACGAGAGATCTAGCGCCAACAAGACAGTGCCGTACCTGACGATTGTTTTTTTTACTTCTTGGTAATTTAAGTCGTTATAACTCGGAAAGTAACAGTACGATTCAAATTTCTTCTTCGTCGTTGAAATAACTTAAGTAACGTCCATATACACTGCTAACGAAAGATTTAGCGCCAGTAAGACAGTGGCGTACCTGACGATTGTTTTCTTAACTCCTTGATAATTTAAGTCGTTATAACTCGGAAACTAACTGTACGATTTAGTTTTTTTCTTCGTCGTTCCAATACCTAAAGTAATATTTATTAAGACTGCTAATGAGAGAGCTAGCGCCAGCAAGACAGTGGCGTACCTGACGATTGCTTATTTACTCCTTGATAATTTGAGTCGCTATTACTCGGAAACTAGCAGTACGATTTCAATTTTTTTTTCGTCGTTGAAATACCTAAAGTAATGTCCATAAACACTGCTAACAAGAGATTTATCGCCAGCAAGATAGTGGCGTACCTGATGATTGTTTTTTACTCCTTGATAATTTATGTCGTTATAACACGGAAAGTAAGGGTACGCTTTGATTTTTATCTTCGTCGTTCGAGAACCTAAAGTAATATTTATTAAGACCGCTAATGAAAGAACTAGCGCTAGCAAGACAGTGGCGTACCCAACGATTGTTTTTTTACTCCTTGATAATTTAAGTCGTTATAACTTGGAAACTAACGGTACGATTTCATTTTTTTTTTCGTCGTTAGAATACCTAAAGTAATGTTTATGAGGACTGCTAATGAGAGAGCTAGCGCTAGCAAGACAGTAGCATACCTGGCGATTGTTTTTTTACTCCTTGCTAATTTAAGTTGTTTTAACTCGAAAACTAACAGTACAATTTCATTTTTTTTTTTCGTTGTTGAAATATCTAAAGTAATGTCCACAAACACTGCTAACGAGAAATCTAGCGCCAGCAAGACAGTGGCGTACCTGACGATTGTTATTTTTCACTCCTTGATAATTTAAGTCGTTATAACTCGGAAACTAACAGCACGATTTTTTTTGTTCGTCGTTGAAATACCTCAAGTAATGTCCATAAACACTGCTAACGAGTGCTTACTCCTTGATAATTTAACTCGTTATAACTCGGAAACTGACAGTACGATTCCAGTTTTCTTTTTCGTCGATCAAATACCTAAAGTGATGTTTATTAACACTTCTAATAAGAAAGCTAGCGCTAGCAAGACAGTGGCGTACCTGACGATTGTGTTTTTACTCCTTGATAATTTAAGTCGTTATAACTCGGAAACTAACAGCACGATTTCATTTTTTTTTTTCGTCGATGGAAAACCTAAAGTAATGTTTATTAACACTGCTAACGAAAAAGCAAGCGCTAGCAAGACAGTGGCGTACCTGACGATTGTTTTTCTACTTCTTGATAATTTAAGTCGTTATAACTCGGAAACTAACTGTAGGATTTCAATTTTTTTTGTCGATGGAATACCTAAAGTAATGTTTATTAACACTGCTAACGAAAAAGCTAGCGCCAGCAAGACAGTGGCGTACCTGACGATTGTTTTCTTACTCCTTGATAATTTAAGTCGCTATAACTCGGAAACTAAGGGTACGATTTCAATTTTTTATTTGTCGATAGAATACGTAAAGTGATGCTTATTAACACTGCTAACGAGAAAGCTAGCGCCGACAAGACAGTGGCGTACCTGATGATTGTTTTTTTACTCTTGTTAGCAGTGTTATTGAACATTACTTTAGGTGAAACAAGAAAAATTCAAATTCAAAACTATTTGAATTCGAGAAAATAAGCTTACGCTTCTTATAGTTTGCACACTTTAAACATAATGTATAAAATTACGAAAAAACTATTCGTGAAAAAGCAAACAGTGTCTTAATTAATAAGACAATTTAAGACGATAAATATCCATTGAAACAACTACTTCCCGTGCAAATACACCTCCGGATATTGAATTATACAATGAAATATTTAAAATCTTATTTAATTTGATTTGTTACAACGCTCTATTAAAGTATATGTAACGATTAGGTCAAATTCTCTTCAAACCAACTAACAATACAATTTAAAATCAAAGGAGAGATAGCAACAAATTAGAAGTGAAAGGACTTAGATTAAAACTAATGTCTTAGGCCATCTATAGACGCGTTTCGAGATTTATCTCTCTTCAGTATAGCTTTGCTTATGACGTTTTAAAAAAAAAATTAGGAATAAAATTAAAACAAACTTACTTGGAAAAAGTGTTGTGTGTGGAATGAACAGGTACACAAAAATGGATTGAGTGAAAATGATGGTCGGTATTTATAGGTAAAAAAGGGGATTATGTCATTAGCAGGTATGAAGAATGTGAGACCTTATTATATACCTTACGGTACAGTTCAAACAAGAAAAATTCAAATTCAAAACTACTTGAATTCGAGAAAATAAGCTTACGCTTCTTATTGTTTGCACACTTTAAACATAATATATAAAATTACGAAAAAACTATTCGTGAAAATGCAAACAGTGTCTTAATTAATAAGACAATTTAAGACGATAAATATCCATTGTAACAACTACTTCCCGTGCAAATACACCTCCGGATATTGAATTATACAATGAAATATTTAAAATCTTATTTAATTTGATTTGTTACAACGCTCTATTAAAGTATATGTAACGATTAGGTCAAATTCTCTTCAAACCAACTAACAATACAATTTAAAATGAAAGGAGAGATAGCAACAAATTAGAAGTGAAAGGACTTAGATTAAAACTAATGTCTTAGGCCATCTATAGACTATAAATTGTCATATTAATTAAGACACTGTTTGCATTTCCACGAATAGTTTTTTCGTAATTTTATATATTATATTACTTTAGGTGTTCCAACGTCGAAAAAAATTCAAAATCGTACTGTTAGTTTCCGAGTTATACCAATTTAAATTATCAAGGAGTAAAAAAACAATCGCCAGGTACGCCCCTGTCTTGCTAGCGCTAGCTCTCTTGTTAGCAGTGTTAATGAAAATTATTTTAGGTATTCCAACGTCGAAAGAAAATTTAAAATCGTACTGTTAGTTTCCGAGTTATACCGATTTAAAATATCAACGAGTAAAAAAACAATCTTTAAGTACGCCACTATCTTGCTAGCGCTAGATCTCTTGTTAGCAGTGTTTATGAACATAGCTTTAGGAATTCCAACGACGAAAAAAAAATGGAAATCGTATTGTTAGTTTCCGAGTTATAACGACATAAATTATCAAGGAGTAAAAAACCAATCGTCAAGTACGCCACTGTCTTGCTGGCGCTAGCTTTCTCGTTAGCAGTGTTAACAAACATCGCTTTAATACCTAAAAACGAAAAACAAAAAAAAATGAAATCGAACCGTTAGTTTCCGTGTTGAAACGACTTAAATTATCAAGGAGTAAAAAAACAATCGTCAAGTACGCCACTGTCTTGCTGGCGCTAGCTTTCTTGTTAGCAGTGTTAATAAACATCACTTTAAGCATTCCATCGACGAAAAAAAAATTTAAATCGTACTGTTAGTTTCCGAGTTATAACGACCTAAATTATCAAGGAGTAAAAAAACAATCGTCAGGTACGCCACTGTCTTGCTGGCGCTAGCTAACTTGTTAGCAGTGTAAATAAACAATACCTTAGATATTCCATCGATGAAAAAAAAATGAAATCGAACTGTTAGTTTCCAAATTATAACGACATAAATTATCAAGGAGTAAAAAACAATCGTCAGGTACGCTACTGTCTTGCTAGCGCTTGCTTTCTCGTCAGCAGTGTTAATAAACCGTACTTTAGGTATTCCATCGACGAAAAAAAAAATTGAAATCATAGTGTTAGTTTCCGAGTTATAACGACTTAACTTATCAAGAAGTAAAAAAACAATAGTCAGGTACACCACTGTCTTTCTGGCGCTAGCTTTCTTGTTAGCAGTGTTAATAAACATCAGTTTAGGTATTCTATCGACGAAAAACAAATTGAAATCGTATTGTTAGTTTCCGAGTTATAACGACTTAAATTATCAAGGAGTAAAGAAACAATTGTCAGGTACGCCACTGTCTTGCTGGCGCTAGCTTTCTGGTTAACAGTGTTAACAAACATTACTTTAGGTATTCCATCGACAAAATAATAAATCGTACCATTAGTTTCCGAGTTATATCGACTTAAAATATCAAGGAGTAAAAAACAATCGTCAAGTACACCACTGTCTTGCTAGCGCTAGCTCCCTTGTTGGCAGTATTTATGAACATTATTTTAGGTATTCAAACGACGAAAATAAAATTGAAATCGTATTGTTAGTTTTTGAGTTATGGAGACTTAAATTATCAAGAAGTAAAAAAACAATCGTCAGGTACGCCACTGTCTTGCTAGCGCTAGCTCTCTTGTTAGTAGTGTTTATTGACATTACTTTAGGTATTCTAACGATGAAAAAAAAATTGAAATAGTACTGTTAGTTTCCGAGTTATAACGACTTAAATTATCAAGGACTAAAAAAAACAATCTTCAGGTACGCCACTGTCTTGCTGGCGCTAGCTTTCTTGTTAGCAGTGTTAATAAACATTACTATAGGTATTTCATCGACGAAAAAAAAAAATGGAATCGTACCGTTAGTTTCCAAGTTATAACGACTTAAATTATCAAGGAGTAAAAAAACAATCGTCAGGTACGCCACTGTCTTACTAGCCCTAGCTTTTTCGGTAGCAGTGTTTATAATTATCGCCTTAGGTATTCTAGCGACGAAAAAAAAAAAATTGAAATCGTACTGTTAGTTTCGGAGTTACAACGACTCAAATTATCAAGGAGTAAAAAAACAATCGGCAGGTACACTACTGTCTTGCTAGCGCTATCTCTATTGTTAGCAGAGTTAAAGAACGTTACTTAAGGTATTCCAACAACGAAATACAAATTGAAATCATATCGTTAGTTTCCGAGTTATAGCGACTTAAATTATCAAAGAGTAAAAAACTAATTGTCAGGTACGCCACTATCTTGCTGGCGTTAGCTTTCTCGTTAGCAGTGTTTATGGACATTACTTCAGGTATTTCGTTGACGAAAAAAATTGAAATCTTACCGTAAGTTTCCGAGTTATAACGATTTAAATTAGCAAGGAGTAAAAACACAATTGTCAGATACGCTACTGTCTTCCATGCATCATATTTCTAATAGATGGTGTCTATGAACATAAATAAAGTAATTATAACGCCGAAATATCTTTGGAAGCAGTATTTTAAATGCCAAATATAATTTTGCATTGAAATTCAGCAAGTAAATGGTAATACGCACACAGGATCTGAAAGCTCTCGTATTAAAATTTGGATGTGAATATTTGTTTACCTGATTTTTTGAGAGAATATTTTTTTCATATTCTGGTGGCGCTAGCTCTAAGCTACCTTTTCCACCCAATTTGAATAAAAAAATCTCATTTCGGGGGGCTGGGGTTAAAAATGTTTAATTTTTTTTGGATTGTGGGAGTAGCGCTAGCTTTTAAATTGGTGGCGCTAGCTGGCGCTAGCTCTGAGCAATCCGAATAGTGTAAAAAAACTTGAAAAATCCAAACTCGGGGGGCTAGCATCAACCTAGACCCCCGAAAGTTCAATCCACCGTAACTTTCTTGTCTAAATGGCGCTAGGCCCGTCTAGCGCAATAGTTTGTTTTTAAAAATTCAAACTTCGGGGGGCTAAGTTGACTGAGCCAAAATTTTGTAAAATATTAAAAAAAATCCTAATTATAAATAGTGATTATTTTTACAATGATTTAATGTCTCTTTAGAAAATTAATAAAAACTCTACAGCACAAGCTTCAAAATACATTTGTCGATGGTTATAAGAAAATGATACCTCCTAGGCCAATCGATCCGCTCGAAAAAAGCTCAAAATAGCTCTATAGCATGCAGTTAGAGTACCTCAACCCGTATAACTTGATCAATTGTCTCGAGCTGACCGATTTGATCAATCTGCTCGAGCCGATTGATCAATCGACCAGCTGGACAAGCTCGAAAATATTGAGCTGCCTGAAACGATCGAGCCGCCCGAAAAGCCGATCAGAAAGAACAAGCCGATCGACAAGATCGAGTCGATCAAAGAGATCGAGCTGATCAAAAAGGTCGAGCCGATCAAAAAGATCTAATTTTGAGTTTAAACTGAAACTTTTACTTCATGCCTAATTTGGGATTGGAAACAGTCGTTAGAATCTTTAAATTAAAAGCTTTTATAAAAACAACGAATGTCTGAAAATTTACATTGGGAAACCGTGGTGTATAAAACTAAATGAAAAATTCCCTGTGTCCAAGCCTAAATACAGCAAAAAATAGCTAAATTGGAATATCAACAAAAAAACGACTGAAATTGATTAAAAACATCAGTATTAGAAAAATCGTCAAAATTTAAAGAACAATTTGTGAATAATGACAATTTCAACCAAAAGAATGCAATTATAATTTTGTTGATGATTTGATGTAATATTTCATAGAAATCGATCAAATTAACTTTATTGATTTATTTACGAGATCCATTTACATTTTAAAATTCCACTATTTTATTAATAGTAGGTATTAGAATTAAAAAAGTATTCCTAAAAATAGCATAGAAATCAATAAAATAAAAAGATAAATACTAGTTTGTCATTTGTCTTTTAGGTATACATATCGCGATTTTTTTATGCAAATTTTTAGACATTCGTTGTTTTATTAAAAACTTTCAATTCAAAATTTCTAGCCCGTGTTTCCAATCCATGCATTGTCTGTGATTGGAAACACGGGCTAGAAATTTTGAATTGAAAGTTTTTAATAAATTAAAATTTCGAGTTTAAAAAAGCCTGAACTTTTGGATTTTGACGCGTAGCGTCTAAGTTCAAATTCAGACTTTTCTAAACTTAATTTTACTTCATGCGCCACGCGAATAAAACACTTAAATATTGCAAAGTTATAAATACACTTAAAAATACTTTCTTGAAATGAGTCATAATAAAAATATTAAAATAAGAAAAAAATAAGATTCTTTTACACATATTTTAAAGTCAGGTCAAATAATACAATGCATCAAATTAGCTTATTTAATAACTTAATAAAAAAATAATAATGTTGTGTTATCGCAGCAATGGCGCTTAATGGGTTAGCGGTAAGTGGGCAAACCAATTTAGAGTCCATATCAAGTCATAGTCAACCTTTTGTGTCATGTCAATTGATATTTTCAATTTTCATCCACCGTTCGTATTTACTTAATTAAGATACTTAACCTACATAAGTATCTCAGTTAAGTAAGTCGACATATCGTTTGTGCTGTTTTTATTTTAGCAATATACAGAAATTCACATGCTTTGCTTTATACAACAACATAATGACTATATAAAGTTATTTAAATTAAAAAACACTTGGTATTGTTTCACAAATTAAAACTTTATTTCGACTAGTTCCGGTTTGTTAGATTATTTTCAAAGATGTGTACAGAAAAAAATATTGTCTTAGGTTTTAATTTGTGAAACAATACCAAGTGTTTTTTAATTTAAATAACTTTACATATTCTAATATGTTTCACCAAGTGCCAGATGAGAAATTAATTCAAGAAAAAAAAAACATAATGACATTATGCGACGTTATGTCAAACAAAAGCCTTAATTTTAAATGTGTTTGTTATTTAAATAAATGCTCGGAATTCTTTTAAATCCGTAACAGACGAAATTGAAAACGTTTTCACATTCCTTTGAATCGATTTGTTTGCAGCTACGCATAATTTATTTCAATAAAATCGCGAGGAAAAATTAGGAAGATCGATAAGGCCCACGCGACGGAAGATCCCTCAATTACCACCGAAAAGCCAGCAGATTTTACTTATCCAACGGATGGGACAATTAAAAGAGCTTTAATTAAGAGTGCATAATTTACATCGAAACGAATCGAACCTCCGTCCGTCCGCCCAATTATCATTTGATAACGAAATAAAGAGCGCGCGGATTTATCGGTCCTATTTCGAGTGCGAGTACAAGAAAGACCCCCGAAAAAAGAAGTAATTAAAAGGAAGCACCGTAATGAAAAGTCTCGCAAAGTGTGTTTCGCCTCGCAAGGTAAAGTTTCCCACTGTAACTTTATTGTTTCTTAATTAATACAGTGGATTCTAAATTGAAAAACAGATTGCATCGATTTAGGGTTTGAATTAGCGGCGTTATTTATTCGGTGCCCTTTTTCGTATCCGCTTCCAATTCCAATTTACCGCAACAAAATATATTTAATGGGAGGATCGGCGCACATTTAAGCGCAACCATTACCCTATTAACAAATTGTTTTATATATAGGTTCAAATTATTCAAATAACCCATATTAAATAATCCGTACGTAATCTGTAATTGTGCATAATAAATCCAACATAATAATCTACATAAAGGATATCTTGAGAACGAAATGATACTCCTCTCTTGAATTAAATCTCCCCATTCCTCAATATAATTAAAGACTTGTCAAGTATTATCCTAATTACAAACGACGCATTTGTACTAATTACAACGATATAAATATCATCCCTTGAATATAAAACACGACTCAATAGCTAATTAATGGGGTAATTTATAATTGTGAAATACATTATTTTATGAGGCTATTTTATTTAAATATTTAAGCGAATTATTAATTTAATGTATACAATTAAATGCTACTATTACCTTCAGATATTGCGGGTATATCGTCAAACAGACCATCCTTTTTATTTTTGAGATATTAGGTTATTTTGTATAACTTAATATAATAAAAGCAAACTCGAATCAATTAAATTACACATACTTTAGATTATAAATGAAATACACTATAATTTTTATATTTTCATATTGAGCAAAGAACTTTATAAAAAAAAATTAACATTTGTATAGTTTTAGTCTTTTACTGAAAACATGCACATTGAGATGTTCTTCAAAAAAATGCGTTAATAGACACCGTGGTGAATCTCTAAACAGATATTTCCGCTAACTTGTTTAATACGATATATCTTTCACCATTTTCAAATATTTTCTATAAAATAATAGCAATGATCAGCTAAACATTGAAAATGTTGTGTAAGGTTCAGTCTGCTGTCAATAGAAATGATTTTACACAAAATATTAAAACTAATTTGTAGTTACATATTTAGAATATTAATGCCCTCGTGGGAATAACTGAAGAACCATAAAATATTGTATTTACGATCTCACCAAAAAAGCAACATTAATATGCGCGATGAACTACTTTTCAACACTAGTTCATAATTGGCCAATCAATTTTGAATAGAACTTACTTCTTTTAACAGTTTATATTATCTGTCATTTATAATAGTTCATGGGCCACTGAAAAAAAACATATTAGCGCATCTATCTCTAATGTATGCTATGTTGATGAAGCATAACGCCTGAAATATTGCCAAGTTCAAAATTTCTGCGTAGCTTGACCTCAAGTTAATATATCGTATGTTCAATTAAAAAAAACCTCTAGAGTGCGATGATTTAATATTTCTTAAAATTTAAGTTGGCTACACGCTTTAAGAATTGACATATAAAACATCAGGCATAATAATTATTTGAGGAATAAAGCACTAATAACCTTTCTTCACACTTTTATTTGAATTACCAAATGTACATTTCGGACACAAAGTGACCATTACAATGAGTGTTAATCCATTCATAATGGTCACTTTGTTTCCGAAATGTACATTTGGTAATTCAAATAAAAGTGTGAAGAAAGGTTATTAGTGCTTTATTCGTCAAATTAATTTGATCTTCACGTAACTCACAATCAATTTATTTATAATAATTATAATGTATAATTTTAGAGTTGCCAATCAACAATATTTTCCATGGCACTCTAGAGGTGTTATTTTTTATTGAAAAAAAACACAGGAAAGTTTCTGCCGTGAATCGTTTAGAGCAAAATTAATTTAGACAAAATAAACATTTGTAAAATATCGTTTACAAATGTTTATTTTGTCTAAATTAATTTTGCTCTAAATGCTTCACGGCAGCAACTTTCCTGTGTAAAGACACGTTTTTAATAAGTTGTATATTTACATTCAAAATGATGTGGAAAGACTTCCACTAATATTTATAATTTACAATATGATTATCAATGATTATTGTTTAAAATGAATTTGCATAATTCACACTGTTGCATATGTAACAATAAATTATTAATCGGAGTACAATGTACTAATGTGTTACTTCAATTAGCGATATTTGTTAATACTAACATTGTAATTAAATAATCAACATCGTTTAAATATTCTTCGAAACAGCAGATGATAAATTATGGGATTTTATATGAAAATAATTTAAATCATTAATTTTAATTAAAATAGTTTCGTAATTTGATAATTAGTTTAAAATCGTGACGCGTGGATGTGAATTGTGGCTTTCGTGATTTCCATTGCTAAATAATCATAAGGGAATTAATATATGCTGGTGCAAAAGTAAAAGTCATTAAGTGCTATTAATTATCTATTTATTTTAAATCAGAATTTGTACTAATTACAATAGACTTCTAATATTTTGATTTGAAATGGTATTATTTTGGAAATAACAGATGTCGACATTTTTGCAAAATTATAGTAATAATGTCATTTATTACCAAACTTGAAATAAAAAATTAAAACCAACACAAAAAACGAATCATCATCGCAAATTAATTTAATCTGGGGATCTGCAAGAACTAGAACTACAACTTTCGAAATGCGAAAATATTTTAATATATTTGTAATATTTATGGATACGCTGTAAATTTTCCAGCATTTTTGTTATTTTAAGTTCAATTTGAAGCTTTAAACGAGTGTTTTCTACTTCCAGATTAAGCATAAAGTAAAATTTTGACCAAACCAAATTTTCTGCTTTTCTAAACTCAAAATTTTACTTCATGCACCCGCGTATAAAACACTGGACTAAAGTTAAGTTTAAAATATACGTCTGTAGGATATTGCGAACTTCACAATATTTGTGTGTTTTATACGCGTGAAAAACAAAAATACGCATAGGTTTTTAGCGTATAAGGTTTAAAAGAAAGGCATTAAGTAAAATAAAATATGAAAAGAGTAAAAATGATAAGTTGTTATACGACAAGAAAAACAACGAGTGATTTGTTCTCACTATAAGAGAATTCAGCAATATCGTAAACGTACACACGTCTTCTTAAGTAATTAAATAGTGGAAGTGCAATTAATTAGCAAAATCAGCAATATTATTTAAATGTTTGTACACTCATATCCTCTGCGTACCATATTAATAGGAGCACTGTCCCAGGTCACTTGGCACAGTCTTTAAAAATTCCCTTACTAGACCTACAACACTTAAGAAAGTGTTTACAGTTTGGATATAACTTTAAAAGCAAATGAGTTACAGTAACTTCAGAAAAACTACAATTTATTGACCTTCGGTTATAGAGCGGAAACGGTTAAGGATAGATGGCTCGCGAAAACGATTGAAATGTTTCCATATGTGGAATTTAATTTTTAATTTTAATACCAGTGCGAGAGCCTGTGACGAATTTATCTTAAATAAATAACTGCTGATCTGTAGCCCACGAAAAGAAATAATTTATCTGTTCAGATAAATACAAGTGAATCTTTTGATTCATTTCTGGAAATTTTAAATAAATGAATGGATCCTAATATTAATAACGGAATAAGTATCATGATGGATAGATCATCATTTTGTTAGATATAAGTATTTATGTCAAATATTTAATATGTCTTAAAGGATTTTAATATTATTATTAACGGATGTATGGTCAAAGCCTTTTGTTATATATCCACATATTTCTATTGTCACCATATGAGTACAATGGCTGGCTAACAGGTTGAAAATCATCTCTGAAATCTATCGGACTAAAAGTGAATTTCGCGTAGGCTGAGCTCCAATAAAATGAAATGAAGGTATTATATAACCCTACATATTCCACTTGATTTTCCTTCATTGCCTCGATGTTAAGCTTTCAGTGATTCTCCTATTCTACTCGATTTATCTCCCGAGGATAAAATGTAAAAATCCTGAATGGAAGACAACTCTTTCCGCTGCTTATAATTGAAACTTATTCCAGAGACGTTGCTAGTAAAGTAGGTTAAAACAAAGTCTGCTAATTTAGGAGATAATATATTAAAATTAATATTTCGTCGCAGTTCTGACTGTTGGCAGTCTATTAGTTTGAATTTTTAACACGAAACTGGGCGGAACGTGTATGTCATTTTTAATAATTGAAAATTCTAAACAAGCAATGCTGCGTGGCGTTCACGGCTTAACGACGCTTTAACCTTCCAGCTAATTAAATAATACACTACGTTGGTTGCTGATTCCTTCAACTCCACCGCCACACCAAAACTTTGAGCAAATATAACGCTAACTGTTTTAAGCAGCGAGTCCAAACACACGAAACACATTTTAATAATATTATAATATCCTGTATTTCACTTTATTCACCTTAATATGTTAATCATTGCATACACACGCTCGAAAATATATCTCCATACATCCATTTACAGAATCATCACAATTAAACACCAAGGCAACACTTCTCAATTCAATTCGATTCCAAAACACATATTCAATACCCTCTGTATCATTACATAAAAGGGATTCCGTCTGGAGTTTCAATGTTAGCCATTCTCAATACTCTATTGATTTTAAAGCTCATCTGCAGTCATTACTGTTTGAATCAATCCTTGGGAGCTTTCGTTTCTTTTAAGGAGCAAGCGTAAATCGATTAACTTGGCCACCTCGGACGTATAAACTGGATAAAGCAATCAACTGAAATTAAGAAATTTAAATTGCATACTCCAATAAATAATTCAATTTTTCGAGAAATAAAAACTTGAATTAATTAGATAGCTAAAGAAACTAGTAAAAAAATATAAAATCACTCAAAACTTAAATAATCCAAGGATTAAAATAACAAACAATTCTGTAATTAATAATGTGACAGGTCAACAGGGCTTAGATGCTAAGGCCATTAAATACGTGAAAAAAGATGTATAATCAGACACTAGTTATTTGTAGAAATCGTGTCGAAACTGTATATTTATAAGGAGACAACTTTATAACATTTTTAAAGTTATTATAATGCTGATGAATATCATTGTATATATAAATTAAACACGTTTATATTTTATTCAGATACTTACACAAGCAAACAAAAAGTTGAAAAAGTTATTACATAAATTATTTAACCACAATTCATTGTTATTTTATGTCGTGCTGTATATATATTTTGTCCTTATAATTAACGCTTAAATATTTACTCCAAACACAAGGGGTTTAACATTTATTTTTGGGCATTTTAAAGTACTCATTATATTATAATACGTAATATTTTGTAATGAAAACCGCATACTTATTATGGGAGCATGGAGGAACACGAAATAATTACGCCGATCCTAAAATACCGGATTCACGCGAAATTCAATTTCAAATTATATTCTTACGCGCTTTTTATAACAACAAAGATAGTTGCAAATTAATGACATATTATTTGTGAATTAAATACAGGAGATGGAATTGTAATGGGTAACGAATTTTTAAACTTCAGGAAAGTTCATGAAATGTATGCTTAACGACAAGTTTAATTTAATTAAAGTTCTGTTATATCCAAGTTGCGTTTATTTAGCAATTAGAACGTGTATTCACCAGAGCTGAAAAGCTAAGGCCATTAAAATCGCAAGAATAAGAAAAACGTGTATTAAAACGGTATAGCCAATAAAATCCGAAATATTTTATAATATATCAATATTCGCAAGTATTTTAATGAACCAAATTTGTTAAGGTAAAATATTTTTTTTTCTCAAAATAAAGATGTAATATATGACCAGAATTAATTGTTATGGAGTACTAATTAATATAATTGTTTTGTTTTTAAATAATTTATAGAGTAATTATACTAGCCAAAACTATTTTTGTTGACTTATCTTTGAAAAGTTTGAATCATCATGTTATACTAAGAAATTAATAATATCTTTAGTACATTCACATACACCATTTTATTGAAAACTCTGAAACACTGTTTAAAAATACTCGTTTATAGTTATAACGAACTCCTTAATTCATACATCCGGGTGTTTGATTAAGCGTGGCCGTCGGCTGTTTTGCAGAAACTATACATCGTAGCATGTTGCGGTATAAAATGTTATCGTAAAAGTGGCCAAAAGAAAACGCTGAAAATTATTTTTAAGTTTATAGTAGAAGATTAAAACAGTTTTTATCAAATAAATGCCAAATGAAGATATGTAGAAAATATGAAATATGAAAATATATTACCCAAGTTCAATTATCTTCTCGTTTCTTTGACTCTCAAATGAGATGCAGCGGAAAATGAAAATGTCTAATCATTTAAATGCCTATAACTTCAGTTAGATTTCACCGAATTAAGTAAACTTGAGCTCATTTGATTAATAATTAAATGCACTGTAAAACATAATTTACTCTGATTTATTTTAGTTTCGACATTAAGCACTAGAGGTTGCAATTTAGACAATGAACATATTTTCTCAATGTTCTTAAAATGTTCAAAGTAAAAGGTATCCATAAGATACGAAAGTTGATTAAAATGAGAAATGGTGTAAAATCTGGCAAAAACCGCATCCCGATATCTTTATCCTATCCGGAGATATGTTGATACTTTGGCAGAATGGGGTGTTTTTTACAAATGGGCGCTATTTGTGAAAAACACCCTGACTTATCCTTAATATAGGCACTAAAATAAATCAAGAGAAAATAGTGTTTAAAAGTGAATTCAATTAATTATGAAATAAGTCAAAGTTTATTAAATTTGGTTAAACCTAACTAAAGTTACAACCATTTTAATGATTAGACTTTTCTATTTTTCTGTACGTCTTATGTGAGAGCAATAGAAACGAGAAGGTTGTTAAAACATAGCAAACTTTTATCCTTTTTTTATCCTTTGCGATAGAAATTGCGCCCTCTATAACAGGCGGCATGCACACTACTCCAACGATGGCGATGGAGGTCATGCTATGCCTTCCGCCACTTGATATTCACGTGGAGAGGGAGGCCGTGGCAATAATATTTCGCCTTTAAGGCAGTGAGATCTAGAACAGTAACCGCTGTGGGGAAGTCAGAGGACACCTCTGGAGGAGTGTCTGCAAAGACATACCTCTTTTAGAGGCTGGCACTGACTACTGTAGACCGACACTCATTCGGAATGCACCCTACACGGTTACCAGTCAAACCACTAAACAAATGAGAGAGTCAGCCATAAGGATCTACACAGATGGATTCAAAAGGATAGATAAATCAGGGATTGGTGTCTTCTCCAGGACCCTGAAAATCCAAACAAAGGTTCCGATGGGAAAGCATGCCACCATCACACAAGTAGAGACTATGGGTATAACACTTGCAGCTTAGAACATCATAAACCGCAAAGTGTCAAATGAAGCCATACTGATCCTAATGGACAGCAGGCAAACGCTACTGTCTCTGAAGAAATCACATACAACTTCAGAGACAACATTAGAGTGCCACTACTCAGGCAGGCAGCAATGTATAACAACGTTGAAGTCTGCTGGGTGAAGGGGCACGACTTGAACACAGGTAACATGATAGTTGAGCACTGGCAAGAGCAGCGGCTGAGATGGACATTCACTCACCGGAGCCGCTAGTGCGCCTTGCGCCTCTGTCCCTGTGCAATATGGTACAAACCAACGCACTGGAGAAATTCAGGAAGCGTTGGGATAGAATCGAGGGCTGCAAGCTCTTTAAGGAAGCACTATTGTATCTCAACGAAAGATCAGCGAAACAGCACCTGCAGCTGACCAGGGGGAACCTTAGGCACATAACTGCCGCCCTGACTGGTCACTGTGAGCTAAACGCACACCTATACGGGATGGGGATAGTTGACTCTCCATCCTGCAGAGGGTGTAACATAGAAGACGAGACTGCCGGACACATTCTCAGCAATTGCCTGGCACTCTCTTCAACTAGAGGCTCCTTACTAGGTGAAAGATGGCCTACAATGGCCTACATACGGGATCTATCCAGCTCGGCTTTGCTAGACTACCTAAGCCAGGTGGGTTGGCTGAGTTGAGGCTGGGTTATCGACAAGAGGAAGCACAATGGGCCCAATGAGGCCTAAGTGCAGTGCAGAAATGCGCACTTCCCAAAGAACCAGAACCAGAACCAGTCCAGTCGCCAGAGGTGTGACCTCTAAACATTGCTCCTATTAAGATGAAAACGTGGAATTTAAACCTTCACTTTCTCTTTCCAAATAACAGTTTAAAGCTTGATTTTTTCGACTCAAAAATGAAGGAATATTTAAAAATATTCCTCGAAATCGAATGTTTATGGTACAGGTATTTAAGTTTATACTGTCAGAATTAATATTCCATAAGGACTTTTCAATGGGACAGATACATTTAATTAATATGTGGTATGTAAGTTATCGAATTTCTACCATCGACTTGTTATACGTTTGCTCAAATGTCACTTCGCACGCGCAACTAAAATCAAAAATGGCCAATTACTTGAATCGTTATTTCTGAGAGAACGGTTAATTTCACAAAAAAGTGCTAAGGAGCTTTTTTGTTCAAATTCGGGAGAAGCCCGGGCATAGGAGTGGTAAACTTTTTTCATCTTATTAGGAGTCGAGTACTTCACATGCACACAAATGTTTAGCTAATTCGAGCGATATTTAGAGGTTGGGTGGTATTATTGTCTCTGATGATTAGACTACTACCGGCAAAGCTAGATTTGATTATTGGATCTTTTTTTTTGTTATGTTTTCTTTGATTTTGTTTCCTACCTACTATATTTTGAGATTTTAAATAATCATGGATTTACTTCGCTTCCCAAAACATATAAATAGGGAAAAGTGATCTCTCTTATTCTTTCAATTATTGTTTTTGACCTCTTGAACATAAAACAAAAGAGCCCAAAGAATTACTACATTCTAAAATAAATTTGTATATGAAATGGGCAAATCTACCAAAAATTATACTATATTTTCGGTTAGGATAAAGGTATCAGGATGAGGTTTTCACCATTTTTCTCGGTATTTCTTTCTGCAACAAACTAGCATAGAAAAACTGTAGCTTACTGTTTGAAATTATTAAGGAAATCTAGAAAATACGGCGGTTATTCCAAAAACGCCCTCTGGCGCTTACTATAAGAACAAAAGTAAACGAGAGTAAAATGTGATTTGATGTGCTTTCAATTACCTATCAAATGAGACTAATTTAAATAATTTCGGTTAATCCTAACCAAAGTTATATGCTGTTTAATGATCACACTTTTCCGCTTTCCCCTACTTCATATGTGTAAGATAAAGAAACAAGTGAGTAGCTAAAATATGCTAATCGTAATCTACGCTGAACAAAATTCAGCGTAGATTACGATTTGCTTATTTTCAACCTAGCTCAATTTAGCAGTTTTCCTGATAAAAGTCGGTTATTGTATTTTGCGATAGATGTTACACCCTCTAGCGGTGGAGGTAGGAACTTAAACATAATGTCCAGTGATTTCTTTTTGCCACTTTTATTTTGCAATTGTTAACCCTCACATGCTACTCTGCATAGTTTCTGAGATACAGCCGGTGGCCACGCTTAATCAAGCATCTGGTACATAGCGTTTATCTTTTAATACATAAATGGAAATCTTCAGATTTACGTTGTTTTTTTTTAATGAGTTCAATTTGAAGCTTTAAGCGAGTGTTTTTCACTCCCAGATTAGGCATGAAGTAAAATTTCGAGTTCAAACCATTCGAATCACCATTTTCTGACAAAATATATCCTGTCGTGCTACAAAAGGATATAGCAACACTGAGAAAACCATTATCTGAGATCCTCAGAGCAAGCAGAGGGCGGACTGTAAAGATGGTATTTATACCCAAGCCGGCGTGCCTCATATGTCTAGGCCAAATCCTACATACAGATCAGCTTGTCATCATTTATTCTAAAACTACTAGAAAAACTAGAAGACAGAAAATCCCCTTCCTGAAAATTCTGAACTTCTTAGAAGACACAGGAGTACACAGGGTGTAAACCATCCAGAATCGCACAAAAAGACCACGGAAACCACAGTGCAAGGATTCTAAGCGACACCACCTCATGTGACAAAAAAAACGAGTTTACAAAAGCCTGAAAATTTGGTTTCAAGCTTTTATAAACTCGATATTTTACTTCTTGCTCCAGGCGTATAAGACACTGAAATATTGTTAAATTCATAATATGCTACTAAACAGTATGCTAAAGTTGTATAATTTGAACTTCACGTAAAACCAGTGTTTATATGCGTGGAGCATGATTATAATTTCAAGTTTAGAAAAGCCCGTAATAAAATTTTACGGCTTTTCTAAACTCGAAATTTTACTTCATGCTTAGTCTGGGAGTAGAGAACACTCGTTTAAAGCTTTAATTTAACTCTTTAAATAAACAACGAATGTTGGAAAAGTTACAGCATATGCATATGTTTGAAAAAACAACGAATGTTGGAAAAGTTACAGCATATGCATATGTTTACTTAACCTGAAAACCTAAAGAAATATATAAATGATAGTTGAATTTTTTTAACGTAAAAATTCTTCATAGTTTTTTGTAGATTTAATCAGTGAATTATTTTGACATTAGAGTATTTGTCATTATTAAATCTCCCTCATAAACTGCATTACTACACAGTATTTATATAAACCAGGTGCTTACTCATTACCTCAGTAATGAGACCATTAGTGACATTAGCTCTGAATATTAAAGCCGAAATAATTACTTTTTAAATTAAAATGTGCAGTTATTTGCATTTCGTTTATTATGGGCACGAGTATGCACCCGTAAATATATTCCCAAAGCAAAAACGGCCCCGACAAAAAGGAACAAAAAGGCTTAATTTCATGCAAACTATAAGGTTAAGCAATTGCAAAATAATTCCAATTACTTCAATTGTCCACACCCGTACTGTAAACAGGGATGTTTAGCATTTGCAGGGAACACTTTCGGGTGTAAGTGTCTTCCGAATTAGTTTTTGCTGCCTCGGAGCAAGTGGACTGGCCCAAAAATGTTCTCTCTCTTTATTTTTATAATTGTTGCTGTGTTTTACTTTAGAATTACTTTAGGTAATACAGTAGTCTGTGTAAAATTACTTATTATTAACATTCTATGATAAAGTAAAGTTAGATAATAACATTTTTTTTAATGAATTAATCCCTCATTTAACCCGCGGAATAATATTTTTGAATTAATAACAGAAGATTTATTAAAACACTTGGTTGTTAGTTTTCCTATATTGCTAATTATCATTTTAATAAATTAAAAGGATCTGGTATTATAAATCTAATTCTTTTAATAACATCTTTATTTACGGAACAATCCCTTCAGTAAAAATAGAAGTATCTACAATTTTGTAAAAATATTAAAAGAAATATTATATCAATAAATTATTTAATTAACATATAAATTATATAAAGCATGTGATATTCTAAATTAATTATTATTATACAGAACTCCTAAGCGAATCAATAATAAAAACATATGTATTTACTAGAATATTTGTAACACGCATCATTGTAGCGGTAGGTTCATTATGGGCATAATTTGTTTTATAGGTGGACAACTAAAAAATAACTACGATAGCGGCACCTGACATTGAATGCAATATGTTCCAAGGTTCTGGGACAATCTATTGTATTATTAACAACTTTATATAAAAAACTCATATCAGCAATGATTAGTCTCTTATTTTATACGCTGGGACTCGGATATAAGTATTTGACCTATATATGATTATTTTATTGGTACGTGTATGGTACACGATCAGTACTGTAGACTAGTAAACCAGGGAAGTTATTAACAACATTTTGTCATCGGTGAGAAGTCGCACAGAAATTACGTCATTTCTGGAAGAATTTAAAAAACAGTAATATATAAAATTACGAAAAAACTATTCGTGAAAATGCAAACAGTGTCTTAATTAATAAGACAATTTAAGACGATAAATATCCATTGAAACAACTACTTCCCGTGCAAATACACCTCCGGATATTGAATTATACAATGAAATATTTAAAATCTTATTTAATTTGATTTGTTACAACGCTCTATTAAAGTATATGTAACGTTTAGTTCAAATTCTCTTCAAGCCAACTAACAATACAATTTAAAATGAAAGGAGAGATAGCAACAAATTAGAAGTGAAAGGACTTAGATTAAAACTAATGTCTTAGGCCATCTATAGACGCGTTTCGAGATTTATCTCTCTTCAGTATAGCTTTGCTTATGACGTTTAAAAAAATTAGGAATAAAATTAAATCAAACTATAGATTGCCTAAGACATTAGTTTTAATCTAAGTCCTTTCAGTTCTAATTTGTTGCTATCTCTCCTTTCATTTTAAATTGTATTGTTAGTTGGCTTAAAGAGAATTTGACCTAAACGTTACACGTACTTTAATAGAACGTTGTAACAAATCAAATTAAATAAGATTTTAAATATTTCATTGTATAATTCAATATCCGGAGGTGTATTTGCACGGGAAGTAGTTGTTTCAATGGATATTTATCGTCTTAAATTGTCTTATTAATTAAGACACTGTTTGCATTTTCACGAATAGTTTTTTCGTAATTTTATATATTATGTTTAAAGTGTGCAAACTATAAGAAGCGTAAGCTTATTTTCTCGAATTCAAATAGTTTTGAATTTGAATTTATCTTAAAAAACAGTATACAGTAAAATGACGTCATTTTGATGAGACAAGTCATTGATGAGAAAATATTAATAGCCCCCTGAGCACTAATGATAGATATTCGCTTCTGATTGCATTTAATATCAGATCTTTCCCAGTCCTTAAAATAAATTAATTGTAGCATCAATTATACCGTCCAAGTCATTCTATTACAAAATATAATTAAATTGTGTTAAAATATGAAACATCTCGTAAAAATTGATACATCACAGTGATGTATGGTGGAGTAGGAGCATATTTGTTTTTTGAAGTGAAAATGTAATGGAATAATATAGTTGATCTGATACAATCGCAAGGAAGGAATCGGAGCATGAAATTTGATTCTTGTAATGTCTGCGCTGTGTTTTCACAATATTGGGAAAGAATGCAATAAAATATTAATAACAATTAGAATCCATTTTATCCCTTCTTTAGTGAAATTTTATTCACTCTTTCAAAGCTACGCAGATAATGAAGGTACAAGCAATATTACAGTGTTTCTTTAAAAGTAATATCCTGTACCTTTTCAGTCAATTATAGAGTTTCTTCTTTTTTATTACTTGAAAAAAAAAATAGTGGTCCGCATACACAGTTATTTTCTAAGAAGTTTACTTATAATTTAATATTTAGTTATAAAGTTAATGAACATTCGGTGAATTTTCATAGAGGCTGTATTTGAATGTTTGAACAAAAAACCCGTGCGGTACACACAGCGTTTTTAGATTTATTTCTGTAGAAATAAAAACAGAAAAAAAATCCCATAAGTTTCCATCTTATTATCAGTTTTAAGAACCTTCGGTTATCTGTGTTTATAATGTATAGAGTGGATGATTAAGTATGCTCTAGATCATGGTGATCAACCCGAAAATATTAGATAATTAATTTAAAGAATCGAATTTCTGCCCAACAAAACACGTTTACAAAATTAGTTAACATATACCTACTTTTATATATTCCAAAATAAATTAAAATAAACATTTGTAAAATTTTGTATTGTGGAGGCCTACTTTGGAGACCTACTGTTTCATTATACGTGTTAATTTAACAATAAAACACGTTTTCTTAACTTTGTTTGTATAACACTTTTTTATTTTACTTAACTGCAGTTTCGGCAACTTTAGCTTGTCATTATCAAACATTTAGTAAATAAAACTAAAAACAAAACAGGTAAATATACACAAAGTAATTAATTAATTGCTTTGTGTATATATACCTGTTTTTTCCAGTTTAATTTATTACATGTTTGATAATAATAAGCTAAAGTTGCCGAAACTGCAGTCACGTAAAATAAAAAAGGGTTATATAAACAAAGTTAAAAGTGTTATATTGTTATTTGTAAAATTAATTAACACAAAGTTAAACCTAAGTTAAAGTGTATTTTGAAGTTCACTTTAAATCAGTGTTTTATAAGCGTGGCGCATGAAATAAAATTTTGAGTTTAGAAAAGCCTGAAATTTTGTTTTAAGCTTAACCTGGGATTGGAAACACTCGTCAGAAGCTTCAAATTGAACTCATAAAAAACAACGAATGCCCAACAGAGACGAGCAGAGAAGAATCAGAAGCTATTGGTCCTTCAAAATGTTTCATGTATAGGAAAAATCGATTTTTTCTAGTATATAAAGAAACCTAAATACAACCGACAACATTGATAATTGATAATTAAACATTTTCTTAGTACATTTATTTAATTGAAACAATAAATGTTACTTTTTAAATATTTATGAATTTCGGAAATAATCCCTACTGGAGGCTCCTGGGCAGACCACTAAAACGATGGATGGACAGCTGGACTTAGGTGTTGCAAGATGCGTAAAGTTGGAAAAACAGGATGTAAGCCTAAATCAAGAGAAAGAAGATGAAGAGAAAATAATCACATGCAGGGAACTTTTATTTTAACATGTGGCGATGTAAATTGACGCTGAAATTTTTCAGACATTCGTTGATTTTACAAAAGCGTTCAATTTCAAGTTTATAACAAGTGTTTTCCACTCCCAGACTAAACATGAAGTAAAATTTCTAGTTCCAAATCCAAACTCAGGCTTTTCTAAACTCGAAATTTTACTATATGCGCCGCGCGTACAAAACACT
Source organism: Philonthus cognatus (assembly GCA_932526585.2). Lineage (NCBI taxonomy): Eukaryota > Metazoa > Arthropoda > Insecta > Coleoptera > Staphylinidae > Philonthus > Philonthus cognatus. The sequence goes on from OW052243.1 coordinate 91,857,787, forward strand.
GTAATATTGTGAAATTCGAAATATACTACTTATGAATGAATAACTGAGGACTGAGGATTATTCTCTAAATGGATTTGAATGAAACCCTAATGTATAGTACACATCACATGATGTACACTGCATGTTTAATTTTATTTGTGTAAGCATTATTTTGTTTTGATAATAATATAACGGTTAACGGCACTGAATATACAGACAGAGACTATATTAAAATAAATTAAGGCTGCACACACAAATGCATAAACTTCAAAAAATACATTTTCCTGAAATATATCTACGGATACAATTTATCGGGTCCCCGGTGCAAATGCGGCCTTATTTTTTGCGGGTGCAATATGCAAACAATGATCAGTCTTTTTTAATAAAACACTTCCAGTGAGCACATTTGTTTTCGCCGCGGCTAAATATATGGACGGTAATCTTTATGACGTACTGGAATGCCAGTTGAAAAATAATATCCGTTTAAACAATTTCGCGAGGGACGTAATTATTTTATTGTGGATTCTATCCCTCGTTCTGGACCGTTTTAAAAGAGGTCGGAGGGAGCATCGTGGTGTATATTTTCGTTGTCACTGCTTTCTGTTGAGTATGCTCGTCGAATTGAAAACTTTATTAATGCAAATGCAAAATGCTGCCAGGATAAAGAAAAGTGAATAAATAATAAAATATTGTAACGGTTTTAAATTGGGACGCTGATCGGGTTGCCTACGTTTTAGTATTGTACGGGTGATAAATCCGCGAAGGTGGTTTAAGACCAATTTGCGCGCGCAGAAAATTCGGTCTTTTGCCGTAGCGAAAAAAGATGGTGGTGAATCCTCAAGAGGACTGCGAATTTATTAATATTTGTGGCGGAATTTATCGCTAAGGTAAGCTTAATATTTCTTTAACGTAAGTGTGCTAATTTCGTGATTAAATCAGATCAACAGGCGGGTACTTTCGGGCCTGCTTTACCGTTGCCGGCCGTGAGTTTGTTGATAGGGACGTATCGTGTTGTCGATTGGCAAATGGCGACCGCTCTCTGGTAGTAGTACATCTGAATACTAGAGCTTTGGAAACTACACCAATCACCGCCCTACAGCACGCACCTACCGACGGCTGCTGACGCAAATACCGCATACCTGGCCGAACTTGCCGTTCGTTAGCCTTCGCTACCTACCGCCGCTACCAATCGGAGGCCATCCGATTGGTAGCGGCGCATCCTGTACCGTCGCATTCCGGCATATGTATGTGTCACCAACACTTCACAAGGCTAAAGATAAGGTCAGGAATATTGTTGACATTTTTTTTGAATTGCGATAGCGCATTGAAAAGTTTTATGTAGGATGTGCGGTTATCTTGCAAATTTGATTGCATCAAATAATTTAACACTCGTCACGATCGTCTAGGGAGGAATTTTTTTGATTATATTATTTTATTATACATTCATTATTTTTTGAAACATCTAATTTTGATTCCGTCTCAAGGCAGTGCCCTTGGGTGGCGCTCAACGTTTTACTTAGAATTAAGTATTTATTTCGTTCTTAGGTATTTAATTTTTTTATTTCGGAATTATCTTTAATTAAACAAAAAGAAAGGGAAATATTATGTTTGTATGGTAAACACCAATTAACATTTATTTTTGTTATTATTATCAATATTTATTTTATTAAAATCAATTTTAAGTTTTTAATCATAAATAATTTGTTTTGAAACCCACCTCCCACGTTCACCTAAATATTTTCAGAGGGGCCGGTACAAAAATTGGCGCCTAACGTGGGGCTAAAAGTTTTTAGATACTTTGGTGGAGGTGCCGGATTATTATTATTTTTGGTGGAGGCGCCAGTCAATAAATTTTGGTGGAGGTGCCGGGTGCTTTATTGTGGTGGAGGCGCCGGGTAAAAATTGCTGGCTAACTTAATTTTCCCAATACTTTCCATTTCTTTTTGTTTTTTTTAGCGTTGCGTATATATAATTGTAATTACCTGTACCGTGATCGCAATTCAATTCAATATGAATATCCAATATGAAACTTTGTGGTTTCGTTCAGTTAGAAGTCGAATCAATAACTGGGATTCTTTGGTTAGCCGGCTAAAGTCAGATTTTCTACCTGAGGATTTTGACGACTGCGTATGGGCTCAATTGCGTAGCAGAAAACAGAGTAGCCACGAGAAAGCGACGTTATTTATCGCGTCAATAGAAAATCTGTTCATGCGGTTGACCGAAACACCTAGCGAAAAAGCGATGGTAAATTTAATTAGAAAAAACCTGTTGCCTGTTTTTACAACACAGCTGAGTCTGACCGAAATTGATACTATCCCGGAACTATTATCTCTTTGTAGGAAATTAGAGAACCATTTACCGAATTTTACTCCTGTCAGCTTATTATCTTCGGAAAGCACTGTCCAAACAGTGTCAGATTTCGAAAAGAAAATTAATACTTTGCTTGAAAAAATAAATTCATTGGAGTCAAAATTGGCTGAGCGTGAGAAGGATAACGTAGCCTCCGTCGCCCCTCATGTAACCCCATCTCTTAGTGGAAAATGTTGGAATTGTTTCCAGCCGGGTCATCGCTATAGTAACTGTAAAGCTGAAAAGAGAAATCTATTTTGCTACGGGTGCGGTAAAAGAGGAGTTAGTAAAAATAAATGCCCTTCTTGTTCAAAAAACTAAGGCGACGAGAAAGTAACAGCCGACCTTTCTTCCAAAATCGCTCGAAGGCTGACAAAAAGGACACCGATTGGCAGATTTGGTTGGATAAGGTTAAACAATTTTGTATACCTAATGTCCAAATTAATCCTGTGCTCTATCATAATGTGAATGACGACCGTCCGCACATCGATGTTAGTATCAAGGGGGTGCAGTTTAGAGCATTAGCCGATACTGGGGCTAATCGTTCGGTTATCGGGTCAGAATGCGTGAAATTCATATCTGAAAATGACTTTAAAATATCAATGAGTGATACTCCGTTTGTTTCTACAGCTGACGGAGCACCTCAACAGGTTACCGGAATTGTAAAATTGCCTATCGAGACGGGCGAAATAAAAGATGACTTTGACTTTTTAGTAGTACCGTCCTTAAGTACCGATGTAATTTTAGGAATGATTTTTTTTAGGAAACATTAAGTCCTTTTTGACTTTAATACTGGTAGGTGGACCTCCAATACATCTGACTGCATTCGGACTGGTGAGCTTACTCCAAAAATTTGCGGGATAAGCGACCGAATTTTGTTGACGTCTAGCCAAGAAGGTGAACTGGCCGAAGTGATTCATAAATTCGTTAATCTCGCTTCAAATGGATTGGGTAGAACCAATCTAGTCCAACATGAGATCATTACCGGTGACGCAAAGCCCTTTAAGTCAAGACCTTTCCCGCTATCACCGACGATGCAAGAGCATCTCAATAAAGAAATTGATAAAATGCTTGACTTAAAGGTAATAAAGCCCAGTAAATCACCATGGTCGTCACCAGTTCTTTTGATAAAGAAAAAATCGGGGGAGTACCGATTCTGTTTCGACGGTCGCAAACTAAATTCAACCACAAAGAAAGACGCTTATCCATTACCTCGCTTAGACTGCATTCTAGATAAATTAAGAAACGCGCGTTATATATCGAGTATTGATCTCAAAAGCGCTTTCTGGCAAGTGCCTTTGGAACAATCGTCCAAGGAAAAAACAGCATTTGCTGTGTTAGGTCGTGGACTAAATAATGCCGCTCAAACTCAGCAAAGGCTGATGGACGCTATTTTCGGGCCCGAATTAGAACCGAATGTATTCGTGTATTTAGACGATATCATAGTGGTAAACAAATCATTCCAGGAACACGTTAGAACCCTAAATATAGTTCACGGACGGCTTGAAGAGGCGTCGTTAAGTATCAATGTAGAAAAATGCGAGTTTTGTAGGAGTTCCCTTAAATACCTTGGCTACGTCATTGATGGATCAGGTTTGCACACTGATCCAGAAAAAGTGTCCGCTGTCGTGAATTATCCAGTGCCGGGTACCGCTACTGAAATTAAGAGGTTCATCGGTATGTGTTCGTGGTACCGACATTTCGTACCTGACTTCTCAACCCTTGTCGCCCCAATCAATGCCTTGTTGAAAGGCAAACGTAAGGCGAACAAAATCGAGTGGCCTGACGAAGCTCAAGTGGCTTTCACGAAAATAAAAGAAGCTCTCGTTTCAGCACCAGTACTATCTTCCCCTGATTTTAATAGGAAATTCACTGTGCAGACTGATGCATCTAATGTAGGGTTGGGGGCGGTCTTAACACAGTTATCTGATGATGGTCAAGAACACGTTATTGCGTACGCTAGTAGAACGCTGAACAAGGCAGAGCGAAATTACTCGGCAACGGAGCGTGAATGTTTGGCACTTTTATTCGGTGTCGAAAAATTCCGTCCGTATATAGAGGGAACTCATTTCAAAGCAATTACTGACCACTACTCTTTGCTCTGGCTCACAAAGATACAAGACCCAGTAGGGCGTCTCGCGAGGTGGGCAATAAAGCTTTCACAGTATGATATGGAGTTGGAGCACAGAAAAGGGAAGTTAAATGCTGTTCCGGACGCCCTCTCGCGTATCCCGCCAATTGTAAATAAGTTAACTGCAGACACGGATATTCAAGACGAATGGTATTTGAAGTTATTATCCGCCGTGCAGAGTGAACCAGAAAAATACCCTCTATGTCGTGTGGATCGTGGTCATTTGTTTAAATATTTTGGTAAGAAGCCGGGTGACCCGGTGAATTACACTGAATGGAAAACCGTTGTCCCATCCGAAAAACGTAAATCGATTCTTGAATCTGTCCACGATATTCCAACTGCCGGGCATTTTGGTTTCTTTAAAACACTAAAACGTCTTCAAGAGAAACATTACTGGCCTAATATGAGCTCTGACGTGCGTAAATATGTGCAAGCCTGCTATGTGTGTGGTTCTCAGAAAGCACCTAACGTCGCGCGGGCTGGCTTGATGGGCGCTCAGAAGAAAGTGGATTTGCCCTTTCAGGTCATATCGCTAGATATTATGGGACCGTTGCCGCGATCAACGAGAGGCAATGCGTATATTCTGGTTGTGACCGATTGGTTCACTAAGTTCGTTTTTATCGAGCCCTTACGTAAAGCGACATGCACTGAGATAATTAAATATATGGAAGATCGGGTGTTTTTAATGTTCGGGGTACCCCAAGTAATTATGGCGGATAACGGCACGCAGTTCACAAGTATACAATTTAAGAAATTTGTCGAAAAATATAAGATTCGAAAATTATGGTTTAATGCGAAGTATCATCCTCAGGTTAACTTTACTGAGCGAGTGAATCGTGTGATCGGTACCGCAATACGGTCGTATATAAAGGACGAATTAAGCCACAATCAATGGGATAAAGAAGTTCAGACGATAGCTAATGCGATCCGTTCGTCAGTTCACGAAAGTACTGGATGTGCTCCAAACACCCTAGTCTTTGGAAGGAAAATACCTTTATCAGGGCAAGATTATAATGAATATTTGGAAGTGGACGGTTCTATTATCGACACAGTATCCCGTAAAGAATATCAAAATAATTTGACCGACGTACTTAAGGTTCACGAAAAGATTAAGCATAGACTGGATAGGGCATACTTAAAAAACGCTAAGACATATAACCTTAGAAAGCGAGACGTGCGGTTTGAAGAAGGCGATTTAGTATGGAAGGTAAACAAAGTTTTGTCTAATGCCGCCGATAAATTTTCTTCGAAGTTAGCACCACGATATGTGCTTTGTAGTATAACCAAGGTCATTTCGGAGTTAGTTTATCAATTAGCGGATGATCAAGGGAAAGACGTTGGCAAATGGCACGTCAAAGATCTCAAGCCCTATCTCGGCCCAATTGAAAATGTTGAATAATAATGAAAAAATATGTTATCACATATTTTTTTACGGGGAAACGGGGTGGTGTAACGGTTTTAAATTGAGACGCTGATCGGGTTGCCTACGTTTTAGTATTGTACGGGTGATAAATCCGCGAAGGTGGTTTAAGACCAATTTGCGCGCGCAGAAAATTCGGTCTTTTGCCGTAGCGAAAAAAGATGGTGGCGAATCCTCAAGAGGACTGCGAATTTATTAATATTTGTGGCTGAATTTATCGCTAAGGTAAGCTTAATATTTCTTTAACGTAAGTGTGCTAATTTCGTGATTAAATCAGATCAACAGGCGGGTACTTTCGGGCCTGCTTTACCGTTGCCGGCCGTGAGTTTGTTGATAGGGACGTATCGTGTTGTCGATTGGCAAATGGCGACCGCTCTCTGGTAGTAGTACATCTGAATACTAGAGCTTTGGAAACTACACCAATCACCGCCCTACAGCACGCACCTACCGACGGCTGCTGCCGCAAATACCGCATACCTGGCCGAACTTGCCGTCCGTTAGCCTTCGCTACCGACCGCCGTTACCGCCGCTACCAATCGGAGGCCATCCGTCGATCTACGCAGGCGCAGGTCAGGAATATTGTTGACATTTTTTTTGAATTGCGATAGCGCATTGAAAAGTTTTATGTAGGATGTGCGGTTATCTTGCAAATTTGATTGCATCAAATAATTTAACACTCGTCACGATCGTCTAGGGAGAAATTTTTTTGATTATATTATTTTATTATACATTCATTATTTTTTGAAACATCTAATTTTGATTCCGTCTCAAGGCAGTGCCCTTGGGTGGCGCTCAACGTTTTACTTAGAATTAAGTATTTATTTCGTTCTTAGGTATTTAATTTTTTTATTTCGGAATTATCTTTAATTAAACAAAAAGAAAGGGAAATATTATGTTTGTATGGTAAACACCAATTAACATTTATTTTTGTTATTATTATCAATATTTATTTTATTAAAATCAATTTTAAGTTTTTAATCATAAATAATTTGTTTTGAAACCCACCTCCCACGTTCACCTAAATATTTTCAGAGGGGCCGGTACAATATAGAAATTACAATTCTTTTATACCTATGTTGATGCAAGTGTATTAGAATTATTATTACATCTAGGGAAATATGAAGAGATTATTTCCCGAGATTGGCTAGTTACGTCCCGACTGCGAAGCCGAAAGGGATATATAGCCAAACAAGGGAAATATTTCATATTTCCCGTGGTGTAATCAATAGTTTTTTTCTGATTAAAGCAATACCTTTATGAAAATAGAAAATTATTGCATTCGTTTTTTGAATTTATTAATAACTTTGCTAAGGGCCTTGTTTGTAATTTGTTAATCATATTAGACCCACGACAGACCACGGGGGTCTACCGTTTTTATCATGTCATCATTTGAAACGTCGTAACGAAAGCCCGTAAATGTTTGGTTCCAGACAAATCTAAATCTGCATATAAAAAAATTATGCAATTTTCACGAATAATGGGGGAGCCTACATTTCTTGAACGGTACCGCAGCAAATATTTCACTGGCGTCTTTTGAAGATTGTTATATGTTGCTATAATTTTTGTTATTTGTGAGGTATGACTTGTTTATTCCATCCGTAGGCACAGTAATATTCACCAAATACATTGTGGTCCAAATTATCAATGGGCCCGTTCATCAGAGACAACAGTTGGGAGTTTACTGCCAACTGTTGGGGAATTCTCTGGTGACCGGATGTTTATTTGTAAACGTATTTGGGATATATGCAATCGTACAAAATAGACCGACCGAAGTACCGTTCATTAGATACCAACACACATGACAAACAAATTGAAACATGTTGAATGTTGATCATTTTAATAAACGGGCCCAATGCTAAGATGAATGTTACATTTGAAAGAAAAGGAGCTTGTTCACACGCGGCTAGTATAAGCCACTAAAAAACGCGCGTACGTGTGAATACGTCAATTTGATTCTGTACTTTGTAAGAAAACACGCCACATTTTGAGGAGTGGCTGTGTGTGAATGCTGCTATTTACGTGCAGCCTTCGTCATTTGTCGGGCGTTTGTGGCGCGACAAAAAGTGGCCAGTGCGAAAACGCTTGAAATGTAAACGGTCTCGATGAAAACATTTTCTTGTCACTTTTTGACAATCCATATTTCCCTAGGGAAATATGGATTGTCAAAAAGTTTCATATTTCCCTAGGGAGATATAAGTATGTTATGACATATCGCAACCAAGGTAATATTACTCATTATGGCATCAATCGGAAAAAAATATATATTTCATTTAATTACTATTAAAGTAGTAGATAACCCAGGAAATTCATCTCAGACCTGATTCACTCTTTTAATATCCCTTTCTCCTATACTTCTCTTAAGAGGGGGGTTAGGGCATGTAAAATTTGTATGTTGGGACTTCGGTTCCACTGTTGTTATAAGATAATATTTTACAAATGTTATTTTACAAATATATGCATTGAACCTTTCGTAACAAATTGGTGAAAAGACATTTTTATAACTGTAATTTAACGCAGAAGTATTGTTTGTTTAGAGGTCTATTTCGACATAAAAAAATTCATCATTTTTATGGAAATAAAAGTTCATATAAAGGTTTTATTTCCACCATTTTTTCATATAATGGTCACTCTTGACTTGTAAAAGACAGAAAGCAATACATCGAACCATAATCTCTCTGGATTCGAAGTAGTTTTGCTTCCATATAACCAATTTAAATGGCTCGCCATCTTGACATAAGAAGTTCAAGTGACTTGCCCTCTCATAATTTCAACGTTCTGCCATCTTATATGACGTTGAAAAGTGACTGTGAAGTTTAAGCGATGTTTAAGTCAAAATTGACAACTGGGCACCTAACCCCTCTTTTAAACGGTAAGAACCATGGTTCGCGAGTTTAATTTGGCTTTCGCCTACATTTTCCATAAACGGTAAGAAACATGGCGACTTTAATTCGGCTATCTCCTATATTTATCATGAACGGTAAGAAACATGGTTTGCGTAAGAAAATCTAATGAAAGATTTCCAATTTACCTTCTGTTTCCTGAGTTAGTCACTTCGGCTCTCTGCCCTCTCGCTCGCAACTTCTCCGTCCAGGTTCTCATGGAAAAAGGATACCCTTTCCCAGTTTTGCGATGGTTTTATCGGTGCTGCTTCAAGATAACATTTGATCTGAACTAAAGTAAAGATTAGAGTGGTCTTAGACTAGACTAGTTACCATAAGTAACTGACAATAACCTAAGTAACCAGCAACTCGTGTAAATGTCTGATCGAGTTGCACCAAGAAACTTAGCGACTTGATCATTTGCAAGAATCAACTAGTCTAACTTTTTTTTATAAATCGTTTCCAGCACTAGTTTTCGGAGAGCCAGGTCGGTTAAAACCTACCAAGAGCAATATTTGATATGTCTTAACATAAACAACTATCTTCTATCAAAAATGTCTATTCTAGAAGGGTCCATAAAGTAAAGAAAATCGATCGACATTTGAACGCAGTCCATCGATTTTCTTCACTTTATGAACCCTTCTAGAGCAGACATTTTTAATACAAAATAGATGTTTATGCTGAGAAATATTAAATATTACCCTATTTAGAGGTAAGTTTTGGTTGCACTTTACAATATATTAGAATACAAATCCTTTAAGTATTTACTCACATCTAACAGAAGTAACAATTATGAATTGCTTGAATAATTTGTAGACACCTTATCCATATATTATTTAACAAATCTGAGAAGTATTTTAAATCCTACATGAAAACAGTACTTATTCGTTGAAATAAAAAATATTGTAAATAGTATATCTCTTCGCGTAGTTGGCAATTTATACGAAATATTAAATTCGAATTATGTTTGAATATTATTGATGTTCTGTCTATGTTTGTAAAGCAATGATAAATCGTTTCCATTTAAAATAATTGCATATTCATTGCTTGACCTCCTTTATCTTAAAAAATGTTTCCAGGTGTAGTGTTTAATTATTTTTATTTATATTTTGCGCGCTTTATTTCTTTATTGACATTGTGGTGATATCCGGCGTGCGCGGATTAATTGTGAGCGATCGGGATGCGCACGCCAGTCGATCTTAAGTTGTATTAGCGAATGTACCGAGTATGAGTTTAACAGTGAATAAAAGTAAGTTATTGTTTAATTATTGGTGTTTTACTTAGCCACCCGGTAGAACACTACACCAGGTTTTATATAATTTATTTTTGAATTTATAGGAAAGCATTACAATGATAAATATATTTTTCATGCGAAACAACTCAAGTTCAAAATTACTATTGTTTCCAAATTCTTTTAGATACATTTACACTTGTTAATCTTTTAAAGAAAGTTGTAATTGAAAAAGTTGGTTAATTTTCACTTCTCAATAAAAAAATGTCTTGTTGAAATATTTCGATATTCCGGCAAATATCGAAAAATCCTGAAAATGTATGTCAAGTCACATAAACCACGATACACAGTGTGTCAGCACTGGCGGTTTTTGGGCCAAAATTGAAAACTGAAAACTTGTAAAAATGACTAGAGGCATTCTATTAAGGACATTTTAAAACTTATAAAACTAAAGTTTCAGATTTTTCGATGAACGCCATGAGGCACAATTCATCCTCAAAGTTGGAACAGTTCTGAAAGAAAAATAGCGTTATCTTAAAAGTCACAACTTTTCGACCACACGTTTTATCGTCACAATTTTTTGACACAACGATAATATTATATTATTATATGAATGACATGTAGATTGATTGATTTAAATAATTAGTAACGCTTTGAGAATTAATTAAAAACGGATAGTTTTTACTACTAAATTTTAACTTTAGTTGAGCCGTAATAAAATTTTAAAAAACCTAGAGGTCTGGCATTTCCTGCCAAAAATCGGCCTATGTCTCCTCTATAATCCTATGCAGAAATCTTATTTTTATCAATCCTACCCCGAAAATAATTGATTTTTTTTCTATCAGCGCATCAGTTAATGCAAACACATAATTGGCGCGTAGAATTTACATCATTTTATAAAATGTACAACTTTTAGCTTAGTCTTTTAATTGTTCTCATTTTTTGACACAAAGATAACATTATATCCCTAATAAATTGGATCTAAATGCATAATAGATGATATTTTATTCGCAAAAATAAGTGCAATACCTGAAATCAACAGTTTGTAACGCTATTTACAGGGAGTTTCTTCTAAGTATACATATCCCAATATACTGTATACTGAACATTTTCAAATATTCGTCGTATATGAAAAAAGTTCAAATTTAAGCTTTGAGCGAGTGTTTTCCACTCCCAGATTCAGCATGAAGTAAAATTTCTAGTTTAGAAAAGCCTAAACGTTTGGGTTTTACCGCGAAGCATCCAAAACTCAAATTCAGGCTATTCTAAACTTGAAATTACTTAATGCGCTTCGCGTGCAAAACACTGGTATTTTTTTTTAAGTTTAACATATATGTCTTTGGCAGACTGTCTTAGCAGCATATTGTGAACTTCACAATAGTTCAGTGTTTTATACGCGTGGCGCATGAAGTTTTAAGTTTAGAAAAGCATAAAAATTTGGTTTGGTCCAAGTATATTATTTACTAAAAGTATTACAGATATATATGAAAATATGTTTACATTTTAAACGTGGTAGTCCTAGTAAGCACATTTTTAAAGACTGTGTTAACTGACGTGGGACGGCCCTCGTACTATCAGATGGCGTTGTAACAAATCAAATAATAATAATGTAAATATAAAATATTCTTTATTTAAGATCAGTACAAAAAATTGTTTACAAAATATAATAGAATGTAGCTATATATTTGATCTTTGAAGGGCTATCGACCTGAGGTCTTTCAGCTCGTAGTCTGCTGATATTGATGTTTTAGATTATTTTTTTGATGAGATGAGATGAACTGATAGATGTTATTTGCGGGGTTTTGGAATTTACGGAAAATTGCGGGGAAAGCATAGGTAATTTGAGGTGTCTAGGTTGGTGGCGAATTTTGTACATAGATGTGTGAGGCGTTCTTCAATTGGTATTAACTGGGTACGTTGGTATGAGAGGGTATTAGAAGGGTTATGGAGAGGGTTGTCTGGATGCCTAATTTTTCTTAGTATTCTATGAGCTGATCGTTCAGGGCCGGCAAATCATTTTATATATACGAACTGATTTTAAATATTTTATTGTATAATTCAATATTCGGTAAACACATCGCACGAGAAGTAGTTGTTTGAATGAAAATTTATTGTGTTAGTAGTCTTATTAATGAAGATTTATTGTTTTTGGTTTATACGAATATTGTAGTAATTTTATATTACATATTTATCTAACAACATTTAAATCAGATCTGGCTACATAAAATTGATGCTGCATATTCCTACCTTCTTCGCCTTAATATTATTACATAAAATAGCAAGACTGAATAATTCATTAATGTTCTCCTTATTAACTTGAAGGAAACTTAAGAGAGCACTCGATAAATTCTTAATTAACGACGCAATCCTGCCCTGGATGCAGCTTGCATTTTTACGCGATCACGCAAAATCCCAATCTCGCTGCAGAAAAGCGAGAAACGGAGCAAATATTTCTTAATTATTTGAAATATGCCGCGGTCACGATTTTCATGAGAGGCAATAACACTAAACGTAATCTTAATAAATGTTTTAATTACTGGGCATGATACTATTGTGTAACCACTGCAAAATAGGCGAACTACTACAATTATTTGAATACATAACGCCACCCCACGATTATTATCTAAAAACTAACTAACAAAATATATGTTTTTGCTGGTGAAACAGTAAGTTATGCATGTGAATGTAGGTTGGATCTATTAAGGGATGTTTTAAAATTACGCAATAAGGATTTTAAAGTAGCGAACATAAAAATGCAAATAAAACGACTGACCCAATACAAGCTGTCTGAGTAGATAATTTATTTCAAGTTGGCAAAAAACTTTTCTCACCGCTTCATCGGATAAAACAACCTCATAACCGTTAATAAACGTCCCCAAGCATCGGCAAACTTTATACATTTCCCTTTATAAGCAGTCGACATCCCCTTGTCAATCGAAATCTGATGTTTTCTTTCAATTTTCAAACCGCACCGGATACATTAAATACAGACATATCTGGTTTTGCTAAAAAAAACCGTATGAAATTGATGATATCGATCACCTAAAAGAAATGATGAAAAAAGAGGGGAGGAATTGAAAGAATGGGGTTCTATTATCTGCCGGATTGAATCGATTATAATTAAAAAATTCATTAATGAGAATAGAACTTGAGAAATAATTATAGCTGTGTCAAAGGAAACTAATTAGTCCAGTGATAATTAACAATCCTCCCTTCTGAAATACAGGTGAGTTTTAGTTGAATTATTTGTTTTCTGGAACAGTGGATGAGGTTGCTTTTTTTTCAAGTCCAGGGGACATGGATGTAATTTTACCGGCTGGGATTTACCACTCCAACACCGTATGGGATTTATCTCGTAAAAATTAAGCAGATTACATATGTAAATATCTCTCCTGACATATTTCTCCCTCGGTGCGATTTTCTAGAACGGGTAAAGCTGCCGCCGCCGCCTCTGCAAAGCAAATTACGGTGTATACGAGATTTTCGACTAAATGATCAAACATTCCCACTTGGTTAGTTCGGTTTAAAAGGCAGGATGCGGAATCTGCAGTGTTGATGCAGGATAAAATATATCCTTGTTATATTGATAAAATAAAAGATGATATCGGAAATATGACTTCTTTTTTTACTCCTCTCATATGTAAAACAAAGAGAACGTATTGTTTTCGCGAAAAATTTTAAATCAAACATTTTGTTGGATATTTCTATTTTGAGGTCCTCGAGTTGATTAAAACCATTTTTCAAAATGAGCTGTCCATCACCATTATAGAGCCTAAACCAATCGAGATGACGTTATAAACTTAAGCTTTTTATTTTGATCCCAGGATGGGAAAAGCTTTTAGTTTACTCCTAGCATGTTTTTAGATTCTCCTTTAATTATGATCATATAAAAATATCTTATTATTAAAAGTTGTAGATAATACAAAAATTACAAAAATGACAGACACTTTCTTTCATTAAAAATAAAATAAAAGTAAAATTTATATTTGTATTTGATGGTTGAAACAAAAAAAAACATTTTTTAGACCAGGTTATTAATCGGATTATTAAATATACATAAAAAGCTAATTTTTGTATTATCTATAACTTTTAATATCAAGATTTTTTTATATGATCATTATGAAAGAAGACTCCAAAACAGGTCAAGGTGCATGTGCAGGACAGTACAATTTTTGAACTTTTTTTTTTTAAACATATGTATTTTTATGAGAAAATAACGAATCTGAAGTCCATTTTTTTAAAAAACTTACCGTTTTAGCGAAATTATTTTTTAAAGTTGTCGATTTTGAGAAATTATTAATCGCTCATATGTGTAATTTTATACACATTTCCTGAATAAAATAGACCCACATTACAACTTAGACACAAGTTCTTAAGTATAATTTGCAATTTATTACTTTGTCTTAAATTTTAAGCGAATACACTGATTTAATTTTACACTATAAAAGTGACGTTTGTTGACAACTATTTATATGAAATATGTGTAATACCGACTAATGCCTCAGATTGATATAATTTCATGAAAAAAAGAACAGGTGGCGCTAGTGTATTATTTATTTGATTTATTTCATCAATGTATGTTCTTTATGTACATGCGCTATAATTGTATAGTTGATTAGTTAAAATAAATGTATTATGTTTAACCCATTAAAGGCCGAGCAATTATAGAGTTGACTTTTAAAGTTGATTTTTGGCAAAATTCTGCAATTCTCTTTATGATTTCTATGAATAACTTATTATTAACTTTTTGGATTATTACTCATTAAAAAAAAATACATAAGTGTGTTTCTAACTTCCCAATATTTCAGAGTTTTATACGCGTGGCGCATGAAGTAAAATTTCGAGTTTAGAAAAGCCCCGTGAAAATTTGTCTCGGGTCGCTGTGCGACCCTCTACAAATTTTCTATGCGGGGCTTTTCTAAACTCGAAATTTTACTTCATGCTTAGCAGAGCTGGGATGAATCCTCAAAAACAGGATTCGAATCACGAATCCGAATCACCTAATATGATTCGAATCACGAATACTCGAATAAAGGATTCGTAAGTGAAAAATATGACTTTTGAATCACGGATACAAATCCTTTAAAAATAAATTTGAATCTATTATTTGCAACCAGTAATATTTTATTCCATCAGTTTCTATTAACAAAAATGTACATTTACCGACTAAATATCTGATTATATAATGATTTTAATTAATGATGATATATGTGTTATTGAACTTCATTTTAAATCTATGTTTTATGCGCGTGGCGCATGAAGTAAAATTTCGAGTTTAGAAAAGCCACGTGAAAATTTGTCTCGGGTCGCGCAGCGACCCGAGACAAATTTTCTACACGGGGCTTTTCTAAACTCGAAATTTTACTTCATGCTTAGTCTGGAAGTGGACAACACTCGTTCTTAGAAGTTTCAAATTAAAGGATCACTCTAGATTACTAAGTTTATTACCATTTTACAAAGGCTACAGCTCGAACGACCAATCATGGTCTTCGGAGACCGAAGGACTACAGGGAATCGAAGTTTATTTACAAGAAAACAACGAATAACTTAAGGTTTACAGCATGGATAGGAAAGAAATCATCCAATTTTGAAAAAATATCGAAGTTGGGTTGATTTTCAGTGCGTTTTTAACTTCACTTTAAAACAGTGTTCTATACGCGTGGCGCATGAAGTAAAATTTCGAGTTTAGAAAAGCCCCGTGAAAATTTGTCTCGGGTCGCTGCGCGACCCTCAACAAATTTTCTACGCGGGGCTTTTCTAAACTCGAAATTTTACTTCATGCTTAGTCTGGGAGTGGACCGTCAAGATTTTCTACATGTCGAGATTTTCGATATTTCTAGATTTATGTCGATTTATTCACAGTTTGTTATTATATTAAATGCAACTTTATTATTTAATAAAAACGGTTTTTTTTTAGGAATAGAATATTCACCCATTAAGAGCCGACCAAATTATAAAGTTAACTCTAAAAGTTAATTTTAGATAAAATTTTGAATCTTTTTCTATGATTTCACTGAATGATTTATTATATTACATACGTCGATTTTTTAAAACAGTTAAATTTAAAATTCAAACGAGTGTTGTCCACTCCCAGACTAAGCATGAAGTAAAATTTCGAGTTTAGAAAAGCCCCGCGTAGAAAATTTGTCGAGGGTCGCGCAGCGACCCGAGACAAATTTTCGCGGGGCTTTTCTAAACTCGAAATTTTACTTCATGCGCCACGCGTATAAAACACTGATTTAAAGTGAAGTTAAAAATGCACTGAAAACCAACCCAACTTCGATATTTTTTCAAAATTATATGTTTTCTTTCCTATCCATGCTGTAAACCTTCAGATATTCGTTGTTTTCTTGTAAAAAAACTTCGATTCCCTGCAGTTCTTCGGTCTCCGAAGACCATGGTTGGTCCCTCGAGCTGTAGCCTTTGTAAAATGGTAATAAACTTAGTAATCTAGAGTGATCCTTCAATTTGAAACTTCTAAGAACCAGTGTTGTCCACTCCCAGACTAAGCATGAAGTAAAATTTCGAGTTTAGAATAGCCCCGCGTAGAAAATTTGTCGAGGGTCGCGCAGTGACCCGAGACAAATTTTCACGGGGCTTTTCTAAACTCGAAATTTTACTTCATGCGCCACGCGTATAGAACACTGATTTCAAGTGAAGTTAAAAATATACTATTAACGTTGGATATTTTTCATGGTTAAGTAACCAAATATCCATTCACAAATATTTGAATTATTCGAAAATTTCAATATTTATATTCAAATATGAATAATTTAGTGATTTATATATTCATATTAGAATATTTAACTATTTGAGTTAATCGAATTCGAATCCCAGCCTGAATAGCGATGATTCGAATTATTTAGGAGGATTTGAATCCGTGTATGAGGATTCGAATGCTTTTATAAGGATTCGATTCCTTCTATAAGGATTCGAATCCTTTTATAAGAATTCGAATTGTTTTATAAGGATTCGAATCCTTTTATAAGAATTCGAATCCTTTTATAAGGATTCGAACCATCTACGCCTGGATTCGAATACGAATCCTTTTAAAAAAATGTAACGAATCCGGATCACGAATCCGTTTTCACTAAAGTATTCGAATACCTCTGTTAAATCCTCTAAAAGGATTCGAATCCGGAAATCGAATCCTGAATGATTCGAATCCTGCCCAGCTCTGATGCTTAGTCTGGGAGTGGAAACACTCGCTCTAAACTTCATATTGCATGTTTTTATAAAGAAATCGATTAATGGCTGAAATTTTACAGTGTATACATTTTGCATATTTAAAAGAAAAAAATCACAGTATGTAGAATGTTTCTTTTAAATATGCAAAATGTATACTTCGTATATTTTGAGGCATTAATCGGTTTTTTTATAAAAACGTGCGATATAAAGTTTGGAACAAGTGTTTCCACTTCCAGACTAAGCATTAAGTAAAATTTCGAGTTTAGAAAAGCCCCGTGTAGAAAATTTGTCGAGGGTCGCGCAGCGACCCGAGACAAATTTTCACGGGGCTTTTCTAAACTCGAAATTTTACTTCATGCGCCACGCGTACAAAACACTGAAATATTGTGAAATTAGAAATACATACTTACATTTTTCTCCATACATTTTCAAGTCAGGTCAATTAATATAATAAATAAAATTAGCTCATTTAGTAATTTGATTAACAAAAAATGTATAATGTTGCGTTTATGCACCAATGGCGCTTGATGGGTTAATGTATATACGAATACACAATTTTAATATAAATGCAGTAAAATATATATAAATGTGCACAACATCGCGGCGGAACAAATAAAATGTCATTTGACAGAAACGTTATTTATGATAGTTCATTATTCATTTATTATCTTATAGTTCTTATAGTGTTTTTATAACGTTACAAACTTTTATGCCAACATAACTTAATTTAGAAGTAAATGAAATAGGCAATGTGCGTAAAGAGACATAAGCAAATTATACAAATGCAAACCTTGCTACTAACTCAACCACTTTATTCTCAACTTTCAAGAGACAACCCTTAACTGGTGACGTGGTTAAAATTTAATACCATTGGTGAAGTAGAGTTTTTTTGGACGCCCATTGAAATTATCTTTAGAATTATCACTTTCTAAAGCTTTTATAATATGTTTCTAAATGAGTAGCAGCTTCGAAATATTGTTCATTCAACTATGATGAATGTGTAAATCTGTGGCTTACCGCAAAAACCAGTTAAGTCGATTTTTTGTCGAAATTGAGTTGTGCAGCTAACACTCATTAGGTATAATGTGTGCAATAAGACACATGTTTAATTATATCATAAACTATTCTGCTGACCTTACCTGACCAAATAGTATGTGGAATTGCTAACGTGTGCAAACGTGCAACGTAGGTAATTAATTCTATCATAAACCTTTATACTAACCTAACCTAGATATATATGAAATCGCTAATGTTTAGAAAGAGACTTAAACAATTTATTCTATCATGAACCTTTCTACTAACCTAGAAGTGTATAGAATCACTAAAATGAGCAATGACACTTATGTATTTAATGTATGCAAATCTTTCTGATAACCTAACCTAACCTAGAAGTGCATGGAATCGTTAAAGTGTTCTATGGGGCCTAAGATCAAGTATTAAATACGGTATAATGCGGCCCGCCAGAGTTTCTGGATTGGGAGACCCGAGTTAGGATGTATAACTGTTACTGCTGTTATTAACATTTCAAATCAAACACTTACCGTTAATCTAAAAGACACGAAAAACGACACAAGTACACTAAATAACAAACTGACTACAGTAAAATTATGTACAGAAATTACAAGGTATGTACAGCAATTACAAACCACAATAAAAATTGTTTTACAATAAATATCTCAAAACAATTGACTCCCGCCGGTCGATAAGGTCGCTATCTACTTTATCGGCCGCCGAGTCAGATGTACTGATTTCACTTATGAATAAATTACTGAATTCATTCAAATGTAGTGTAATTGCTTTATTCTATATCAAATAATTAAAAAATATTATTATTACTTGTTATAAAATTTGATTATTAAAAGCATTTAATTATGTACTAGCGCCACCTAGTTTTTTCACACCTAATCATGGCGATACCAGCGATGACAATTGAATTTTGGATAAACAAATCTCAAATGTCACCGTTTATATGTTAACGATGTTAACATTAAATTTGTGTAGTGTATTCACGTTAAAATACAAGTAAAAGATCAAAATTGGTGCAGATATGTAGCAATTTATAAGGAAGTTATGCTGTGTTTTCACTTTACCCTGGAAATGTGGCATAAAATTGCAAGAAAAGGCAAAAAGGACATCTCATAAAAACATTAACCTAAAACACAAATTGTGACTAAACGGTAAGTTTTAGACAAAAACATATATTCGATTCTTCATTGTCACACACAAACGCAGACAGTTCCATTAAAAAATGTTCTCAAAAAGGTAAAAAACTTCGAAAAAAAAAACCCAGTGTCCAACACATGCACTCAAGCCCAAAGACATGCTAAGAATAAACTACCACTTCCGGTTTCCGCATTTTTACCAAAAGCTTTTTTTATCCTGTGATTAGATTAAAAAGCTTAAGTTTATAGTGTCATTTCGATTGGTTTAGGCCAGTGGTCTCCAAACTACGGCCCGCGGGCCAAATCCGGCCCGCGACTTGCATGAATCCGGCTCGCGATTGTTTTTATTTTTTTTGTAAATGTCATATTTTGAAATATTGTAAAAATTGTTCCTTAAATATTTCACAATTTTATAAAATTAATCGGATCTTGGCCGACTTTATTATGGAGAATTGTATTTGTGGCCCGCGAAGAAGATAGTTTGGAGACCCAGGGTTTAGGCTCTATAATGGTGACGGACAGACCATTTTAAAAAATAGTTTTAATGAACTTTCTAAGTAATTTTTTATGAAAGAAAAAACGCAATGTTTTCAATCGCTTTTCAAGTAGTTTTTAATGAAAAGAAAAGAAAATTCTGGTCCAAATTTAGATATTGAATTTTGACTCAAATAAAACCCAAACGTAAATATACATCACTTTTGGTTTTTATCTAAGACAAATACTAAAAAAAAATTAATTATTTTAGAGCGTAAAACGAAAATTCTAACCCAAATATAAAAATAGTCGTGATGTGTTTTACCCCGTCATTTAAACAATTGATAATCAACATACTACATTTATTTCACTCTAAGAAATTAGTTGAAGATTTCACTTAACGTCAGTGTTTAGCACGCGTGGCGCATGAAGTAAAATTTAGAGTTTAGAAAAGCCTGAAAATTTGGATTTGTCGAGGCGCGCGAGCTTAACCTGGGAGTGGAAATCCTTGTTAGACGATCAATCAAAAACAATATTACAAAAGTTAAAAATAATTATAAATTATTTAGAATAAATGGCATTGAATCTAATAAAATAAATATAAATTAAATCAAATGTTAACTTAGATTTGATAATTTTAATATCCAGATAGATGTTAAAATTTCACCTATAACCAATCAAAGTTTTTTATTTATTCATTTCTGTGTAGATTCTCAGAATTATGTGATAATCTGTTAATATTTTAGGCTCAGTCAACTTAGCCCCCCGAAGTTCGACTTTTTTGACAAAAAACTATTGCGCTAGATTGGCCTTAGCTAGCGCCACAAAAGTTAGAGCTAGCGCCATTTAGACAAGAAAGTTACGGGGGTTTGAACTTTCGGGAGGCTGGGTTGATCCGAGTTTGGATTTTTTAAGATATTTTACACTATTCGGATTCCTCAGAGCTAGCGCCAGCTAGCGCCACCAATTAAAAAACTAGCGCCACCCCCACAACCCCGAAAAATGATAACACATTTTTAACCCCAGCCCCTCGAAATGAGATTTTTTAATCAAATTCGGAAACATTCGAAAAAAGATAAGGCTATCTTTTTTCGAATGTTTCCGAATTTGAATAAAAAATCTCAGTATATTTATTACAATGCCGAAGGAATTTTTGAAATCGTACGGTTAGTGCCCGAGTTATAACTATTTAAATTAGCAAGGAATTACAACGCAGAATTATTTTTTGGAAGCGGTATTTTATATGGCATGATTTTGCATTGAAATTCAGCAAGTAAATGGTAATACACACACAGGATCTGAAAGCTCTCGCATCAAAATTTTTATGTAAATATTTTTTTACCTGATTTTTTTGAGAGAATATTTATTTCATATTCTGCTGGCGCTAGGTCTAAGCTATCTTTTCAACCCAATTTTATTAAAAAATTCACATTTCGGGGGACTGCGGTTGAAAATGTTTTATCATTTTTGGGGGTTGTGGGGGTGGCGCTAGCTCCGAGGAATCCGAAGAGTGTAAAAAATCTTTAAAAATCCAAACTCGGGGGGCTAGCATCAACCTTGCCCCTCGAAAGTTCAAACCCCCGTAACTTTCTTCTCTAAATGGCGCTAGCTCTAATTTTTGAGGCGCTAGCTAACTGAAACACAATATTCTATAAAAATCGTCGATTTTATTACATAATTTTAAATTTGGATGAATATTTTAAGAAAATACGGTGAGATAATATAATTTTCTTTTTACAAGATGTAAGTGCAATCAATTATAAGTAAATTCTATGAATTTTATGTTGATGGTATAAAATTATAATTTTTAACATTTTTTTCAAAGAAAACATTCTCCCAAAATTGTTAATTTTATTGAATAATATTAACTATTTTGGGAAGTTAGTGGAAATATTAAAAATCTATTATAGCCAATCAAATTTTATTTATTTCTGTGAACACTATAAATCTAAGTTGATTTAATAATCCGTTGATTTTTTACAATTTTCTCGAAATGAACATTCTCCTAAAGTCGTTCAATTTATTGCATAAATTTAATTTTGGCTTAATATTTTGGAAAAATTCGTTGACATTGTAAAATTATCTGTGAAGCAAATGCACGTACAATCAATTTTAAGTTAATTCTGTGAATTTTATGTTGATTGTATTAAACTTGATTTTTTACTGCGTACGAATTTGTGTTTGTTCTCAATTTAAATAACAAATTTATTTTGTGTGTTAAATTTTACAATAAAGGAAACTGCAAAATAAGTTTCCGATTGATCGTCTAACAGGGTTTCCACTAGCAGGTTAAGCATGAAGTAAAATTTAGAGTTTAGAAAAGCTTTAAAATTTGGTTTAATCGAGTAGCGCGTAGCACTACGCGACCAAAAAATGTTCAGGCTTTTCTAAACTCGAAATTTTACTTAATGCGCCACGCGTATAAAACACTGACTTCAAGTGAAATCTTTAACCAACTGGATTGGTGTAAAATATATTTATAATGTCATACAAACAAAGTTAATTATTAGGTTATATTTATGTCAGAATTTTGCTTTTCACGCCCTTAAAATGTACACAAAGAAAACAATCTAACAATTTTAGATTATTCTTATTATTATTTTATTCTAAATTCTTGAAACTAGCAATTTCAATTATTCATTCAACTCATTCAACAGTTACAACATTTTTTTTTGTTTTGGATAGTTTAATAAATTCTAATTATTTCAATGACTTTTTTGACAATAAAAAAAAGAAAATAGTTCTACCGTTTCTTCTTCGTGCGATTCTTACGAGACAAAGTAAATTCTAGTTTATTAAAAAAAAATTTAGTATCGTGTTTCTACGTCTCTAGTAAAAATTAATTAGTATTAAACTATAATAATATTATGTTGATTGGTTGAGTTACGTGTATGTACATTTGGTAATTCAAATAATAGTGTGAAGAAAGGTTATTAGTGCTTTTATTCGTCAAATTAAAATGATATTAACGACTATTTGGATAATTAGTTTTATACTATAATCATAACAACTCACACAGAGACGTGCGTACATATACACGTTCTAATTAATTAAACAGAGTTCTTTTTTCATGAAATGAACGTGCAAGTTGCATTATCCCGGCGCATGCACCACAACCGCAAAATAAAATAAGCACCTTTCCGAGCACCAAATCATAAATCCGCTTATATTTATTAAACGCCTAGAGTTGGTAATTAATGAACAAATCTAGTAACAACTTTTAATCATATTCCAGCGCTAAAAAAACAATGCATATTTCCATAAATAACAAATTCATTCAATCGTGCTGAGGAAATGGGCTTAAAAGATTCGCATTCCACTTCTTTAATCCCAAAAACGAATCTCCGGTATCAAAACGCATAACGAATTAATTAGAGCGGGTATAATTTATTAATTGCAAACTGAATGGGTTTCCTGGTTTCTTACATAAAATATCGTTAATTATTAATTCCACACCTTATCAGACAAGTTTTAATTGCACCTAATACAAACGAATAATTCGCGCCTTTTTGTGCTTTGTTAATTTCGGGTCTCGATTCAAATCAAAGCCTAAGCCGGGGATTATTAGAAATTAATAGTAGTAATTGTGGTTTACGTTTAAAATAATTTCATTTGGGACCATTTAAGTGATTGAATGGCAGAAGCAGTTCAAATCGCTGGATGGGAACTATTTACTGTTTCCGAATCAGTGCAAATATTGTTTATTAATTTTAAAGCGTAAATGCATTGGATGTATTAATTGATATACCATCGCTTGTATTTTCAATCAAAATTGAATTAATTCACTAATTTAGTCCGAATTAAATTAATTAACTAATTATTTCAATGTACTTCTTGCATTGTAAATTATTATAAAATATAATGAAATGCTAATAGTTGCTCGTGGAATATTTGAAAATTATTAAAAAGACCCGTACTCTTCGCAACTCTACAACTCGGACACGTATGTACTTAAATCTTCAGATATTCGTTGTTTTTTTTAATAGGAGTTTAATTTGAAGCTTTTAACGACTGTTTAACACTTTCAGATTAAGCATGAAGTAAAATTTAGAGTTTAAAAAAGCCTAAAGATTAATTGTTGTTCGTTCTTACGGCCAAATAACATGTGAATTTCCGACCTTAAGCCGAAACTAGTAGAAACAGAATTACATATAAGTGAAACAAAACCAAGTGAATTTAATTTACAAACCAATATAGAGCGTATATACTTGTATCTTCAGATACTCGTTGTTTTTTAAAAGAAGTTAATTAGAAGCTTTAAACTTTTATTTCGAGTTTAGAAAAGCCTTAACGTTTAGATTTGGAATCCAATTTCAGGCATTTCTAAACTCGAAATTTTACTTCATGCGTCACGCGTATAAGACACTGGTTCTAAGTGAAGTTCAAAACATACGTCTTTACCATACTACTGTAGTAACATATTGTAAACTTCACAATATTTCAGTATTTTATATGCGTAATGCATGAAGTAAAATTTCGAGTTTAGAAAAGCCTGAATTTGGACTCCAAATCCAAACGTTCAGGCTTTTCTAAACTCAAAATTAAAGTTTTAAACTTCAAATTAAGCTCTTTAAAAAAACAACGAATATTTGAAAATTCAAGTATATACGCTGTATATTGGTTTGTAAATTAAATTCACTTGGTCTTGTTTCACTTATATGTAATTCTGTTTTTACTAGTTTCGGCTTAAGGTCGGAAATGCACATATTATTTGGTCATAAAAACGAATAACGATTAATCTTCCACAATAATGAAAATAGATCTTTGAAACTTATACATATTGCACATTAAAGCTTTGCGAATTGACACTTCTTTATTTATATATATATATCATTATTTAAAATTAGATATAAATCAAATAATGGAACACTCTAAAATGATTACATAAATCCGTGCAATACTTCCATAGAAAACATTATTTCTTCTTCATATTGCTTTAATTTATTGAGGTAATTATGATAAACATGTTGTATTAAATAGATTAATCTAAAATAAATGATAAATAAAATTAATCGTTGCTTAGAAATCTCCATAAGAGCAATGTAGATTTTGATTATGCTTTTAATAAATAGGGGGCAGCATCGTGCTATTCTAGTTATATCTTAAAATTATACTGTAATTTCCAAAAACATGTGAAAAGAAATTGGGTTTGATATGTAGAATTGTAATTTTTCTGCCGCGGACTGTTCATTGATTATGTTGTTGTTACACAACAAAGAAAGACAATATTAAAATATTTCCCAATACGTTTTTTAAATATAAGCGCATTTCTTGATTCATGTTTTGAATAGGAATGTGGAATGTCGGTATATGTTATTTTAAGTAATAAGTTGAAAAAATTCCTTTTTCATTTACCAAATTAAATGTGCGACACTCGGCGATTTGATTACCAAGGCACTTAGCTTAGCGTCTGGAGTTCGAATTGGGTTATTGTAATTTCTAATTTTTTGTAAGGCTTAGCCTAATCAGGTTGAAGTGTCGTCTACCCAGCTTAGAAGGTAGGGTTGACTTCCTCTGGTGTTTGCATCTATTCCTTTTGTGTGCTTCATTGCAATTTACCAAATTACGGAGTGCAGCACGCGACAGTCATGTGTAATATTTGATTTTTGATAGTAATCATTTAAATCACTTATGTAGTTGCAAATAACATGATGTTGCCAGAATTTAACTGTTTGTCTACAATATAAATACAGGAAATTTTTCTTTCAAGTAAACATATGCATAAGCTCTAAATTTTCCGACATCCGTTGTTTTTTAGGAGAGTTTAATTTGAAGCTTTAAGCGAGTGTTTTCCACTCCCAGACTAAGTATGAAGTAAAATTTCGAGTTTAGAAAAGCCTCGTGAAAATTTGTCGAAGGTCGCGCAGCGACCCTAGACCAATTTTCTGGGCTTTTCTAAACTCGAAATGTTACTTCATGCGCCACGCATATAATACACTGACTTCAAGTGAGGTTCAAATATACATAAATTTCACAGTATTTTAGTGTTTTATACGCGTGGCGCATAAAGTAAAATTTCGAGTTTAGAAAAGCTTTTCTAGCTTTTCTAAACTCGAAATTTTACTTTATGCTTAGTCTGGGAGTAGAAAACACTCGCTTAAAGCTTCAAATTAAACTCTCTTAAAAAACAACGGATGTCGGAAAATTTAGAGTTTATGCATATGTTTACTTAAAAAGAAAAAAAACTCGTTTAAAAAACAAAGAATACCTAAATATTTATAGAAAATAATCTGAATTTAGAATACGTATACTTTAAAGAAAAACTCCCTGTATATACTCATATGAAATATCAAACCAAAATCATTAATGGTGAAGGTATCTGTTTCGTTATACCGTTGTATTATGTCGATAGAAATTAAAATCGTGAATATTTACCCAGTTTACCTTTGTCTTCTGTAATTCAATACCCATTCATTCATTCGCAGGGCGCTATGTAAACAAACAAACAACGTGCTTCGCACTAATTATTTTTATTATTCGTTGTGATAAATTTCGGCTGGCACTATAAACCAATACATAGTCAAAACTACTTTCTGCAATTTTGCCATTTCTGCGTCATCTCTTATCCCAGAAACACACAACCAGCAAAAATTGGCCCTCTTAATGCCATTATCAAGAATGATGTACATACAAATGGATTTGTTTTGGAATATATACAGTTTTGAGTTTCATTGGGTAATAAAGGCATTTAATATCGGGGAATTCCAAAGGTCTTCTTTGTCGTTGACCACATTTTTACTCGCCTTAAGGCTTTTGAAATTTCTAAACCCTCCCGAAAGCCTTAAGGGCGAGTAAAAATGTGGTCAACGACAACGATGACCTTTGAAATTCTCCGATATTAAATGTCCTTATTACCTAATAAAATTTAAAACTGTATATATTCCCAAACAAATCCTTTTGAACACCATTCCTGATAATTAGACCGAAACCAGTAGAAAATAATATACATATAATAATACATATAAGTGAAACAAAACCAAGTGAATTTAATTTACAAACCAATATATTTTTGAAAATGTCTTACTAAGTGATTAATGAAAAAACAGTGTCCGGTATATACGCTGTAATTGTCATACGTATACTTAAAAAAAAAACTTCCTGTGTGCCATATAACTTTATAAAAAATGTTTTTGTAATGATGCCTATGGTATCACTTTAAAAAAAGTTTGTTATACAGGGTCTGGCAGCGTTACCTGACGGTTTTTAAAATAGTACAACTTAATCAGTTTTCAAGATATTTTATTAGAACATTTTTTTGAAGTAGCGAAAATAACATCAGGTAAATGACGACCTTCGTTTTCGATGCACAGCTGAAGTGGGGTGGTAAAGTTAGTCATAATTTCTTGCAAAGTTGCTCGAGGAATTTCTCCCTGAATATTTGCTTCTCGAGCAACTTTGCAAGGAGTGATGACCACCCGAAAACGGAGGTCATTTACTTGATGTTATTTTCGCTACTTGAGGTTTTTTTTCTAACTGTTTGTATACGATATAAACTTCCAATCTTCCTGTTTACAAAAAATTGTGTTTTAATAAAATATCTTAAAAATTGATTGTGTTGCGCTATTTTAAAAACCGTTAGGTAACGCTGCCGGACCCTATATCTCTTATTCTGATAAAGGGTTCTTATTAAGTGCAAAATTGTCTATCTCTTATTTATAATCGAAAAAAATGGATTTAAAAACAGTCAGCAGTGTTAAGTTTTTTTTTAAATATTTAGTATCCCTTCAATCGAAAAACTGTGCTGTGTTGCCCATTTACCTTGAGATTTATATACAATAAAAATTATATTATAACGCTGCTAAAATATTCAAGTACTATTTTAAAAAATACATTTACGAACATAAACATTAAAATGTTCAAAGTAAAAGTCCGCCATTTTACAAAGTATAACCTTTTATACAATTGAAATAGAGCGGAATTACCATACACTGCTCTTAAAAAGGTAAATCTCATACAACATAAATTTCAAGTATATCTACAACTTTCAATATGTACAATATTATGCATAAATTATCATCTGTACGACTTCTATACATCAAAAATTAATGCAAGTTTATTTAATTTTTATGTATACATTTTAAAACGGAAAAACTTTCTCTGACAGCCAGTACTGAGCACTCACCTTTAAATACAAATGCAAGACAAGATAAGCAAATTGAAGTTGTTCACCCTCGGGGATTGTTTGCTAGAGAGCAGAGACGTTAAAAAGTGAACTTCTACAAGATTTCAATTATCAGCATACAAATATTTGTGCATTTTGTTGTTATTAATTAAGGCAGAGCCTTCATTTGTTTGGTATCTCGGAATTGAATAAACATTTAATGAAAATAATTTGAAAGTGGCAAGCAATTACAAATTAAGCGAAGAATTTAAAAATGTCTACGTTTCAGACAGACATTGAAATAATATTTATCATAAAATAATAAAAGTATTTAAAATGAAACTGAAAAAATTACAACTTAGAAAGTAAAAAGTCGTCGCCGCACAAATAATATTTTTGTAAAAAATAGTAAAAATAAATATTTTTGTCCTATAAAAAAAATAGTATTTTGTGATCAAAGTTTTGAAATTAAGCAGTTATAGCAAGGGACATAAATGTAAACTGATATATTGCAACTCAAAAAGCGGGTACACAATTATAACTGTAATAAGTTAAAGATGTCCTACCAACCGAACGAAACATTTTCATTTAAAATTTCTGATTATTTATATGTACATCATTTATATAAAAAATAATAAATTACTTTACAGATAATTTTATCAAAGTTATAAAATGACTTACCTCTAACTAGGGTTCTCACCCCTTGATTACGCATGAAGTAAAATTTCGAGTTTGGAAAAGCCTGAAAAGTTGTACTTGCCGGACGAAGCGAAGCGCCCGACAAATTCAAATTTTCAAGCTTTTTTAAATCGAAGTTTTACTTTATCTGCAAGGCGTATTGTTAATTATAATACATGACAAAAAATAATCAATAAATTCACATGACATTGATGCTTATGGCAATAAAAATGTTTATTCCAATCGACAAATAAATTTAATCTACGAATAAAATTATCAACGATTTTTAAAATTATTATTAAATAACTATGTTTTGAATTTTTTAATAAAAACTGGAAGCTTGAATTTTTTTACAATGTAGGTATTTAATTAATATTAGCGATCATTTTTTTACTATTTATAAGTGTACCGGTATAAATATCTTTAAGTGGGTACAGATGACATGAAAGTTTTATTTATTGAACATTATATTATTTATTTAACCAAGACAAATTTAGATTCCAAGTTTGTCGTTCAAGTCGAATCTTTAAAAAACCTAATTAATTTTCATCGTATTTAATAAAATAAATCAATAGCGAGAGGAACTGCTTCTCGCATTTTTGGCGTTTATCTCGTGATACAGACTTTTATTAATATTCAATATTATATATACATTCTCTTTCATAATGATCAATTTTAATATTCAATATGTTTGCAAAGGTTGTTGAATTAAGATAATCGTTAACTTTCGCTTTCACAATTTTTAGCATAAAATAAGGGAGGCAATCCCGTATCTCCCAACAATATCAATAACGATACTAAGCATACAAATTATTAATAATTTTGTTTAATATAAATAAATATAGAGTAAATGTATTTACAGGGTGAGTATTTTTTCATGTTATCTATGGGGATTTTGGAAAGTATAAGAAATAGAGAAACTGTTAAATGGACTACTCCATCAATAACAGTTGTTTTTAACACTTAACGGGAGGGTAGCAAAGAAGTACTTACAAGAACGGTCGCCTAGATGTAGCTAAACTCGCATTTTCGACTGGCATTGGTGCAATAAATTATAGAGAGATTTGTGGTCTTTCAACAAAACCCATTTATTGTCCCAAATAATGTATTTATTAACCTTTGCGTTAGCCGTACCTGTTTCTTTGGGCAATGAACTTGAATACGCTCAATAAAATTATAATCATTTTACAACCTTGTAGCTACCGAATCTGCAGGAGAGTAACCCCGCGCTCCAACCCCCGCAGGTTGGAGCGGTGCGACAAAGTCGCTTAATCGTTTCTTCTTCAGCTCACACAATATGCTAATTATTTATACCTGCTTTCTCTGGAGAGCGAAAATAATCTCTTAGGTATATTTTCTTCGACCCGATACTGATCCAGGTTTAGCTTGTTATTCTATTGGAATTTCAATTTAATCTCTCTTCCACTATCCCACATGTTGAACAATTTTAAATTACGAGTAGTAAACTTTTGTAGAAAATCGATTCTTAATAATATTCGTATTTTTCAATCTCACCTTTATACAATCAATTCGGTTGTTTCGTTAGTAAAAATATATATTCATCTACTGATTTTAAACAAAAACGGCGCTCGTTTCGAGAAGCGCTCCCCATAGCGTTATTTAAACAGATATCAATTATTTCTATTTAATTTGAAAATAATGCAGGGTGGAAACCTTAACTGGAATAAATTCGGTATTTATGAAATGAGCAGTTCCGGAAAAAAATCCTCGGACAGGTCGATTTTTGTTCGTTATTGCGCACATTTTAGCGTCTTCAAAACAAGTATGACGTCGCTAGCCTTTCACGTATGACGTCATAGGCAAGTTTTTAAAATAGAAACATTTTATTTTATTTCAATAAATTTGTAACCCTATTCATTCTCTTTACGACCATGTAAAAATATTTAGTTTTTAAAAAAAAATTATTTCAAAAATTAAACAAAAAATGTTTTTCTATAAATTTATTAATGCAACAAATGTTTAAAATGAGTACCGTTTCTCTCTAGGCAAATAGCCATTCGGTGATAAATCCCATCCCTTACATTTGAAACAGTTCCGGTAAAATATATAAGTTTTTCTTGAAGAATAAGAAAAATACTTAAGAATAAATTAGCTTCATTCAATAATCATGTGAGGGGGATAATTGCTAATGAGAAGACACCAATTCAAATTAAAAAAACTTTAGAAGCTGCACCCTTTCATATATTTGAAAACCACTCAAAATGTATAAAAGCATGCACAAAAAATTCAACCAATCTCTATAATATCTTGATGTCGTCACCTTTATGGGTTGAAATTGTAAAGGCTGTGGAGCTGGTAGGTAACAAATCTGATAGATTAGTTGAAAATGTAACCACAAATTTAGCAGAACGATATATGTCAATGGTAAGCAAATTCACAGGTGGGAAACGAACCAATTTAATTTAAAGGGGCAGTTATCAAAACAGATGTATCGGTGCTGCATTATGCTTCAATAATGGTTATGTGTTTCATAAATCATGAGGCAATGAAAGTAAAAAATATTTAAACAAGTTTTGTGATCGACGTGACATAAAATTAAAATTATACAAGAAATATTACTCAAAAAAATATAAAACCACTGACGGCAGTAACTATGGACCTGACGCCGCTGAACCTGATATGAATCCAACCGATTTTGAAATAGCAAAATTAAAATTTATTGAAAGTATAAATTCCATCGATACAAACATTGTTGAGGAAACTACGAGGGAACAACGAAACAGTTTAAAATGGTTTCAGTACCGTAAATATATATAATCAGCTTCCACATTTGGTGGATGGAATTTTAAAAGAATTATTTTTTAAACACAATTCATTGCAAACGCCAGCAATTAATTATGGGATCGAAAACGAAAAGAAAGCAAAGATGTTATTTAAGGAACGTATGAATATGAAAGTGAGAGAATGCGGATTATTTATATCGC
Source organism: Philonthus cognatus (assembly GCA_932526585.2). Taxonomy (NCBI): domain Eukaryota; kingdom Metazoa; phylum Arthropoda; class Insecta; order Coleoptera; family Staphylinidae; genus Philonthus; species Philonthus cognatus. Next base: position 91,889,324 of record OW052243.1, read on the forward strand.
CTCAATATCCATATCTCGGAACCAGCTCTGATGGGATAATTGATAATGACACAATAATTGAAATTATATGTTTATATTCAGTTAAAACTCTAAAAATGAGAGATGCGATCAAGATACAGAAGCACATGTGTGTATCAATTAATGAAAATAATATAAACATAGATGTTATTTAGTTTTGTTCACTGATGTTGACATTGAAATTATTGTAATTGAAAAAGATGAAACTTTTTGCACTGAAATGATACATAAATTAAATATTTTTTGGAGAGAACATGCTCTTCCAGAGTTAGTAAACTCTCGTATTCAAAGAGGAATGAAAACTAGGTGTTACGATAAAAAATAAAATCACTGCATCTGATTTTGAAAATCTAACTGTACTATTTCCTCTAAATATTAATTATAGTGTGTTGGTCATTCATCGCATATTATATTGTATAATATACTAACTGTATGTTTTTTAAAATTTTATTGTATTATTTTATATTGTTACTATGTACTATGTACACAAATGAATGCTTATAAATATTAGATAATAAATTAATTGTATTCGATCATTTGCTTTTATTTAATGCTTACCTTTCGTTGCTTTTTGTTTAGAAACATACATACATATCGGCCATTCCATAAATAAGTGCACACTTTTTGGGGGTACATCAGGGATTTTTGCGAATTTTACATATATTATAAAGGCTACCAAGACATGGTGTTTGGTTGTTACTAGAGGTTAAACAAATTATTGTGTCAAAAGTTATAACAATATAAACTTTTAGTACACTTTTATTTTGAACTCAAAAATATCGTAAACCGTCACCTATACAAAAAAAGTTATTCTGTACTTTTTTGTGCTTAAATGTTCAAAGTTTAAAATAATTTTTTTTCCAAAACGAAAAAACTTTATTTATATAGATTTTATTTAATAAATAAAACATATCTCAAACAATAATCAAATACTCATGTTCTAATTTTCTTAAAAATGTATATATATATATATATATATATATATATGTATATATATATATATATATATATATATATATATATATATATATATATATATATATTATACCCTGATCCTTCCTAAGAATGTTTCCGTTTTCAAAAGTATGGGCACTTTAAACTGTTTGAGATATGATTTTTTTACCCGAGCGCTACATTGACATGAGGCGCTCCCGCCAATGGTGTAATGGCCCGGAACGCGGTGAGCGCCTCGAGTCAATGCAGCGTACGGGTAAAAAAACCATATCTCAAAAAGTTTTAAAGTGCTCATCTTTTTAAAAACGAAAATATTCTTAGGAAGGATTAGGGTATAACATATATATCTTTCAAGAAAATTAAAACATAAGTATTTGATTATTTTGTGAGATTTGCTCGGGTAAAAAAATCAAATCTCAAAAAGTTTTAAAGTGCCCATCTTTTTGAAAACGGAAATATTCTTAGGAATGAGTATTTGATTTGTTTGTGAAATTTGTTTTATTTATTAAAAAAAATCTATCTAAATAAAGTTTTTTTGTTTTGGAAAAAAATAATTTTAAACTTTGAACATTTAAGCATAAAAAAGTCAAGTATAACTTTTTTTTGAGTTCAAAATAAAAGTGTACTAAAAGTTTATATTGTTATAATTTTTGAAACAATAATTTGTTTAACCTCTAGTAACAACCAAAAACCATGTCTTGATAGCCTTTATAATATATGTGAAATTCGCTAAAATCCCTGATGTACCCCCAAAAAGTGTGCACTTATTTATGGAATGGCCGATATACATACTGTTTTAGCGAGGACGGAAAGCTCGACATTTCCGTTAATATTAAATATACGAAAAATGTTTCAGATACAAGTTGCATAAATTTATCTACTTCACAACATAAAATTATTATTATGAAATATCAAGCTTCTCCTCTTCGCTAAAACACCCTGTGTGTATGTATGGCCTATTCTATACAATAAATTGGATTCTTACTTAACTGTTTATAAAACAGGAAGTTAAATAAAATTAAATAGTTAGCATAGAAAATGATTCATTTTAAATCGTAAAACTGAACTGTCCATTTTATAAAGCGTCAGGCAAGAATATATTTTAATAAGCATTCCGTTTCTCGTCGATGGTGAAATTCGTTTGTTATTTGAGAAAAGAAAAACCATTATACAGCCCAACGAAGGAAGCCGAGCCATCTCATTTATGGCCTCCAATAAATCTTTGGTCCTTCGGACAAGTGACCGTTATATGACGACCGTATAAACGCCAACACAGAAACATCTTTAAATAAAATTGCTTATTAATATGCAAAGAATCTTAGCTATTTATTAACGGATTGCGATAAAATTGGCCTCAATTAAAGCGTAATTATTGTGTTTATGCTACTACAAAAAATGAACAATCTGTTATAAAAATAAATTAGAAAAAGGTGGCAAAACGGTCAAAAACAATATATTTTTTTTAATTAAGAGCAAATAACTTCTTTATGCACATTGTAAATTTTATCAAATTTACTCATGATATGTAATAATGCCATAGCTACTACTCTGTAAAATTTCTGTATTTTATAAAAGTAATTACTCAAAATTCTTTGCATTAGCCTTATTTCTTTGTTTAAAGTCAGAACTAATATTTTTTTAATATACATAATTCTTATGATCAGGATAATAATATATGTTGCAGTCGTTAATTTATTTATTTATTTATATAAAGTGTAAGGGATTGATTAAACAATGCAAGAAATGCAGTGCTACCCTCCCCTTAAATAATTGACAAAAATTCAACGATGTAACTAACTGTTACATATAATCGCAATTGTTTTATTAAAGTCATTTTTTCATGGCTAACTATTCTATGTATGTAAATAAAATAGAAAATAATTAATAACTCAGTTATTTTTGTAAATATATATTTCAAGTGACATATCTGATTAAAGAGTAAAAAAATCCATTTCTAATGATGACATAGAAAACTAATGTCGATAGGAAAAATCTGACAACATTTTATTATTTAGTGTAGAATTACCTAAAACTTTGGCATTTATATTTTTTCTATCTTTTAATAACCGAGAAGAATCGGTTCAAAAAAATCGACATTTTTCACATTTTTCAAAATACCTAGTTACCCTTGACTTTTTGAAAATTTCACATTTTTTTTTATTCAGCTTGTGAAAAGTAGCTTAAGTAGTGCAGTTTCACAAGCTGAATAAAAATAAATTGTAAAATTTTGAAAGAAGTCAAGGGTAACTAGGTATTTTGAAAAATGTGAAAAATTTCGATTTTTCCGATTCTTCTCGATTATTAAAAGATAGAAAAAACTATAAATGCCAAAGTTTTAGGTAATTCTACACTAAATAATAAATTGTCAGATTTTTTCTATCGACATTAGTTTTCGAGATAAACACAAACTTACTTTTTTTTTAAATGGAAACCATAGTTGGCTATTTCATCATTAGAAAGGGATTTTTTTACTCTTTAATCAGATATTGATTAATATATATGAAATATATATTTACCAAAATAACTGAGTTATTAATTATTTTCTATTTTATTTACAAACATAGAATGGTTAGCCATAAAATAATAATAATACTAATAATAATACTTTATTTTTCAACAGAATAGTTTCCAATTACAGAAAAATGTATAATGATAACTAAGATACAATGTTACTATTACTAATAATAATACATAATAAACATTTTGAGTGTAAAAATCTTGAGATATAGATGTATATAAGGATGTGCGCTAGATATAGTTATTTATAAAAATTCATTCCTGATTAGTTGGGGCGTTACATTAAATATATCAATATTTGGGTTGTTATTGCAATTTCGAATCATACGACATAAATGGGAGTAATAAAGAGCATTTGTTCTGAATGCAGGATACGCAAAGGTGTGGGAACATCTAGAGTTTAACCTAGGGACATAGAAATTAAGTTTAGAAAGTAAGGTAATATCATCGATGCGGTTATGTAATAATTTAAATAGAAATAGTAAAGAAGATAGTTGCCTAATAATGACTATAATAAAACAATTCTGATTATATGTAACAGTTAGTTACATCGTTGTATTTTTGTCAATTATTTAAGTGTTAAAAACAACTGTTTTTTAATGGACTTTTATTCCTACCAGCTTGCATTTTATCCTACACATAACTTTCAAATAAACTTATTTGACAAACAATTTACAAACTCCTGTGTTACAAAAGGCCGCAATTGTTTTATAATTGTCATTATGTTATCGCCAACTATTTTGTTGTGTAAAAAAATGAAATCTGGGAATAACTCAGTTATTTTTATAAATAGGTATATTAAGCGATATATCATTTCAAAGAGAAGAAAATCTCATTTTAATTATGACATAACCAACTATGTTTTCCATTTAAAAAAAAATGTAAGTTTGTGTTATATGTCAATAACTAATGTCGGTAGAAAAAATCTGATAACATTTTATTATTTAGTGTAAAATTTTCTAAAATTGTGCCTTTAACAGCTTTTTCTCTCTCTTTTAAAATCGCATGGAAGAAATCGACACTTCTTACATTAATTCCTTGAATTAATTTCTCATCTGGCACTTGGTATAACATATTAGAATATGTATAGTAATTAATATTATAAAACACTTGGTATTGTTTCACAAATCAAAACTTTATTCCGACTAGTTTCGGTTTGTTAGACCATTTTCAAAGGAATGTGAAAGAATGTCCTTTGAAAGTGGTCTTTGAAAATGGTCTAACAAACCGAAACTAGTCGGAATAGAGTTTTAATTTGTGAAACAATACCAAGTGTTTTTTTAATTTAAATAACTTTACATAACTTTTCACATTATTCAAAATATATAGTTAACCTTGACTTTTTAACCGTTTGTCTATCTCTTATAGTTTCCGAGATCCCCATATAGAACATAAAAAAACTCACCTGTATAAATATAACAGAAATAATAGTAATCTTAATCATAAAGTAATATATCGTCAGGTTTGTTGTATTTGGGTACATAGGAATTTAATAGCATTTACCTGTCAACGATATATATTTTTGGTTATAAGTAATTTAAATATAAAACATTTTTTTATTAGAATAAATTGTGTTTAAATACTTAAATATTCAAATACATACATATTTAATATATTCGTAATCGCCTTAAAGAAGGGCATGAAAAAGAAAATTTACATCTTTTGTATATTCATTATTTCATTATATAATATATTATCAAATTACAGATGACTAACGTGTTTTTAAAATAAATGCGAAATTCTGTAATAAATAAAATTTAAAATATTCATGTCTAATTAAGAATCAGTTTATTGATAGTAAATGTACAAAGTTACACACTCGTCTGTGCTAATGCAGAAAGCCGACGGAGTAAATAAACATGAATATAATAGTATTTAACAATATTTGTCTAGGCTAAATGTAACTATTTTTAGAGAGGAAATCAATAGGATATATTTTCCAGGGCAGTAATCACTGCCGAAAGTTCAGATGCAATGTTGGATGTGCTAATATTTTCTAAATAAATAATTAATATTTGAAGATTGTTTCAGTTCTCTTGCTCAGAATAATTTTTCATGTTAAGTATGCATAGGATATTCTTAAAATGTATTTAATGTTTGAATTTTACTCGTAATTACACGATCATAAATATTAATGAATATCTTGCTTCTACTCTTTCTGAATTTGCAAATAATACGTGCGTGTTCATACATTTTCTTATTTTCATGTGAAGAATATAGTAATTTAATCACCTCTTTATTATTATTATATGCATATGTATTTATACTTAACCTAGATACTTTTACTTAATTTTTAAAAATCATAAAACTTTGACTTTAGGATTAAATATTTAATACGCTTCGCTTATGATGTATTCTAACTAAGAAATCATCGTATTTACCTATTATCAAGTACTTAAAAATAATAAATTGATTAATTTTATTTCTTGGATTGGTGTGATTGTAAGCCAGTTTACCGCTGATAATAGACTAAATATCTAATTCCGTGTTATTAAAATTGAAGGTGATATAATATACATGGTGAGTTTCATGTTCTCTATGGGTATCTCGGAAACTGTAAGAGATAGAGAAACGGTTAAATGGCCAAAATAGTGCAGTTTTACAAGCTGAATAAAAAGCCAATTGTAAAATGTTCGAAAAAGGCAAGGGTAACTAGATATTGTGAATAATGCCAAAAGTGTCGATTTTTTTTAAATCAATTTTTCTCGGCTATTAAAAGAGAAAACTGTAAACAGCAAAGTTTTTGATAATATTACAGTAAATACAAAATTTTATCAGATTTTTTCTATCAACATTAGTTTTTGAGATATAACACAAACTTGCATTTTTATAAACGGAAACCATGGTTGGCTATGTCATCGTTAGAATGGGATTTTTTAATTTTAATTAGATATGTCACTTGACATACTTATTTACAAAAATAACTAAGTTATTAACTATTTTCTATTTTATTTACACACAAAAAATAGTTAGCCATGAAATAATGACTATAATAAAACAACTACGATTGTTTGTGACAGTTAGTTTTTTTGTTGTATTTTTGTCAATTAATTCAGTGTTAAAACCAACTGTTTTTTATGAACATTATTTCCTACCAATGTCCATTTCTTCCTACACGTTAGAAATGTTACAAACTCCTAAGTATGTCAAGTGGTATATCAGATAAAAGACAAAAAATGCCTTTCTAATGATGACATATCTAACTATAGTTTCTATTCAAAAAGATGCAAGTTTGTGTTATATCTCCAAAAGTAATGTCAATATAAAATATAAATGTAAATATAAAATCTGATACAAATGTATTATTCAGTGTTAAATTATCTAAATCTATGCCATTTATAGCTTTTTTAATCTATTTTACTAGCTGATAAAAATCGATTTAAAAAAATGGACACTTTTCGCATTATTTAAAATATGTACTCTTGACTTTTTGCGAAAATTTTACAAGTGTCTTTTTATTTAGCTCGTAAAACTGAACTACTTTGCGCATTTAACCGATTCTCTATCTTTTATGGTTTACGAGATCTCCATAGAGAACATGAAAAAAAACTCACCCTGTATAAAATTACGATAATGTTCGTATCATATATTATGTTTAAAGTATAAAAACTAAAAGAAGAGTAAGCTCTCTTAAAATCAAATAGTTTTGAATTTGAAATATTCAAGTTTAAAGTATGTGATTTTGAACTTCACTTTAATTCAGTGTATTATTCGCCTGGCTCTTGAAGTATAATTTAGAAAATTTAAACTTGCCGGGCGCTCCGCTCCGTTAATTAGTTTGAAATTTAACTCGAGAGTGAAACTTTGCTTGTAGTGTTTTTTTTACATTTATTTATTAAAAAGTGCAGTGTTTATTTGAGATTATTATTGATTTATTTAGAAATAAATTGTTTTTACAATGGTCCAGTCAATATAAACTTGAAGTTTTGAGGAATAAAAGAGAGTAATATTCTTTAGGGAGAATTTTTTATGCTTATCTCGTATTCAGGCAAAGTGTTGCTTTCTATACACGAATTTAAGGGGACCGCAAATCACCTTCCTAATATATATTGGTATCGATACGGTTTTCATGCCTATAGCTTTAACGCACATAGACGTTCTACCTTCTTATTAGAAAGTATTTCGCAGCTCTATTGACATTTAAGTAATAAATAATTCTTCTGTCTTTATTTATTCTTGATGTATTTCTACCCTTTCGGGTGTAAGGCCTAAATAAATAATTCCTCATAGTATATTTATTAAACACACAAGAATAGTATCATAGAGGATTTTAGAAAATATTGTTTATAAAGACACAACATTCTTTATAAACAATATTTTCTATAAAACAATAATATATAAATAATAATTTTAGTGGCAGAAAAATATAATATAAATTTTCATATAGTAAGCGCGGAAGGGAGGAAAAGATCAGTGGCGCCGACAAAATCATCCTCATGGGACGACCGCTCCTATTTCAAGCCCTTTATTCAGGCCAAACCTTATATTTACTCAAATATTAATAAAGACCAGGACAATCGATATGATAATTATTACTCTAATTTCATGACAAAATCCTCTTCCTCCTTTTAATAAATATTCATTAAATATCATTATTCAGACAATATATTTTTCTTATATTAAATAGTATCTTTCCGTTTTTAATGTATTTTTCTTAGCGCCTTATTTATATCTCTTAAACGTCATAATTGCATTTAAATATTAAGCAAAAAAAAGATGAAGTTTGTATCGTAAGGTAGGAAATCCATTGCTGAAATCCCTTGAAGTTAGATATAAACTTTAGCGGCGATTCAGTTTAATATTAAACGAGAAAAAAAAAACAGTAGCGTTATCGATTATCTGCAGCTTAATAAACAGTATTTGAAATATTTCTTCGGAAGTATGATCTAGTTTCATAGTTTATTCAAAAAATAAGAAATGTTAATAATAGAAACATGATAACTTAATTCTGTGTAAAACTGAAGTTAAGTTAACTTTATACTTCAAAAGCATTGTACATTTGTCACACTTAAAAATTACATTGAATGTGTTGAAACTGGGGTCGTATAAAGTATAAACTTAATAAAGTGGTATAATAACATAGAAATACTCCTCAGTCATTAATTCATAAGTAGTATATTTAGAACTGCACATTATTGCAGTGTTTTATACGCGTGGTGCATGAAGTACAATTTTGAGTTTACAAAAGCCTGAAAATTTGGATTTGCGGGGGCTCTTACTTACTTTATGCTTAGTCTCTACGCACTCAATCCAAATTATCAGGCTTTTCTAAACTCGAAATTTTACTTCATGCCTAATCTGGGAGTAGAAAACACTAGGTTAAAGCTTCAAATTAAATTCTTGTAGAAAAACAAAGAATATGTATACTTAAAAGAAAAACTCCCTGTATACAATGATTTTTTTTAGGTAAACATATGCATAAGCTGTAAATTTTCCGACATTCTTTGTTTTTAAATGAGTTCAATTTGAAGCTTAAACGAGTGTTTTTCACTCCCAGACTAAGCATGAAGTAAAATTTCGAGTTTAGAAAAGCCCCGTGAAAATTTGTCGAGGGTCGCGTAACGACCCGAGACAAATTTTCTGGGCTGTTCTAAACTCGAAATTTTACTTAATGCGCCACGCGTATTAAACAGATTTCAAGTGATGTTCGAATATGCATAAATTTCACAATATTTTAGTGTTTTATACGCGTGGCGCATGAAGTAAAATTTCGAGTTTAGAAAAGCCCAGAAAATTTGTCACGAGGCTTTTCTAAACTCGAAATTTTACTTCATGCTTAGTTTGGGAGTGGAAAATACTCGTTTAAAGCTTTAAATTGAACTTAAAAAAAAACAAAGAATATCTAAAGATTTACAGACAATGGGCTGAATTTGGAATACGTATACTTTATAGAAAAACTCCCTGTACTTTATTTTTACCAAAAATCCTATTAATATTTTAGAAAACTAAATACAAATTATTTAGTAAAAATAAATAACCATCACCTACTACTAAAATTTTGTAAAATATTAAAAAAAAATCCTAATTATAAATGGCGATTATTTTTACAATGATTTAATGTCTCTTTAGAAAATTAATAAATACAAACCGCACAGCACAAGCTTAAAAAACATTTGTCGATTTTACATGTTATCATGATTTAGTTAACCAATAAAAAACCGGTAAAATGTTTGTGTTTGTGGAGAGGGTTGGAGGGTTAATTAGCATAAACATGATTTTTTTTTAATTTTAGAAAAAAATTATGAAATGCACAACTATCTTACTCTTTAACGAGTTACTTTTTGAAGCAAGTTACATGTTTATATTAATCGTAATTAGGAATTAAACCTTTTAAAAATAACATACAATTTCTTTGAGTTTGGTTCAAAATACATGAAAAACTATTCAAGATAATTAACTTTTCTTTGAAGAATATTAAAAATTGACGAATTCTGTGTAAATTAACAGATTGATATGTTGTTTTAAAATTATATTTAAAGTTTTAAATTGAAATTGTTTTCAAATTAAAATATTCAGTGATTTTTATGTTTATTAGATTAACTGTTGATTACTATTAAGTGAATTGGATAGCTAACGCCATCTAACGCTCAGAGTGGCATCGTCAATGTGCACAAGTGCATATTTAGGTCACTGTTTTGTCCACGGAGCTATACTCTGTGTAACCACAGAAAAGAACTATCAAAATTGTATTTGAGTTCAGTATATATGCACTTGTGCATTCGTGTCATTGACGATGCCACTATGGAGCGTTGGATGGCGTTAGCTATCCAATTCACTTAATAGTGTTCACATATCGGTTTGATATAGTAAGAAATGTTCAGTATTCCTCAGCACTGCGCCGGGACCACACTGAAGAGGACCTTGAAGTCCGAAACGCGTCTGTGGGTATCCGGTGCCGGAATACTGAACTTAAATACAATATTAACTGTTAATTTTTTAAAAAGATAAACAATTAGAACAACACAGGACAATTATAAACGGGAGTATTTTTAGGGGTAGTGGTTTTATTAGGAGGTGATTTTTACGAGGGTAGTTTTCTAGGGAGGGTTATTAAATGGTTTTACAGGGGGTGGTTTTGTGAGAGGTCCATTTTCTGAAATAGTTTTACTGGGGGTGGTTTTTTGTAGGCATGAATTTTTCTTCTTTCAGGAGATGTTGTTTTTGGAGGTAATTTTCCAAGAGTGATTTTACAGGGAAGGGGTGATTTACCAGAAATATCTTTTACAGAGGGTCTTTCAGTGCATAGTTTTTCAGGGCGTGATTTTTCAAGACATATTTAAATTTTTAGGGCCTGTGGTTTTTATGAGGGTTTTCTCTGGGGGTGATGTTAGTAAGTAGTGATAATTACATTTTTATCTAATTATAATTATTTTACTATTATTTTACTTTCATCGTTAATTTTATGAATTATTTAATACAGAATAACTTTTTATGTCATTTTCTGAATACATTTTGCCTACAAATATTAAATAATAAAAGCAAAATAAAAGTAATTTATTTACTTTGTAAGTTTACGAATTACCTATTTAATCAAATAAAATAGTGTGATCGTTCAATGACATCTTCTAGGCCGATCGATCTGCTCGAAAATAGCTCTATAGCATGCAGCTAGAGTACCTCAAACCGTATAACTTCATCAATTGCCTCGAGCCGACCGATTTGATCAATCTGTTTAAGCCGATTGATCAATAGACTAGCTCGACAAGTTCGAAAAGATCGAGCTGCCTGAAACGATCGAGCCGCCCGAAAAGATCGAGCCGATCTAAAAGATCGAGATGATCAAGAAGATTGAACCGATCAGAAAGATCGAGCCGATCAGAAAGATCGAGCCGATCGACAAGATCGAGCCGATCAAAAAGATCGAGCTGATCAAATAGATCGAGCCGATCAAAAAGATCGAGCGGCACGAGAAGATCGAGCGGCTCGATCACTTGAAAGAATCGATCAATCGATCTTTTTTGATCGATCTTGCCCATCATAACTAAGAATGTTATGCTATGTTGAATAAAACTAATAGTCATGAAATTTATTTTGAACAATTTACCATTGTGTGTAAGTACTGTTCACGATTATTCTATAATGATAATTGTATGTGCAACAAATAATGTTTAACTGTTAACTTCGTTTCTTTCGATAGTCATAGAAAAACTTGACTGTATAACTCGAGTGGATATGGTTTATTTTTCACTCGGCATTTGGGCCACTCGCCTATGGCGTCGTGCCTCAAACTTGCTGTCGTGAGATATACCCATTATATCCACTCTCGTAGTCAATATGCAATTACATATGTGTATATGTATAAAGTTTATGTGAAATGCATGCACACACAGTAGGTTATTTTTTTAGATTTTAGTTTTGTAATGTTCAGGAATTTTTAATCGGTCAAAGCTTGTGTAAAAAAAGTGCTATAGCAAATCGAGTTGTTAGGAGTAGTTCACATTTACTTTATTTAATATTGACTAATTGCATGCAATATTACCTTTTATTACAAGCCATCCCGCATTCAGAATAAAATTTAAAAAATACAAAATAATAAAGATTTGTTGTTGGGCTTTATTCGTATAAACATAGAAAATGTATATGTCTATTCTGATTAAATATGTTGTATGTAATATATATTATAGGCCAGTAAGTATAAGTAAATAGTTTTGTATTTCATTTATATTTAATTATAAATGTTTTATTCAGTGCTATTTATTACACATTGTTGGCGATTTCCAATAGAAATCGGTCTCTTCATGTCAGTGGTGTAATTAAAAGCCAATCAGTCGATCGAATATCTAGAGCTGATTTGAGCCAAACAGGAAATCCGTTCTATTCTATTTCAAAGTAACGTTCATCGAAATACAAACACATTATCAAAGAGACGTATGTATGGATACAAAAACGCACTGAATATCCGAAAATACCTAAGGATATAGCAATCATATTATTACATTATACGTTTGATGACTTCTCATTTCACACACCAATGTTATTGGAACTCACGAAATGGATTTAAAGATTGCGTGAATCGCATACTGACGACGCTGTCTGTTATATATTATAATCGCGTTCGCTTTACTTGGCGAAACTTGGAAATAAAATCAGGCCTTTCGCTAGTACAATTGAAATCCAAAAGGTGTTTCGGGAGTTTTGCTATAAATGTGTACAAGAGTTGCGCCTGACTAATTTAGATGTTTCAATATAATTATCCGGAGAAACTTTATAAAGAATTAATGTATCTGATAGTCCCGAGTAACTTAAATTATTACAAAGCGGTTACTTGTACTTCTATGGGGATACCTTTCACTCTCCCAATAATATATTGTGTGCTTGAAGTTAGTGAACCGTCCTAATTTAATTTATCATTATTGCGCGCCTAAAGTTGAATAGTAGCAAACAGAAAACTCCGAGCTGCGTAAGGCCCTTTAAGGTGGAGAAATATTGATAGGGCTGCGGAACTTAGTAATGAAGGCCTGCTTTACCATCTAGTAATGCCATTAGAGTATTGCACCTGCAGCTTTAGTAGCTTAGTAAAACAGCTTCGCACCTGGGCCGAACTTTATTATATCCTCCCTAACCCTGGGACTTTGAAGTAACCAGCTCCTTAAATTCGAATTAAACGTATAGGAAAACTTATTTACATTTAATTTTTTCTCGTTAAAGCCATGCAAATTTTGTGACGAGTGGCTTTTGTGGAAATTATATTCATTTTTTTTTTATTGACGCATTGGATTATCTCAACATCGTACGATGCTTAGGTTAGGAATTGGAAAAATTAAAATCAATATTGACTGAAAAAGCTGAATAAAAAGACTACATTTTATTAATCCTTTTTGGCGCTAGAGCTTAACAATCTTTTCCGTTTTATAAAATTGAAACATTGTATTTTCAGCTGTAATATAACAAGTGGTGTGATTATCATCGATAATATTCATGAGTGAAACCGAGCTGCAGATTCAAGGAGCCCGAAGGGCGAGTTGAATGTGCTGCTTCGGTTTCACGAATAAATATTATCGATTATTAATCATACCACGAGTTATATTCGATGGAGAAAATATAACAAATTTCACTATATCGCGTCTTGGAAATCTCACCCCACTGCCTGGTTACCATTTTTAATAATCGACCATCAGATTTGACAAATAATTTTCATAGCAACAACCAAAACAAGGTGATAGGATTCTATCACCGCTGTGATAAAATGAATCTATTTAAATAAGCAATTCTGTTTGGAGGGAATGTAGTCATGTGACGCTTGAGTAATATTCTCATTTAAACATCGTTACTGTTTTGTTTCTGTATAAACGAAATAACTTGTTTACGATTATGAAAGTGTAAGCTAATATTATGTATTTAACCGCAGTACTGAACACAAATTTGATTTTCATTTATTTTTTGTATAATTTATAAATTTCAGTTTATAAGTATTGATTTTTTATCAATATTGATTTTTTTCTTTAGCCTTTTCTGGCCACTCAAAGCTGGATGTGATTGATAGAATGATTTAGGATAAGGAAAACCACGTGGAGGCTGCACTATTAGCATAAATTTCAATACTTCGTAGAAAACTGAAAAGCCTGTAAATTAATTTAGTTTACAAACAAAATACGTCCCACCAAAAGCCACACCACCGTAAATATTAATTAGAATGTGCGCAGAAGATTTATCACCATTATTACGTCAAATTTGAATTGATTGCGCGAGTTCTTTACCTTCAAAGTGCGATGATTTATCGCGAGATCACTTCTAATGATATAATGATCACTTACAAACTAAATACACATCCCGAATGCATTAACGCCGCTGTTGAGGGAATATTCCCGAAATCCACATCTGCATATGATATATTACGTATCGTTGCATTATAAAGCGACTATATAATTTCGGTCCCCACATTCCGGTGACTACCCCAATTCCACTTTCCATTTGTCGATCCAAGCTTTCGATCGAAACCAAGACAACTGATTGATTGATTGATACTCTACCGATCCACATAACAACATAGCGCAGCACAAGAAAAGCTTTTATTTAATATTATTGCGATTATTTTGTATGATGTAATGACATCAAGTATTTGGTCTAACTAGAGAACTCTGATCTAGACTGCAGAATATATGTGTTATTATAAAATAATAGAAAATGTTCGAGATTTTTACCCATTATTATAGTTAACTCTAAAAGCTAATTTTACGTAAAATTCTGCATTTATTTTTGATTTCTGTAAATGACTTATTGTGTTACATACTGAGATTTTGTCTTTTAAATATATACATTTATAATGTATACGCTGTACATTTTCAGGTATTCGTCGAATTTATAAAAGAGTTTAATTACAAATTTCGAACGAGTGTTTCCACTTCCAAACCAAATGTTCAGGCTTCTCTAAACTTGAAATTTTACTTCATGCGCCACGCGTATAAAACACTGAAATATTGTGAAGTTAAAAATACCCTGAAAATATATTTTTTTAATTAGTAATAATTGAAATATTTAAATAAAAAAATATTTACATTTTTCTTCAAACATTTTCAAGTCAGGTCAAATAATACAATGTATTAATGGTATTTTGTACAACGAGAGTGGATTTTACTTCATGCGCCAAACGTATAACATACTGATTTCAAGCGAAGTTTACTCTTTCACAATATATTGATACTTGAAGTATTTAATACGCGTGGCGGATGAAGTAAAATTTCGAGTTTGGAAGAGCCTGAAAATTTGGTTTGGCCGCTCCGCGCTTCGCGCTACGCGACTAAACCAAATTTTCAGGTTTTTCTAAACTCGAAATTTTACTTCATGCTTAGTCTAGGAGTGGAAAAGACTCGTTTTAAGCTTCAAATTGAATTTAAAAGAAAAGCGTACGTATACTTAATAGAAAATTCCCTGTATGGATACTTAAGGTCAGAAATGTACATGTTATTTGGCCGTAAGAACGATGAACGATTAATCTTCCATAATAAGGGAAATAAAGCATTGAAACTTATACATGTTGTACGTTGAAGCTTTGTGAATAGATTGACAGTATTTTTTTTATAATGTTTCTTAGATTAAATATAAACTAAATAATGGAACACTGTCAAATGATCACATAAATCGGTGTATTATTTCCATAGGAAACATATTTTTTTCTTCATATTGCTTTAATTTGTTGAGGTAATTATTATAAACATGTTGTATTAAATAGATTAATCTAAAATAAGTGATAAATAAAATTAATCGTAAATCGCAATGTAAATTTTGAGAATTTTCACAAGTCTTTTCTAAACTCGAAATTTTGCTTCATGCTTAGTCTGGGAGTAGGAAACACTTGTTTAAAGCTTCAAATTAAACTCTTTTAAAAAACAACGAATGTCGGAAAATGTACAGCTTATGCACATGTTTACCTATAAGAAAAATTCCCTGTATATCATTTCGCTTACAGGGTTTTCATATGCAAATTTAATATTTATCGCGCGATTTTTGGGGCAGGTATTCTTGCTCTGTATCTTTGGCACGTCTCAACTCCGAGCAAGTAGACGAATGACTTTCACACTTACTATCCATAATGTTATTAATTATAAGGACAATTTAAAACATTTCTTATAACGGAATCTCTTGACATGTGTCGTTTATAACACTTCAATCGGCTCGGTACGAGTTGTTACCCGGGTACGTAAACAAACGTAACTAACAAATGTTTATATCCTAACAAGAGTGGATATGATGCTTGGAAAAATAAAATCTTATAAATGTGTGTAAAATATGCACCATTGTTCGGATGAGAATGATAACTACAAAATTAAACAATTATATATATATAATTAGTATAGATTTTTCTTATTTTGACACATGTTTTGATATACAAAAATAATACCTATTTCTTTAAATAATCCGTTTTGTGTTGTAGGCGTTCACTTTGTGGTAAAAAAGTGTTTTACATTCTGATAGTTGTGACATATTTTAAACTGACTCTCCACTCCCAGACTAAGCATAAAGTAAAATTTCGAGTTTAGAAAAGCCCCGCGTAGAAAACGCGAAGCAGAGCAACTAAACCAAATTTCCAGGCTATTCTAAACTTGAAATTTTACTTCATGCGCCAGGCGTATAAAACAATGATTTCAAGTGAAGTTTAAAATATACTGCTATTCAAAATTCCATGGCGTCCAGCAATTTTCTTTGATTTGCTTTACATTTAAACCTTCTCTTTTTGAAAAGTTTAACATAGAAAAGAATTACATTAAACACAGGTAATTCTCCTTAAAAACATAATCCTGCCTGGGCGTAGATTTTTACTTTATGTAAAATGTGTTTTAATTTCTTTCTTAATTTAATACAATATTTGGCGTCTAATAAATAACGAGGATATGGTGTCGATTTTAATTAAAAAGGTGGTGTCTACTTTCTAAAATGCAGTTTTCAACTTGATTGAAAATCGGTATATACGAGTTCCAACATCAAATATTGTCACTTCCTGCTTGATTACCTTCCTCAAACCAGTCAAGGCATCGGGTTTGTGTGACCACGTCCATTAGCCCTTGTGCAGTGTTTGCGAGGCAAGAAGCAACTGATGCTTGAGTTTCGGGCGCTAATAGCGAAGGGCACTAACAAGCCCAGGCAAAAATATGTTGCCAAATATTTTCATGAATTGGGGCGCTAGTAAAGCATCGCGCGTTCGAGAGTCCACTAACCTTGGGCTGCCTCTGGCGACCACTTGTTTGACATTTTCATTCTTTCTTAGAATGTTTTTCAAATGGCATGAAACTACGATATTTGTAATAAAGTTGTTTTTTTCTTTTATTAGAACGCAAAAGCGAGTACAGATCATTTAAAAAACGTCCGGTATCCGTCCGTCACCCGTAGTTATTTGTGATTAAAAGCAAAATATTTACTTCCCGCATTCATAGATTCAATTAAAATTAATCATTTCTATTTCATAATGGCTGTAGATTGGGTAATTTATTTAAAAATGTAGCCAAGAGAGTATATTGAAAAATGTAAATAAACTTCTTCTTCCGTTTCCTCATTCTCGTATTTTCTGTTGTTGAAACGTTGCCTTCAATTCGGGTAAAAATCGTCGGTAATTAAGGAGTTGCACTTAAATTCTAAGCAATTTCCGTAGCCACGCGAAAAATAACATCGATTGTTGGCCGTTGACATCCCGAATCTATTCTGTACAGTCTCTATTCGCACCTAGAAATTTGAAACGTAGTCTAAGTGTCTCGCGTTCACTTAATCTAATGAAAACGTCACCCGGCATTAACTGAATAAAGGGATTAGCGTGCGGTTATGTAGGGATAAAACTAATAACGGTTATGCTTATCAATACGATGATTCTTACTAGATTGAATCGATTAAGGTAATGGGCTACGAAGCGATAGCCAGAGCTATTACATAATAAAACCTACATTAGATTTTTTCCTAGCTCCCCACGTCTCAGGGCCAGAATCCAGAAAACCCGGGCCTTTGCCGCACAATTATGTGCGAATGGACTCCGAGAGGAAAATTTCAATAAAAACGCCCGCCTTTGCTACTTTTAATAAAATTTCTCAGTGATCGGTGTTATATTACTTTTGCCAACACATTAAACTGAAAGAAAGTTCGAATGTTCCAGTTTCACTAACACCTATTACGTACACAAATTCCCTATTAACTCATAATCCCACTGACTAGATAGTTCATAAATCAATCACAATTAACTATTCTGTCAGCTTCTTTATGCTAGAACTCCTATTAAATTTGAACCTGTAAGATACAGCCTATTCATGGATATTCTACATTTACTTGTAACACATGATTTAGCTCCTCTATTACACGTTTAGTTATTTATTTACCTGGGGTAAATAAACCTTTTTTTAATTATTTTATACAAAATATGTCAAAGGCTTCATATAATAAATTTTATTACAAAAATGGTAATGTCCGTGTTTATTCAATAAAAAAATTTCAGGTCATTCACCATTGTTCATTTTGGACTCTTAAAACCAGAGCTGGCCGACCGAAACTGCGTCGAGTGCCAAAATCATCACCTACAATGTTTCAAGAGCTGCACCACAAAAATGTATATATTTCTTACAAAATTAAGTTATTAGTTATATTTTAATTATTATTCAGAAGTTTAAAATAGATACCTATTATTTTTCACAATTTTTTTAATTATATTTTTGTATACATTAGGCAGTATATTCTAAACTTCACAATACTTTTGTGTTTTTTACGTGTGGCGCATGAAGATAAATTTCGAGTTTAGAAAAGCCTGAAAATTTGGATTTGCCGGGGCACGAGTCGCTTCGTTCGCGTGTCCAAGCAAATCCAAATTTTTAAGCTTTTCTTAGCTTGAAATTTTACTTCATGCTTAATCAGGGAATGGAAACACTCCTTAGAAGCTTCAAATTGAAGGTTTTTTAAAAACAATGATTGTCAGAATATTTACAGAGTATGCATCGAGATATGTACACTTTAATGAAACATTTCCTGTATATTTTACAATTACAAGATTTATTTGACTAAAGATAAAAAGATAAAGTGTTTAAACATTGATACAAATAGCAGGATAGCGCAATAAAATATTGTACAACGAGAATGGAATCATGGTTATATCTCACGATGCCAAATTTGTCTCGGGCCCGAGACAAAATTTCACGGGGCTTTTCTACACTCGAAATTTTACTTCATGCTTAGTCTGGGAGTGGAAAACACTCGTTTAAAGCTTTAAATTGATTTTTTTTAAAAACAACGAATGTCGGAAAATTTACAGCTATGCACATGTTTACCTAAAAAAAAATTCGTTGTATATCCTTTGGCTTACAGGGTTTTCATATGCCAATTTAATATTTATCGCGCGATTTTTTGGGCGGGTATTCTTGCTCTGTATCTTTGGCAGAATGTCTCAACTTCAGAGAAGTACCCGAATCATTTTCACACTCACTATCCATAATGTTATTAATTATAATGACAATTTAAAAAATTTCTTATGACGGAATCTATGACGTGTCGTTTACAAAACTTTAATCGGCTCAGTACGAGTTGTTACCCGGGTACGTAATCAAACGTAACTAACACATTTTTATATCCTAACAAAAGTGTTGAAGCAGCTGCGAATCTGACATATTATTTCTCCGCAATGTAATATAGTCACTTACAAGAGAAATTAATTGAAACCTAAGGATGTTCCGAATATACAAAATTAGATAAATTTTCTTAACATTTACCTTTCCTAAATAAAATAAATTGTTTTCATTATTTCTCTATTTAAATGTTCACAAAAAACGTCAGTCTAGTAAAATGCATAAATTTGTCGTCTTCGTTTGCTTCAAAATAAAATCAAATGCGCCCAATTTTGATAGAAAATTTAGTTTAATTGTAAAACGAGTAAAAATACTTTATTTAATATATAAGTGACTATTTAAATATCTTTATAAAATTAAAGTAATTCAACTTTAAATTTTTAATAAAAACATTCACAGATATTAGTCTGAATTTTAAAACTTGACTAAATGTTTCTTCCTAAGAATATAAATCAATAATACAGCATTCCTAAATAAATAAGCAATTAAGATTTTGCAAAACTAAATAGGTAGGTACATAAAATTCATCAAAAACAAAATGTAATCAAAATGTAATCAGTTTTTACTACATTCATGTAGTAATATTGCAGTGGATTCTTAGCATCTATGTAAATTTAAGACACAAAAATGTAAACTCTCCTAGCTATCTTTTATTTATTTTATTATTTAAATTAATAAATTATTAATGATATTGTTATGATTAATGATCGCCATTTATCATTTAAAATAACTATTTTTTGATATTTTAAAAAATAAAGTTATTTTAAATGATAAATGGCGATCATTAATCATAACAATATCATTAATAATTTATTAATTTAAAAAATAAAATAAATAAAAGATTGCTAGGAGAGTTTACATTTTTGTGTCTTAAATTTACATAGATTCTAAGAATCCACTGCAATGTTTCATGTTTTTTTTAATGATTTTATTATATTTTAATATCTGTCAAAATTAATAATTTATCTCATAAAATGGAAATTTATTTTACTCGTTATCAATTTGCATAGTCGCAATAAATTTAGCTTCATTTAATTTATTTTTTAGTTTTTTATAAACAACGCAGACTTAATGGTTTTAACTTTTCTTAAAAGAATCTTAAAAATTATTTAATTCAGTGAATTTTATGTTGACTGATATATTTCTCGAATTTGCATAATATTTTAAACATATTTTATTTATTTCCTATTTACAAAAAGTATTTTGTCTACATTTTTTGCTTATTTCTAGTTTTCGTAATTTTCTTAGAAAAACTTGTTTTAATTATTTGCAAAAAAGTGTTTGACACATTATTTCCATGTAAATTTAGTAATTTTCATGTTGATTCAATAATCTGTTGATTTTTTACATGTTTACAAACGTTTGCCAAATTTAGTGGATTTTCTTTTTACGAAAAAAAAAGAAAACAACGAATAAAAACATTTACAAAAATCATAAATTTGAATAATAATATTATTTATAATACAACATGATTCTGAATTAATTTCTCGTTTCTTTCATTTCTTATATTCTTATAAAAAATTACAAATTCGGCAAACAAAAGTCAATATTGATCAAAAATCCACTAAAATTCGTTTATGCTGTAAATGTTCAGACATTCCTCGTTTTATAAAAGCGTTCAATTTGAGCTTCTAACAAGTATTTCTAATCGCAGATTAGGCATGAAGAAACATTTAGAGTTTAGAAAAGCTTAAAAATTTTCAGGATTTTCCTAAGACGAAATTTTACTTCACGCGCCACGCGCATTAAACACTGATTTCGAGTGAATTTGAGAATATATACTGGTTATGTTTAATATGACTTTAATACATTTTACAAATGTCCAAATTCATAGCTTGCTCTTTCAAAATGCTATACTTTAAAGAAAAATTCCGTGTATTTTATAATAAAAACACTTGGTTTGTTTTACTGTTTTTATATAAACTCCGACTAGTTTTTGCCTTTAGTCATCTTCATTGAGATGCAAAAAACCTCTGAACTTTAACACATAACAACTGGTGTGAAGCTATCTCAATCAGAATTTCTATTACGCCAAAAAAGCTCCAATTAAATATATATCTGATCGCCTTACACACTGACTTAGCGGTGCCATCCAAGACGAATCAAGAAAATACAAATAAACAAATTGAAGGAACTAGTAACAATCTGTACCAAAAGAATATAATTGGTAGGTTAGATCGCGAACGTTACACCACTGTATTAATTGAAGTGAAAGTATTTCAGTACAGACCTCGGTTATCCTTCCTTACATTTCTTATCATACACTGATTCTTCGTGCGTCGTTCTATTGAGAAAAGATATTTATTCTAAATGTCAACAAGTCAAGTCGAATCAAATCTCCAGTGTCAAGGTTGTGCTTTACATACCCGCATTTTCTCGGGCGGCAGGGTAATATCTGCAACAACACAGTTTTTTATACGAATACATTCCCTTTTTTCCAAAGCGGAAATGTCGGCCGAATCTTTATGTACTTCCATTCTTTTTCTCTGTTTTATGTTGGCCGCAGGTTTTCAAATCAAAGTCTGACGGTTACATACGACAAAAAAAGTGAAAAACTCATTTGCAATAAAGTCCGCAATTGCCGGTACGCGTGAAAACATCTGCAATTAAATATTAACTTTCCCCTCGTACAAAATATACAGCACTAATACCATGGAGGGCCATATACAATTGAAAATAAAATTTTAATATTGGGCACCGTTAAAAAAATGCCAAGGTGTGTGTAACGTGCGTTCACAGGAAAATCGATGCGCTGGAAAATATCAGCAAAACGTTTACGAAAACAGAGGTTAAATTGATTTAATTCAAGGCATGCCCGCTAATAGAATTTTTACATATTAGATTACGAACAGAATGTAATTTACGCTGTAACACAGTTTCGCGGCATGTTTATATTCTGAGCGAGGTCGGCGCTGTCCGATAAAATGTATTTCGGGGAAAACACACCACATAAAACAATCAACCCGTGTGTATCCTTATGCGAAAGATAAAGATACCATTAATTAATTAACGAGCCGAGTTGGACTCTCGCAAAAACTGCTTTTTCATATCCGAACAGCTCGCGGAAAGTTTCGCTTTTTCCATATTGTGTCCAACTTTTATAACGCACAGCATTTGCAGACACAATACACCGATAACTTTCAACAAAAGCTAGCCGCATAAATAGGCGAAATACAAGTCTAACTATTCTTGGCAGATGAAGAACTGGCGACTGCCAGACCGAAAAATGAAACAATGCGTCTAACACATCAGAAAACCTACCGAAAACGCCCTATTCCTCTAATCTGCTCCTTTAATGTACTAATTGTGAAATGATCCAATTTTCAATGCACTACATTTCATGTTAAATGCTTGTTATTGCCATTATTTATTTGATTAAAGTGATGAACTAAATTATAAATTATTATTTTATTTGATTCAATTGTTTCTTAGACGTTTTAATACATGTTTCACTTTGTTTGCGTAATATGTGATATCGATTCTTACCATATCTATATACAGGGTGTTTTTTTTTTCATGTTCTCTTTGGGGATCTCGGAAACTATAAGAGATAGAGAAACGGTTCAATAAGCAAAGTAGTGCAGTTTTACGAGATAAATTAAAAAAACACTTGTAAAATTTTCGAAAAAATCGAGGTTAACTAGATATTTTAAAAAATTTGAAAAGTGTCGATTTTTCTCAGTTTTTAAAAGAGATAGAAAACAACCGTAAATGGGAAAGTTTTAGATAATTTTACACTTAATAATAAAATGTTATCAGATATTTTATATTGACTTTAACTTACGAGATATATTACAAACTTGCATTTTTTAAATGGAAACCATAGTTAGCTATATCATTATCAAAATGTTTTATTTTTTCTCTTTATGTGATGTATCACTTGACATATTTATTTGTAAAAATAACTGAGTTATCTCTTCCTAATCGTGACATAGCCAACTATGGTTTCCATTTGAAATAATGCAAGATTGTGATATATCTCGAAAACTAATGTCGACAGAAAAAATATGATAACATTTTATTATTTAGTGTAAAATTATCTATACCTTTGCTCATTACAGTTTAAAACTGCACTACTTTGCCCAATAAACCGTTTCTTTATCTTTTATAGTTTCCGAGATCCCCATATAAACATGAAAAAACTCACCTTGTATATCGCTACATGGTGCACCAAAAGGTGAGTACTAAAAAATAGTCTAAATAGCGAATATGATTGCGAATATTTTATCTTAATATTATGAAAATAATCGATACATGAAAGAATATTATGTTTGAAAAACTCTAATAAATTTACTAAATTCAGTGAATCTACTATGAAATGAATAAACTTTAACTTATTTATTTCTCAGTCATTTCACTAAACTTCGTTCAAATTTTAGAATTTTTCAAACATAATATTCTTTAATGTATCGTTTATTTGCATTCAATTTTAACTATCGTTCAATATCTTTAAAAAAAAGTGAATAGATCTGATTATCTTTGAAACAGATTGATGTTTAATTATTTCTTAGTAAATCCAGTAACTTTGGTGTTGATCGAAATATCCTTAGTTTTATACAACTTATTCTGGCTTAATTTAATAAAACTAATAATAATAATAATACTTGCGTAATCGGATTAAATTTGGCCAAAACAAATATATAACAGTCAAAGAATATTTAGCAAATTGATTACGAAATCCGGTATTCGGAATATCTCTTATTTAGATGAGCAACAGCAATTGAGTACTACAATTATTATAAACTTGGTCAATTAATTTTACATTGTGCGTTTATGATATTTTCTTGGGAATTATAATATGCTTGACTGAAATCATTGCTTTTGAAAAAAGAACTCTGATGGAATTTTTATTGAACAATGTTAATAGTTTAAAATATTATTAATCAGTCTTCAGCTGAAAGTGAGTAATATGAAATAATCGACTATTCAAAAACAGTACTCCGGCGGTTGGCTTTTAACATACTTTCTCAATAATATAGTAGATTCAATTCTCCATTAAACATCATATACTATAGTGGTTTCCTGTAAGTATCATGTCTATTATTAAATCATTAGCATTCGTAATATTAGGTTTATTATTATGCATTAATTTGCTGATTTTTTACGGATATTTCGGTAAATCACAAAAATCTTTGATCTTGTTTTGTAGTGTCGAAAAAAACGAGCATATTAATACATTTTCAAAAATTCTAGGCACAATAACAGCTATCAGTTACAAAAAATGCAAATCCTAATTATTTTTCATTAATACTGTAAATCTTCGATAAGAGACTAAATATCTGATTCTATGTTACTCTAATTAAAGATGATTTATGTGTTTTTGATGATCACTTCAATTCAGTGATTTATTTATACGCGTGGCGCATGAAACTCGAAATTTTACTTTATTCCTAATCAAGCCCTCTTTAAAGGTAAGTAATTGAATGCTACTGATTTTTCATGTATTTAATTACCATTGCCCACAAAACAACGATACTGTGATTTACCAGTAAATTATCAGTAAACCGGTTTTGATTAAGAAATTTAACGAATTGCCGGTAATTGAAAAAGTTTTTAAATTTAGAAACTCTATTGAAAATATAGGGATGTGAAATATTTAAAAGTAGTGTAAGATAATTATTGACTAATATGTACATATATGGATTGCTTTTGTTTAACTTCTGTTTTGACAGTGAAAACTTATTTTTTACAATGCATCCTCTTAACCAGATTAAAAACACGACAATATTATTATAATTTATTTCGAAAGGCGTAATTTTTCAACACACCCTGATTTATGTTAATTAAACCTTATAATTTAAGATATTTAATGGCTGCTCGCAAACATTGTTTTGTGCATCGTAATTGAATATACATGAGCTTATTAAAATGTAAGATAAATTTAAATAAATCACTCTTCTTAATGTATCACATCTTCCTAATATTATTCATAACACTTTTTGCCTATCCATTACCTGCTTTCGCTCACTAGCATAATACACATTGAGACAACGTTATTAATATTAATACTGCTGTAATTTTAATAAAGTACACTCACGTTATATAAATAATTGTCGATAAACATTTGCTCTAACTCGCTTATATTCTAAACCAAGGAGTTTCAGGACTGCACTCTTACTTTATATTCATTAAAGCGTGATTTATAATGTATGCAATCTTTCAGATAATTTTAAACAAGATATTGTGTTATTAATGTTTTAATATTGTATAATTATATATAGCTTGTGTAATAATTCAAAAAACATTAATTCGATCAATATTAGGATGAATTGAATTGTGGTTAATGTGAGAAAAAAGCGATTTGTATTATACTGTAAACAAAAGTTATATATAATCCTGTTATAAATAAATATAAATGTATACCTTGCGGGAGTCATATATAGGTGCAAAATTATATACACAAAAATATGTGCTTAAAATAAAGGAGAAATTTTCAGAATTGTAAACCATATGTAATCAAATCACATGTTGATACGATACGAGTTCATTTTTGTGTAAAACTAAACATAAAAGTATTAATTCTGTACACATGTTTTTCTTTTATATTTATGTTGTTTATAACTCGATGTATGTATGTAATAAATAGAATAGAGGATTATCAATATATTTCCATAATTAAGGAAATATGTACTAAACAAATAATTACATATATATATAAAAAGTCAGTAATATTTTATAGAAAATAATTGCTATCAACAATCGACTAATACATTTCTGATTTTTAATCACATATTTAAATATACTTTAACATATTTCATATATACATTAGTAAAATTAATGAACATGTCATCAAACTTAAGTAGAATGTTTTTAACTTCACTTTAAATCAGTGCTTTAGACACGTGGCGCATGAAGTAATATTTCGAGTTTAAAGAAGCCTGAAAATTTGGTATGGTCGCTTCGCATTATTTAACATTTGTTGTTTTCAATAAAACAACGAATGTTTGAAAATGTACATCGATAAATCGTGATATGTATACCTAAACGAAAAATTTCCTGTATGTATTATACTTACCATAGAAATAACCAAACACTTAAAATCACACTGAATCACTGTTGCACAAGAATAGGCTGAGAAAAAAACAGGCGTTTGTTAGGCAAATCATGTCAGCTTAGCAGGAATCAACAGCTCACATCTGTGCAATTTTAAGTTATGTACATATATCAGACATTTGTTGTTTCATTAAAAATACTCAATTTAAAGTCTAACGAGTGTTTCCAATTCCAGATTAAAAGCCTGAACGTTTGGAAGTGGACCAAATCCAAATTTACTCTATTATAAACTCGAAATATTACTTTATGCGCCACGCGTATTAAACACTGATTTAAAGTGGAGTTTAAAATACACTGAGACTTAGGTTTAATCACGTGTTTACTATTTTACAAATGTTTATATGTTTGTGCCATGCGTGGCGACCCGTGTCGACGGAAGAAGGGGTTTTGGTGGTTGAGAAGAAGCTTCACCTGCGGGGGTGTGGAATCAACACACCACTTTGGCCTGGATTTCGACTAGACGGGCGGCTGGTGCCACCAGACTTTAATAAATCGGCTGTGTCATCCCATCAGAGGGCCGGCAGGGTAGACCGAGGAGTGGCAGGCGCGCATGAGGCCTATGTCATGGGCCTTCGGTTGGTTGCCCGAAGTCTGTGGCGTGGATCCCTCCCATGTTGCAGGCCGCGTCTTGGGGACTATATAGGACCGGCAATCCTGGATGTCAAGTTGACACTTCCCTTTGTGGACTCCGTGGTGGGTGGAACCCGGACAGAGGAAGTTTAGAAATCATCTGATATGGATAAGAAAATGAAAACCATCACAGGAGTGGACGAGCCACTTGATTCGCGACTTAAATTCTTAAGGGCTGGGCTTCCTGGCACGCCGCTGTTTCTAGTAGAAAGGTCCTCGGGTGTACTAGCAAGTGGTCAGCCTGCGGCTGGTCCCTTAGGATCACTACAGGATGACCTGGCTGACTTCACTCCTACTGTGCCCAAGAGAAAAAGGAGCTGCATCTGCGGAGCAGAGGCCATGCGAAGGAGACATAGGAGGATAGCTAAGACATGTGCAGACTCTGTCAAAACGACTGAGGCTGCTGACTCCGCTAAGCCTCTGAAACATGCCAAGCAGGCGAAGCCTGGGTCGGGAAAAACCACCCAGGGCACATCGGTCCCTGCCAGACAAGGTAGAGAATCCAAAGACTAAGGCACTAAGGGGTTGCGTTCCACCACCTGCTCTGAGTCAATCCCGAAACGCCACCACTGCCAACGGGTGGGGACTACAGCGGCAAGAGAAAGAAGAGTACCTCTGGTCCGGATGATGTGACGATGGAATCACCGCTATCGTCAGAAGTGTCCGACGCTATTCCCCCCGATTCTCACGAGTCCACCCCCGTGGAATCAGTGGAGGACTGGCGAAGCAGGACCGACCTCACACTACCGGAATAATGCACAATAAGTTAACGTATTTTATTCAGTGCACTTTAAGCCATGCGAGAGCGGCTACGGCAACTCTATGTCGCCGACTCGACATGGCAATGGACACCATTGCTCTGATTCAGGAACCCTGGATTGTTAAATCCAGGATTTGCGAGATGAGCAAATTAACAGGTAATTTATTTTATATGCCAAGCACGAAGCCTAAGACGGCAATTTATGCACCTAGGTAAATACAAGCCCATATGCTGTCACACCTATCAGATGGTGACATCACTGCAGTTAGGATTTGTGGGCTATGAGCAAAGGAAATAACGCAATTCTGGCGGCAATCTGTCTACCTAACGATTCAGCCTTCCGCCCCCCACAAGAGGAATGGAGACATAAACCGTGCGCCTCGGTGAGGGCCTGCAGAACATTAGAATACAATGCTCGAAGGACTATGAAAGCCTAGACCTGGGAAGTGCAGACAAATATTCTGAAGGCATATAAATTGACCTGCCCACTTAAAAGGAGAACAGTGACAGGGAGAGCCGCCCCATGATGGAGCCCATATCTCAACTCTCTAGACTGGGCCATTTACAAGGCCCGCCTTAGAGAGTACAAAAAACTCATAAGGCAATGTCAACTAGCATCATGACGTGCTTTCTGTAAAGGTATAGATAATCTCTCACTGGATCATAAACAATCTGTGGGAATCCTGAAATAGGAGGACGGCGCCATGACCAAAGACCTCCATGAGAGTCTCCAACTACTGCTCAACACACACTTCCCTGGTTTGCACTATACTAAATAGGAACGTCGGGGAAGAACCTGGAATCACCCCAATAAGATTGGAAGAATGGCCACTAGCCCAACAGGTGGTTAACGAGGAAAACACCCTAATGGCAATAAACAGCTTGTCCGCCTATAAAGCACCTGGACCGGAAGGCATAGTCCCCGCTCTACTACAGTGGGGATGGGATGCACTACTTAAGCACACAGTAATGCTGTTCGGTTCCAGTCTAGCGCTGGGACATGTCCCAGAGGTCTGGAAACATGTTAGAGTTGTATTCATACCGAAGCCTGGTAAAGCAGACTATACTGTACCCAAGGCATACAGACCAATCTCTTGAAAACGCTGGAGAGAATCTGTGAGATCAGCACTTATAAGTCAACCGCTAATGGCGTAGCAACACGCTTACACACGGGGAAGATTCACCGAGTCGGCCCTACATAACGTAGTGAGTAGAATCGATAGATCAATGGATAACAAAGAGTCCGCTCTGTGTGTTTTTGTTGACATTGAAGGCCCGTTTGATAAAACGACCATACCAAAGACAAGAAACGCGCTAAACAAGCGCGGAGTACCATCAAAAATATGTGACTAGGTTGGTAATACACTTGCCAACCGATTGGTCACAGTGGAGGAAGGTGGAGAACGTACCACCTGCAAGATTGACAGAGGCTGTCCACAAGAAGGTGTCCTATCTCCTTTACTATGGAACATGGTGCTGGACAGCCTCCTAGAACAACTTCAGGAACTAGGCTTCTTTGTGACAGCCTATGCTGACAGCTTAGCCATCAAATTACATTCCAACACACTTGATAAATTTAGGAAGCGTTAGGATGATACGGAAACCTGCAATCTCTCTAAGGAGACATTACTGTACCCTAACAAGGGTTCAGCTAAACAATACCTGCAGATGACCAGAAGGAGCCTCAGACGGATAACCGCTGTTCTAACCTGTTTACTGCGGGCTCAGTGGACACTTATACAAGATTGGAATAGTTGACTCCCCATCTCATAGAGGCCAGGCACATTCATAGCGAATGCCGGGTACTCTCGTCTACGAGAAGATCCATACTGGGTGAAAGATGGCCGACGATGGACATCATCGGGGATTTGCCTACCTCAGTAATACTGGACTACCTAGACAAGGTGGTATGGTTAAGCTGAGGATAAGTGACCTGTAGTGGGAGGCAGCACAATGGGCCTAATAAGGTTTAAATTCAGTACAGCAATGCGCACTCCCCCCTATACCAGATACCAGATGGAATATATTAAAGTAAACTTAAATTAAAAAATCGATGTATAATTTTCCTTATATAATATAGACGTAATAATTATTATATATATCATGTAATAAAATATACATGTATATTATATAATATCTTTACATATACAATAAGTTTATATTTTTATATATTATTTACATATATATTATATGTGTATTTGCTGGGTATTATTGAGTGATCAATTATATTCATTGTTAACGAACTGCGTTACTTAAAGATTTTTACTAATTTTTGGTATTTATGGTATCTAACCTTGTTTTTTCATCTTCTGGCCCTAACAATCTAAATATGTAATACATTTAAAAATCCCATTTTAGATAATCATAATTTTAGTGAAAAAATTACGTTGATTAAATTTAAAATGAACCCAATTCTTTAATACAATATAAATTCATGAATAAAGTGTATTTAAAATCAACAAACAAGACTGTATAAAATAGGATTAGCAATATTGAAGATTTGATATGCCTGGCGCAATCACCAAAATTTTCCGACTGCATTCCATTATCTCTGTAGCACGGCCTGATCGGAATTTAAATGAAGTACACAAATAACTATAACCAATCACTTCAATTAAATGAATTTCCAAGCGCCTGCTTAGACTGCATGTATTCGAAAATCCAGTGTTACGTTTGATTTGTATTGTTATGCGTTCCAAAACCCTTATTTTATGCTAAAAAATATTCAATAAAATCTCCGACTTGCTAATAGAGTTAATAATTTTTAGGATTTAATTAAAATTTGAAAGTAATATGTATAATTTTATATCTGGCCCACAAAACTTAGTATAATAGGTGAATAGATAATTGAATCTGGTGGGGATAATGTAACCGCTTCGTTGATTTATATCCCATTTTCTTATTTTCACCCGCTTTAATCGAGTAGAAATCTCTATTTTAAATACTATAAAAGTAATTTATTAGAAGTGATACTAAATCTTAACCTTCGCTGCAATTAGTCTTTCTAGAATTTAGATTGAATAACTATTGGTAAGGAAATATAGATGTCTTATAATAGTCAATTTATTTCAGCACAGTGTACAAACACCGACTTCTAAATCTGTCGCGAAAATTTGTGGTCAATAAAATCCCCTCTATGGTTCTTATGATAAGGTATTAGGCTCTTTAACTTATTTAAGTATCGAGCTTTAAGTGGTTCGCCTTTTTTCTCTTTATCAGTTATCGCAGTCGGTGGGGCAGGAATTTTAGGGAAAGTTTCGGCGGACGTCATGAAATATTACGGGACATTATCGATTATGTCCCAAGAATTTATTTTGTTTATAAAAATGGCGTGTTTGTGTCAGGGCAACGTGTGGAGTTAAGGGAATGTTGCTATGGTGTTAATTAAGATCTCTCCGTTGAGTGAAGTAGGGAGTTAGTTTACAAGCTCTTAGTTTTGGGTCAATTTAGATTATTTGCGTATTGTTTAGGGAGACACATTCCAGAACTACGAGTTTAGTTGGTGTAATTTAGAACATCACTTCAATTGAATTAAAAATTAATCCCTTTTTAACCATTACAATAATTGTAAATATTTTTGTAAACAATTTAATGGAAATATCTATTTGTAGGTAAACTGTGTCGATTAAGATAATATTTGAAAATCATCTATAGGTATACCTATGGGTTTGTCTTTGCAGCTTTCTTGCAATTTAAAACCTCGTACAAACATTAAGAACAAGTTTTAAAGCTACGATTTTTTTTATGTAAAGATGTAAACAAATTTTGGTAAATGCCTTTCCAAAATTCTGAAAATTAAATTAATTTCCTTACTCCATGCGGGACTCAAACATTTTTTTGATGTCATAGAAAATGCTTGGAAACATAATTATGATGGCTTTAGCAAAAATATGCATTTGCTTAAAAGCATGAAGTAAAAATTTCATCCGCAAATTTAAACTGTATAATTTCCCCTTCGTTAAGGCTTTCGTTAACTAAATACTCGATTAGAGTGCTACTAAACATATCAAAATTAATATTATGACAATAACAAACAAAATTAACGACTGTCTCTAACTTTAACAAAGGGAAAATTATACACACCATATACTTCACATAAAGAAAATTTAACATAAAGAAAAATTGAGTTTATCAATATTTTGTAGAGTATTTACTAAATATAAAAACGAGTTAAAAATAATATCGACTTTCTGCAAACATTTTGTCCCATTAAGACAAGTCTCCAAATATTCATTAAAACAATTACTTCTCGAACTAATACCCCGACAGATATTGAATTATACAATGAATATACTTCAGCTTTAATTACAGTGTTACAAAACATTTTTGTTATAATTTATTATAAGAAAAAATATTTGAAGTACTGGGTCCCTTGAATTTTTAAAAATGTCTGTGTGTGTGTCTTTCTGTCTGCTGTATAGCAAAAACCGATAAAGATATTAAGATGAAATTTAAATGTTTACACAGACAAATCGAGATTAATTGTCTTTGGGCTTAAAAAATGCTAGATAACTTACTTATGCAAATTGGAGAATTGAAATAAAATATGTAAGTAAATGGAATTTACAAGTCTGCATTTTTTGTTGTAGCCTTCTTGGCTTTTTGAGAAATTTATTCACAACGAGAAAGCTATTGTGATAAAGACAGCACTATATTATAATAAAAATGTCCTTATCTATGCAAATTTGCTGCATTTTCCAGAAATGTTTCCTGATTGCCATATATAGCTTTGGTTATCTTGTTACTCTCAGTAAATCCTTTATATCATCAACCTCCACTTGTCTTAAAATATAGTAGTCAATATATACGTCAATGGGGCGGCGTGGAAAGTGAATCGAGTTGTGAAGTGCACTTCTGAGTAGAAAAAGTTCCACTTTAAATGACGCAGACATGAAGTGATGGATGTACTGTCAAAATAAAAGAACTAATATTCTTTAGTTCAAATGAGTTGATTTATAGTTGAAATCCCGCGACAAAACATTACAGGGTCGGATGCCCACTGGTGTTTTTATAATGTCATAACTGAAGACGAAGGCTGTAAACGAGGACAGAGATCAAGAAACCTTAAACATGAGTATTCCAAATTCAAAACTATTTGAGTTTGAGAGAATAAGCTTACGCTTCATTTAGTTTACAAAACTGTACATAAAATATATTATAAATCCATTTCTATTTGTTACTTTGACGAGAATTGGACCTACATTACATATTGGGAGTTTTTCTTTGAAGTATCCATATCCCAATTGTATGCTGTAATTCTTCAGATATTTGTTGTTTTTATCAAGAGTTTAATTTGAACCTTTAAACGAGTGTTTTCCACTCCCAGGTTAAACATAAAGTAAAATTTCGAGTTTAGAAAAGCCTTAACATTTGGTTTAGTCGCTACCAAACCAAATTTTCAGGCTTTTCTAAACTCGAAATTTTACTTTAGACACTGATTTCAAGTGACGTTCAATTGTTCACAATATCCCAGTGCTTTCAGTGTTTATTACGCATGGTGCATGAAGAAAATTTCGAATTTAGAAAAGCCTGAAAATTTGGTTTGCAGGCATTTCTAAACTCGAAATTTTACTTCATGCTTAATCTGGGAGTGAAAAACATTCGTATAAAGCCTTAAAATGTAATCTGTAAAAGCGTATGCATATTCTATACTTAAAAGAACAATTCCTGGTATACTATCATCTATCGCTGTAATAAATCAAATACGATTTTAAATATTTCATTGTATAACTAAATATATTTGCAAGGGAAGTAGTTGTTTCAATAGATAATTATTGCCTTAGTATACTTATTAATTAAGACTTTTTGTTTGCAGTTTATACGAATATTATCGTAAGAAACTTTATATTTTCGACTTTTTTCTTGAATAATTATGGGTTCCAATAAATAAACCACATAAGAATTAATAAATATTTGTATGGTGTGGTATCGATTGGTTCTTTCGCCACGTCGCGTCGTCTTAATCTGGGAAACGTGAAGGCATGCCGTCGAAGCGTCCTCGCGTAATATTTGAAATACGTTTAAGCTCAACTGAGCTCCTTATTGCTATAATAATTTAGTTTTCATGAATGAGACAACATTCCTGTCTCTTCTCTATTTATACCATGAAAAACACACATAATCGCCTTATCTGGG
Source organism: Philonthus cognatus (assembly GCA_932526585.2). Taxonomy (NCBI): domain Eukaryota; kingdom Metazoa; phylum Arthropoda; class Insecta; order Coleoptera; family Staphylinidae; genus Philonthus; species Philonthus cognatus. Next base: position 91,923,419 of record OW052243.1, read on the forward strand.
TATCAGGTTTCCGTAAAGGCCTTATGTTTCGAGTTATCTTTACGTAAACCTATAAATACTTAAGAGCAAAAAAACGTTAATTACCTGCAAGCAGAGAAGTTACTAGGACTCCAAGGACCAAATAGAGTTCGGCGGCCTTTTTTGCGAGGCCCGCCATTGTCGTTTATCGTTGGTATTGTCCTTATTTCGGCAACATCTTTCGTCCCCTCACAGCATCTGAAATCAGAAATCAGAATTAGTTTAAAGAACATTCCTCATTCCGCCTCAATACTGGGAATTTACATATTTTTAGCTAGCGGTACATTTCTCGGCATTATACATACATGTGTGTATGTATGTATGTATTTATGGCAGGCACACCTGTTAGGGATGAATGTTTAGAATTTATTGAAGTGAAAAAAGCGCCAGAAGTGCACGATCTGTCGTTTTCATCTCGCGCACATTAACTATCAAAACCATAAAATGGCACCTACATGCAAAATAAAATCTGTTCACGACGATTTTTGTTTTTACATGTTATTAATAGCTTCATTATGTAAATTTTAGTAAAACCAATAAAATATATATTTTCAGTTAATTTATTTTTTATTATACAATTAGAGATTATAATGCCAGTAAACCGGTTTTCCGATTTTCGCGTAAATCGCAACAAATTACCAGTAATTGCCCATTTTTTAGCGGTATATTGGTAAATTAAATTAATCTATTCAGTCGGCATAAACAGAACTTTTTATGGGTATCCATATCCCCAATGTATACCTGAATACAAATCACAAATCAAATGAATTAAATCATTCAAAATATTTCGACGTTGTGTAATATGCCTTGCACACGAAATAAATTTTCGTTATTTTCTAAACGAGAAATTTTACTTCATGCCTTATTAAGGAGTGGAAACCCTCATCAAAGTTAAGTCATTGCTTTTCATTTTTAATGTATTTAATAAACAACACTATTGCGATTTACCGGTAAACTATCGAAAAAAATAGTAAATTTACAACCTATTTATACAATGCATCTGGTATTATTTAATATATTTATTTGTTTATATCAGCAAACCCTTTTAAAATGTTTATACGGCATAATCAATTTGTACAGAAAGTTTGGGATAAACGTAAAAGTGATCGCTGGAGCTTTTATGAAATCGTAATATTGATGGAAGTTTTCTATTAAATCTATTATAAGTGCACATAATTACTCTATTTTTATAAACGTGCACGATTTTTAGAAAACACTTGTATTTTAATTCCAACGCAAACATGGGAATAAAGATTTTATGTTCTATTATTTGAAATATTGACAATGACAATTGTCAACATTTCAAATAATACTGATAGACAAACAAGGTTAGTAATAATTGATATGATCGTGAAAATTACCTATCAATAATTATAATCTAGAAATCACAAGAATATCGACATTTTCAAATTCAGTAAAATTAAACAAAGTTTCAAAAAAAAATGGAAATATTGATAAAATTGTCAAAATCGACGAACTCGCCAAAAAATCTTGAAAATTGAAAAATTACAAAAGTAGACAAAGCCAACTACATATTTCAGGCTTTCATTGATTCTATAAAAGGGTTCAATTTAAAGCTTCTAATTAGTGTTTGCTTGAGCATGAAGTACAGTTTCAAGTTTCGAATTTCAAAACCCGAGCAATTTTCTTTTGGACATGTATGTAATAACTATAACTAAAACAAACACTCCGAAAGCGAACTGTAACGGCGTTTAAATTCCGTAAGATTTAGTTACACTAATGTGTAATATTTTTTCACGTAATATCAAACTCATGAAGGATATCATGAACTTTACTTTAAATTAGTGTTTTATACGCGTGGCTCATGAAGTAAAATTTCGAATTTACCAAGCGGTGTAATCATCGGACATTTTGGAGGTGCCACGTGGATATGAAAAACTTTTTTATTTAAACAGATATTGAAAAACTGTTTCGCGAGCCAGGGTCACTTTTTTGTGCTTTAATCAATGGCGAAAAGAAAATTGATTTATATCTAACCGTTTCCGCTCTATAACCGAAAGTTGATAAAATGTCATTTTTATGAGATTACTGTAACTAATTTGATTTAAAAGTTATACCCAAACTGTAAACACTTTATTTTTACGCCCATAAAAATGACGTACGTGTTTTATTTCAAGGACGTTTCGATTTTGTTTTACTACACCAAATTTACTTTTTTCTTATGGGCGCATATGGAGATATGCACATCATTGAACAGCATTTTTGCAACGATGTGCCTTTGTGACCTTTGTGAAAAAAGAGTTAGTAGCAGTTTATGTCAATCAAGAGTGCTTATTTAGAAAACAAAATATACTATATAAAAAGTAGTCATATTTTCAAACAAATTGCAAGCATCACCTAGTTGTTTACCGGTTGTTATGGCAATTTTGCCAATAACCTTTTTTGACAAAAGTATGCATCATTGAACTCACGGTTAATGCGCTAATAAGAAAAATGTGATTTTAATATAAAAAAGTGTTTAGAGTTTAGTTATAACTTCAGAAAAACGAAATTTTCATAACTTCCGGTTATAGAGCGGAACGGTTAAAGATTGATCAATTCTTTTCGCCATTGATTAAAACAAAAAAAAACATAAGCTGGCTCGCAAAAACGATATTACAATACCTCCCAAATGAACCACCCTGTACATATCATAATTTACGTTATTTGCATATTTAATTTGTGGCTTTCGCGATGGCAAATCCAAATTTTCAGGCTTTTCTATATCTAAAACTTTACTTTGTGCTTAACCAAGAAATGGATACACTCGTTAGAAACTTAAAGTTAACCACTTTTTTAATACTTTTATATATCTTTAAATACATTCATATAAATACATTCATATAAATACTAATATAGTTACAATAATAAGGTGTTAATATAAATACTTAAAAGCCATAGTATAAAATAACAATATAAAAAAACGGTCTTCTAGATTCAAAACAAATCCCAAAGTGTACGATGTCATGCGCCGGTCCTGCATTTCGACAAAATCGACCGCCCCAAATACTTCTTAAAATCTGAATGTTTATATCCCTAATTACACATTAAAAGTCCTAAAGCCAATTGTCAATAATCTTTTAGGAATACTCACCCCACTCCATGTAGCCGCAATTTATAAAGAAAAACCCAGCGGATTGAAAAATAATGATCATCTGGTTCTTGCCTTATTTATGTAGACTGATGGTGCATTTTTTCTATCTTTATAAAGCCCGTAGATTTTATTTCAGGTTGGCAAGGTCGCATACATGCGATGTGAGCAACTCGAAGGTTTAAAGCTTCCCAACGCCTAGCGAATCAATCTTCATTGTAATTTCCCCACGCTTAAACGTAAATTACCACACAAGCGAATTTAAAGATATCCGCTGTATAATTCTGTTAATGCCAGCTTTTGATGAATTACGGCATCTAATTTGTAATAAACTGGATTACTCAATATACCTCATTACATTTTTCCTTGCGCGGAAATTTGCTTTTTTTATATAAATGTCCTTTAATACTCAATTATATGAATTTTATTTAATATAACGTTACAAAAAAAAAATCCACAGTAGAACAAGTCAGGTTCTACTGTGGATTTGGTAATAGTATTAATGATGGTTTAAATAATTCGTAAATATTTCATAGATTTTTTCGTAATGTAAATTGGAAGCACATTTTATATAATCGTATTTTATGAGACAAAAAGCTAGGATAGAGATGATTACACACAAATACATACGTTGATGAAACAGGAAGGATTGTTCTTTGCGTACGGATTTACAACGGTCATTCTTTATATCAAAGATCATTCATATATTTTTTGTAGAATAAAATAAGATGGTATAAAACGGGCTTAATAATAATAGGAAATGTATGAAATATGTGAGCTAAAAAGACAAACAACGGTTTCACCAACGGATCGGCCTCGACGTGACGACTTTAATAGTCGAAGTGACAGCACGTCAACGTCGACAACGTAAACAACGTAAACAATGTCAACAATACTGTTGAGAAGTTATGTTATTATAATGTCCAGGAAATGTTTCTCTTAAGTATACATACCACAATGTAGATGCTCTTAATTGTCAGGCATACCTTGTTTTATTTAAGATCAGCTCTGCTGATTAAGATCAGCCCTGCTAACAACAAAATGGTTTTCTTTTTTTATTTTAATCCAAATACTTTAACCCTTATAATCATAACAGTGGCATAAAAACGGAATCCGAAATCCAACCAATAGAAAATAAACTAACTTTACAAAGTTTAGTCAATTGGTATGAATTACAAGCATTAGTTAAGAACTATTATCTTTCAAATACAGTTTTAAAATCAGGTTAAATCCCACTTTGGAATTTACATATTTGCTAATATGGTAATTTTTTACATTTTTGTCAATTTTGTATACTAGGATTTATTCTTTTAAGTATACTTTTACATATTCTATATAAACATTTGTGAAACTAATAAACATGTTAATATGCAGTATGTTTTGAATTTTACTTTAAATCAGTGTTTTATACGCTTGGCACATGAAGTAAAATTTCGAGTTTACAAAAGCTTCCCGCTCCACGTGTTTTTAATAAAACAACGAATGTCTAAAAATTTACATAAAAAAATCCTAATAAACAAATTTAGTATTTATATTTTCATTTTATTGACTTCAACATTTCTATACTATTATTGTTATGAATTCAAATACCTATTTTTAATAAAATTGTAGTATTTTATATTGTAAATGGATCTCGTAAGTAAATAAAAATTACAGACATCGAAACAATTAAGATAAAATTTTCTTTTTGGTTGAAATTGTCAATATTTACGAATTTTCTTGATTGGTAAATTTGTATATTTCTTGCATTTGACGATTTTAATTGAAATGTATGTTTTTGACAAATTCTATAAAATGTATTATAATTGATTTGAATTAAGTGTTACTATTTTTTAAATAATTTTACTATTTGTTTATCGATTCTAAAAGTTCATTGATATGTAAAAATTCACAAATTTTCTGTTTCTTTAAATTTGGACGATTTTTCCAATCTTGATTTTTTTAAATCAATTTCAATCTATTCTTTGTTGATATTCTAGTTTAACTATTTTTTGCTGTATCTGGGCTGTCGATATACAGAGAACTTTTCTTTAAGGTATACATATCACGATTTTTCGATGTAAATTTTCAGACATTCGTTGTTTTTATAAAAAAATTCAATTTGAAGGTTCTAACGAGTGTTTCCATTTCCAGGTTAGGCATAAACTAAAATTTCGAGTTTGGAAAAGCTTTAAAATTTTTAGGCTTTTCTAAACTCGAAAATGTACTTCGCCACGTGTATAAAACACCCTCATGTTTGATCCTCACTTTAATACATTCTACAAATGTTTACTATTTACTTATACTCATCTTGAGACACTCAAATATCCCGGAAATGAATGATTTTATAAGAAAAAGTTTTAAATAAAATATAAAATATTGGGGGCTTATTTGAAACTTTTTCTCATAACATCATTAATTGTTGAAATATTTGAGTGTCTTAGGATGAATGACTCACCCTGTATAATTATACACCTTTTGTTATACCTCTTGAGTTTTGATATATTATCTTTTATATAGTAAACCGTTTTCGTTTTATTTTCTGTCGTTTAACTATATGGGGCAACCTGAATTAAATTTGATTTAAAGTGACATCGAGTAGCCTAAAGATAGTTAGCTTTTTGCAGGCATTCAGTTTTTGAACACGGTCTAGAAAATATTTAGCGCCGGCCCTGTCGAAATAAATTTATGTGGGCTTATATTGAGTGGAAGTTGGACTGAATTGGTTTTTCCCAGGGGGAAGAAGGCATGGTTGAATTGTGTTTAGAGGCATCAAGGCGCTTGACGCCCGTCAGTTTGTTGCAATTAGGGCGCTGGACAAATTAGTGCTGGCTTCTTTTGGTTCCTCCCTTTTTTCTTCGTTTTCTCTTCCTTCCTTGTGGCCTGTCGACTATCACCCTTTTGTCGGGACTAATTAGGCCACGATGTCAGCAATATTTAATTGCAAACATTAATACATTTTTGTGGTAATTAAACGCCACTTCGATTGGGCGTCCAAACTATTTAAGGTCGCCATTTTTTATCACCAGCGACTGGATCCCAAAATTTAATTAGGTGTTACCTTCAATTGTAAAAATCATGACTTACGTACGTTTATGAGAAATGTAATTTTCTCAAATATTATGTATGGGGCACAAAGTTATCTGTGTATTTAATATGTTTAAATATTATGTATGTGATACAAAGTTATCTGTGTATTGTTATTTAAACACTGCAATGTTGTAACGCATAAGCTGCTAACGCGTATGATAATAGGAGGTTGATCTGCAATTTGAATTATTTTAAACCGAAATGTAAGCTTAATGAATATGCACGTCGCGGCGATAACAAAAATAGAAGCATGAAAACGCGCATTCGTAAGGCTTGTAATAGATTTGTAAATCATTCTAGATGCTTCGCAATAATTTGTTAACACAGCCGTGGCGAGAATATATGTTTTGAATCTCCATAATTATTGTAATTATACTTGCATTGCATCCTTTGCACAAAAGCCTCGTCATTCTCTGTTTTCTAGATAATTATAATTGTTTTATAGCGCCCCTGTTTTGAAACACAATGCCCCGCTCTACATCACAATGACACTGTATTTTATTTCCATTTTTTAAATTCATATGTATTTTCGCTTACACATTCACTCTTTTATAGCAACCTTTTTGCGCAAATGTTTATTTCGAGATATAATAGATATAGATTTAAGAAACCCTGTTCAGTGGTGTTTGTTTTTACTTGAACATTTTTATGTGCAAGTCGTCGTGAATGTACAAAAATCCACGATGCGCTTATTTCGAGTAATTATGAGTCCAATATAATAAGAGAAAACTATTGCAAGTGAAAGCAAATGGCTTTTATAGAATTCTAGAATAGTAATTGTTATTTCTTTTTATTTTCCCCCATATGTTAAACGAAGGAAATTATTGTTTTTGGGAAAAATTTCGTAAAATGTTAGTGGATATATCCATTTTGAAGTTTGATTAAGACCATTTTTAAAACAGGTCTGTCCGCCACCATGGTACAGCCTAAACCAATCCGGATGTTTAGATGACACTATAAACTTAAGCTTTTTATTACAATCTTAGGATGGGAAAAGCTTTTCGTGAAAATGTGGAAAGCGGAAGAGGTAGTTTACTCATATAAAAAAATCTTGTTAATAAAAGTCCAAATTTTCTGGTCTCTTTTAAACTCGAAATTTTACTTCATGCGCCACGCGTGTGAAACACTGATTTCACCTGAGGTTCAAATGTACATAAAGTTCACAATATTTTAGTGTTTTATACGCGTGGCGCATGAAGTAAAATTTCTAGTATAGAAAAGCCCAGAAAATTTGCCTCGGGTCGCTGCGCGACCCTGGACAAATTTTCACGGGGCTTTTCTAAACTAAATTTTACTTCATGCTTAGTCTGCGAGTAGAATACACTCGTTTCAAACCGAACTCTTAAAAAATAACAACGAATAACTAAAGTTTCAAAGAAAGTAATCTGAATTTGTAATACGTATACTTTAAAGAAACACTCCATGTATTAAAATTAGAGATAGATGTATGAATCTGGGATTTAGATCAATTCAATTATTCGCTGAAACTGGATATTACTGATACTCGTATTGGTAAATAAGAGGTAATACGTATTTTCTGTAAACTTTAAAATATATATTCTTAAAATCAAGCTTTATGTATCCCTTTGCTGTGGATAGTGTACTACCAAGAACTTAAACCATATTAGTGTTTTAAACGGGTGGCGCATACAGTAAAATTTCGAGTTTAGAAAAGCCCAGAAAATGTCTCTTGGGTCGCTGCGCGACCCTCGACACATATTCACGGGGCTTTTCTAAACTCGAAATTTTACTTCATGCTTAGTCTGGGAGTGGAAAACACTCGTTTAAAGATTCAAATAGAACTCATTTAAAAAAGAACGAACATCGGAAAATGTACAGCTTAGGCGTATGTTTACCTAAAAGAAATTATTTTCTTGAAATCTTTAGATATTCGTTGTTTTTTTAAGGGTTCAATTTGAAGCTTTAAACGAGTGTTTTTGACTTCCAGACTAAGCATGAACAAATTTTCTGGGCTTCTCTAAACTCGAAATTTTATTTTATGCGCCACGCGTATAAAACACTAAAATATTGTGAACTTTATGTATATTTGAATCTCACTTGAAATGAGTGTTTTATATGCGTGGCGCATGAAGTAAAATTTCGAGTTTAGAAAAGCCCAGAAAATGTTCACGGGGCTTTTCTAAACTCGAAATTTTACTTCATGTTTAGTCTAGGAGTGGAAAACACTCGTTTAAAGCTTCAAATTAAACTCTTTAAAAAAACAACGAATGTCGAAAAATTTACAGCGTATGCACATGTGTACCTAAATGAAAAATTCCCTGTATATCCTTTGGCTTACAGGGTTTTCATATGCAAATTTAATATATATAGCGCAATGTTTTGGGCAGGTATTCTTGCTCTGTATCTTTGGCAGAATGTCTCAACTCCAGAGAAGTACACGAATCACTTTTACACTCACTATCCATAATTATATCAATTATAAGGACAATTTAAAAAAATTCTTATGACGGAATCTCTTGACATATGTCGTTTACAAAACTTTAATCGGCTTAGTACGAGTTGTTAGCCGTGTACGTAAACAAACGTAACTAACAAATTTGTGTATCCTTACAAGAGTGGATATGATGCTTATATTATTAAACTTTAGTGTGCAAATATGATATGAATTTCAGGGTAGAAGTAGAAATAATTATATTTGGGTCAGAATTTTGCTTTTCGCTCCCATAAAATGTACACAAAGAAAACTTTAAACCCGCAGTTTTAATTATTTATTCAACTCATTCAGCATTCACATTTTGTTCTTTTTTTTTCGGTTTTGATAGTTTAATAAATTCTAATTATTTAAATTATTTTTTTTACAATTAAAAAAAATAGTTCTGCCGTTTTTTTATGCAATTTTTACACAGAGACGAGTAAATTCTAGTTTATTCTCCCACTTTTTTCTTTTCTCCTCTATCAAACTTCTACTCTTCTCTTCCCTTTGAAACTTTTTGTCGTAGCTCTTCTTGTTATTTTATTAATATTTTTTTTAATTAGAATTTGTTTGCTTTAAGCCAGTCTCAATCTACAATTCGTACTATTTTTTACATTTCTAGAGAGCACCCTTGAATGAGATGATCAGTAAAGAAAAGCGTTTAATGTAATGAAATGTGATCTAATTCACTAATACCTTTTATACCTGACATTCCGGGAATAACATAACAATTAGAGCTTAGGGAAGCAGCCGCAGTTCGCAGCTTATAGCTTGAAGCTCAGCTTTCTGTCTACACCCTTTAATTCCACGGTCGACACGGTTTAGCCGACAAGCCCTTGGCATCCCTATCTACCTCCTACCCATCCTAGGTGAGGTACCGCGAAATATGTAACTGTCTAGCCGTGCATTTCCATCCTTGAAATATTCCGGGTGTTGCTGTGTTAATTAAGCTCACTTACCCCCGTTAGCCTTGCCGTAGCTCGCGCCGGAACTCAACCTGCGTAAACCTCTACTTAAGACCAAGCGACCACAGCTTGCAACACACGACCACTACCCTCTTTAATATACTGAATTATGCAACCACAATTCAAAACACCTGCAACATTTATCAACGCAACCCCTTGAGCCCATCCAACTCTAATCAAGGAGTCTGCCATCTTGCAGTTCCACACTTCAAACGTGCATTGTAAAACATTCATTAGCCAGTTCTCAGGTCTTAGTCTATATTCTATTTTAATTATTCCTTTAAAACTTAAAATATGGATTAGTTCAGTATATGTGAATTTATAAAACGAACCAGGAAGGAGTATGTTTGTGCACCTATAGCTTACGATAATATACTAGGCATTTTTCTTTTAAGTATACATATCCCGATGATTACAGCGTTTGGTACATTTTCAGGATGTTGTTGAATTTATATAAAGCGTACACAATACAGTGTATACATCGAGATATGTATACTTAAAAGAAGCGGGGCGACCAATCTACACTTAACAAAAGTAAATGTTTATATTGTAAAAAAATGGCGTATACAAAACCTAAATCACATACAGAAACCAACTCCATAAACTAAAAAGAAAAACAAACGAGAACGCGAAAGAAATAAAAAAAGAGGTCAAGAATGATAGAACCGGCAAATAAATATTGGAATTCCGCCAGTTTAAAAATCCCGTCTATTTTCCACTTGTCACATCCAGCAATTACACATCTACATCCGTAATATGAATTAGCGCTATTTTCCGTACGGAGCGCACCTCACCGTTACGTTATCTTCCACCATTTACCCAAGAATACGTGAAAATTGTGCGGAATGCGCGTAAATAAAATTCGCAAGTTAATGCCATCATACTTTCATCACATTAGAGTATCACTTTTACGTCGCGAGAAGTCGCATAGAAATGGCGGATAGATTTATCTTTATGTACGTATGTAAAGGAAATGTAATAGAATGTAAGGCGGTGTTTATTTAGCCCAAGGCACTATTCCTACATGTGTCGTTTAACGACCCCTTATAGCGGCGTAAAAATAGAATAAATTAGGAGGAGGCAAGAAAAGTCGAGAAATTAAAAAGCAACCATTCCTGCATTTACAATCCCATCCCTTTCATTCATGGGCAATCTGGGCACATTTGAAATTATATATCATTTTAACATAAAGGGAACTTCTATACAAGGCGAATTATTTTGTTTTGTTTACGTATCAACACTGGTATTCAATTGAACGCTTTTAAATGCAAGGGGCGCGTTGAGAACAACAAATAGATAACATAAATTTTCAAATGAGTTGCATGAAAATTGAAACCCTCAATCGACTCAGTATCAACACGGCAATTGAGACAATATAACGTATCGCTTTAATATATTTTTTGTATCCGCATTAAATGATCTAAAAGCTTTTCATTGTCTTTGAAAACAAACAATTCCTTACAGTTTCCCAGTTTATAAAATGGAATACGTTAAACGTAAACCATTCAACAAAAATCAATTCACACATATCTACTAATATATTCGGTTAAAGCCTTATTAATAGACGTTAGCATGCAGCTTTAGCGCGGTTCTGAGGATGATATTAACATTTTTAGATCAATAAAACATTTTAGTAGATTACTATTGTAAGTTTACAACTAATAATTTAATAGCCTGTTACTCCTGGTTTAAGTCTTACACATAACCTAAATTGTCATAACAAAGTAGGGTTATTTAGAATTCATTTTTTAATGCCGAAGAAGACTTTGTCAAGATGGTGGGCGAAATGCAGAATTTATATTTATTTGCAAAAATATGTGACTTGATGTCACGTATCACATACAAACTGTAATTCGTTTTATAATAAGAACAAAATATGATATCTCCAGGAAAAGCGTACTATCCAGTATCCATTACAGCTCGTACATCCTGTGCATCAGCCGCCCTCGGCTAACGGTACGTTGAATTGTCATTTTCATTGGACGTGGAATAATTTTCTCCATCGTTGTACTCGTAATCAGGATTATAGAATCGTAGTCTGTCACTCGGTACTACTCCAGTATAAAAACGTTGACCGTGTTAAACGCCGGAAATGTCTTCTACGATAAATCGATCTCGGTCTAAGACTTTGGTTACTACATATGGTTTATGGAATTTAGTTTTTAAGTTTCTACACTCTCCAGGTTTAGTTGTGCTTTGTTGTTGTAAGATGTAATCTTCTACGACGTAATGAGTTAGCGCCGTCAAATCATGACGGCGTTTGTTATTCTACACAAATAAGACAATTAACTTTGTTTGTATAACTGAGGATTTTATTGTGACTATAGTTTCGACAACTTTAACTTGTCATTATCAAACATAAAATCCTCAGTTATACAAAGCTAATTGTCTTATTTGTGTAAATAATGATGTATAACGAAGTAGAATCCTCCACAGTGAACAGTTTGTTATTCTGTTGATTTGCAATTTGCTTCTTTTGAGCTTCACGGATTTTTTGTCGCTCTAATTGGTGATTTTCATTAGGCTCTCTATTTATTGTTTTTTGGATTATGTCACGAAGTAGTTGGTCATTTGCTCGGTGTGGTGCCAATTGCTGTCTGGTAGGTTTAATTTGATTTATGTTGTACTGTTACAAGTTTCTTTGCCCACTCGTCACTAGTATTTATTATCTTCGAAATAATGTACTAATGGTGCGGCTGTTACGTTCAACTTGCCCGTTCGCTCTTACTGTTGCGGTTGTGTTCAGGATGTTTTATTTTATGTTCCTGCACAAAGCTGGCAAATTCTGCTCTTCTGAAAGCTGTGCTCTGGTTACTAATGATGCATTTTGGAGGACCAAAGAAGTTGAAAATGTTGATCAGTGCTTTGATGACCTCTTGTTGTTTTTATAGGCGTCACTGTAATAAATTTGCTAAATTCATCGATGACGACTAAGATATAGTGGCAATTATTTAATTTTGGTAGTAGACCAAAATGATCAAGGTGAAGTGTATCGAATGGTTCATGTCCTTTCGGTATGGGAAATAATTCTCCCGTTGGTTTGCTGCTCTTCAAATTTTAATTTTAAAAACCAATAACATCGTTTGATTAATTCGACAGTTTTTCCAGCCCGACATGACAATTTTTATATTTTATTTTTTATAATTTAGATCGTTTTCTGTATCTATATTTCTAATTCTAAAAATTATCTCTTGATCCCTTGCTTGTAAAATGTTTAATTTGTTAGTTACTGTATTGTCATCAATCGCAAGTATATTAATTTTTGCTGGTTGTGTGTTTTTGGGATACGAGATGGCGCAGAAATAGCAAAATTGCAGAAAGTAGTTTTGACTATAAAAATACTGTGAAATGTATGTATATTTGAACCTCACTTGAAATCAGTGTTTCATACGCGGGGGGCATGAAGTAAAATTTCGAGTTTAGAAAGGCCCAAAAAATTTGTCTCGAATCGCTGCGCGACCTTCGACAAATTTTCACGGGGCTCTTCTAAACTTGAAATTTTACTTCATGCTTAGTCTGGGAGTGAAAAACACTCGTTTAAAGATTCAAATTAAACTCTTTTAAAATACAACGCATGTCAAAAATTGTACAGCTTATGCACATGTTTACCTAAACGAAAAATTCCCTGTATTTATATTGTAGACAAACAGTTAAATTCTGGCAACATAAAATATATATTCATGTTATTTGCAATTACATAAGTGATTTAAATGATTACTATCAATAATAAAATATCGTACATGATTGTCGCGTGCTGCACTTCTTAATTTGGTAAATTGCAATGAAGCACACAAAAGGAATAGATGCGAACACGAGAGGAGGTCTACCCTCTAAGCTGGGTAGGCGACACATTAAGATGAGTAGGCTAAGCCGTACAAAAAATGAGAAATTACAATAACCCAATTCGAACTCTAATCAAATCGCCGAGTGTCGCACATCCAATTTGGTAAACAAATGAAAAAGGAATTTTTTCGACTCATCACTTGAATCAACATATACCGGCATTCCACATTCCTATTCAAAACATGAATACAGAAATTCACTCATATTTAAAGAATGTATTGGGAAATATTTTAATAATGTCTTTCTTTGTTGTGTATCAACAACATAATCAATGAACAGTCAGCAATTCAAAGCCGCGCACCGGAAAACCGTGTCGCGACAAATGCCATACACGAATTCTACATATCAAACACAATTTCTTTTGACATGTTTTTGGAAATGACAGTATAGTTTTAAGATATTACTAAAATAGCACTACGCTACCACCTATTTATTAAAAGCATAATCAAAATTTACATTGCTCCTATGGAGATTTCTAAGCAACGATTAATTTTATTTATTATTTATTTTAGAATAATCTATTTAATACAACATGTTTATAATAATTACTTTAATAAATTAAAGCAATATGATAAAAAAATAGAGTTTTCTATAGAAGTATTGCACGGATTTATGTGATCAGTTAAGAGTGTTCCATTGGTTGATTTATATATAATATAAGAAACATTTTTTTAAAGAATATTTTCAATTTATTCGCAAAAGCTTTAATGTGCAATATGTATAAGTGTCAAAGATCTATTTTTATTGTTGTGCAAGATTAATCGTTGTTCGTTCTTATGGGCAAATAACATGTGAATTTCCGACCTTAATACGACTTAATGCGTCAACATGTTGCATTGATTTCGCTGCACAATGTTCCAGAGTGAATTGACACTTTTCTAATAATATAGACCATAGGCTCTCAACGTGAGCGATAACGCCCCCCCCCCCCCCCCCCCCGTGGGCATTTGAGACTTTCAGGGGGGCAGTAGAACACCCAGAGAAAATTAGGGGTTGTATAATATTACACGTTGAAATATAATCGTGGCAATAGCTGTTTTAGATTCGCTACAAATGGTAAGTAAAAAAACAGAAACTAGAAAAATAAAATATCAAAGTGGGTGATGGGCAAAATTAGGTTGAGAACCTATGATATACACCATCGAAAAATGCTAGCATTTATATCTCGTTTTTTTAGAGATAATTTAAGAGCGTTACAATCGGTAGTTAATAAAAATAAATTCAGAGTAAGTAATATCTAAAATATTTAGGACTTCTAACAACTGCTGAAAGTGCAAGTTGGAATGAATCATACTCTGATTCGCATTCAGTTGTAGTTTTTGACATTAAAAATATAGGATGATATATACCATAATTTTGACGTTGTCATAGCATAGAACTATAACCAAATTTGCTAGCGTCTGTGTGTATCTGTGTTTCTTTATCAATGGAGTAAATAGATAATACTGGGTCGCTAGTTAAAAGTTCTTTAATTCGATTGTCTTAGGCCATTAGTTTTAATCCAAGTCTTTTCACTTCTAATTTGTTGCTATCTCTCCTTTCATTTTAAATTTGTATTGTTAGTTGGTTTGAAGAGAATTTGACATAAACGTTACATATAGTTTAATAGAGCGTTGTAACAAATCAAATTAAATAAGATTTTAAATATTTCATTGTATAATTCAATATCCGGAGGTGTATTTGCACGGGAAGTAGTTGTTTCAATGGATATTTATCGTCTTAAGTTGTCTTATTAATTAAGACATTGTTTTCATTTTCACGAATAGTTTTTTCGTAATTTTATATATTATGTTTAAAGTGTGTAAACTATAAGAAGCGTAAGCTTATTTTCTCGAATTCAAATAGTTTTGAATTTATCTTGTTTGAACTGTACCGTAAGGTAAATAAGAAGGTCTCACATTCTTCATACCTGCTAATGACATAATCCCCTTTTTTACCTATAAATACCGACCATCATTTTCACTTATTCCATTTCTGTGTACTTGTTCATTCCACACACACACCACTTTTTCCAAGTAAGTTTGTTTTAATTTTATTCCTAATTTTTTTAAACGTCATAAGCAAAGCTATACTGAAGAGAGATAAATTTTGAAACGCGTCTATAGATGGCTTAAGACATTAGTTTTTATCCAAGTCCTTTCACTTCTAATTTGTTGCTATCTCTTCTTTCATTTTAAATTTCTATTTTTAGTTGGTTTGAAGAGAATTTGACCTAAACGTTACATATACTTTAAAAGAGCGTTGTAACAAATCAAATTAAATAAGATTTTAAATATTTCATTGTATAATTCAATATCCGGAGGTGTATTTGCATGGGAAGTAGTTGTTTCAATGGATATTTATCGTCTTAAGTTGTCTTATTAATTAAGACATTGTTTGCATTTTCACGAATACTTTTTTCTTAATTTTATATATTATGTTTAAAGTGTGCAAACTATAAGAAGCGTAAGCTTATTTTCTCGAATTCAAATAGTTTTGAATTTGAATTTATCTTGTATGAATTTGTATTCAACGGATAACCAATATTCGCGTTTTAGACTGTAGAGTCTTAAAAGAAAAATTTCCTGTATATTTACTTATCTAAGCAGAATACTTTGGATATGCCGACGCGCCTCGCTTCGGTCGCGCCGCCAAATGTAAATTTGCAGGCTTCTCTAAACTCGAAATTTTACTTCATGCTTAATCAAGGAATGGAATTACATGTTAGAAGTTCAAATTAAACCGTTTTGTAAAACTTCTCATAAAATATTTATTTGTCATTGTAAAATGAATGGTGACTCTGTTAGACTAGTTTTAATAACTCTAAGATATGTATCATATATACATTAGTTAATCAAAAAACATAAGTATTTCTTTACTCATACATTTGAATACTGTTAGTATTTATCTACATATAAGCAATGAGATATTTATTGCACATGTTTGTAGTTTTAATAATAAATGAGTGTCGCTAATTATCAGTGAAGATGCAATTTATGAAAGTTGTATATGTAATAGAACTATTTAAAAATTCAAATATTATATCAATGTGCTGACATGAATACGTTACAATTTCAATTATTAGGATTAAACAGATACTTTTAAGAATAATAATCTGAACATAAACAAATATAAATGTGTTTATTTAAGATAAGATAAGATAAGGCGTTGGACTGCTAATCCAATGGGCTCTGCCTGCGTGGGTCCGAATCCCATCCTCGTCGATATGTTTTGGTCTATTCGCTTAAGGGAAAAACATAGTGAGCGTCGGGGCTTAGAGGCTAGAGACTTGGTGGGGAGTAGTCACTTTTGACAGGTATCATATTTACTATTCCCATTAGATGTCATTACACCCGATGGCGTAGAGATTAAGCATCCACCGGAAATTATTTCGAATGATTTATTTTTTATTTCTTACAAACAAATATACAGAGGGTTTATCTTATAAGTATACATATCCCAAATGTATGCTGTAAATCTACAGATATTCCTTGTTTTTTTTAAGTTCAATTTGAAGCTTTAAACGAGTAGTTTCCCTTTCTAAGTTAAGCATGAAGTAAAATTTGGAGTTTAGTAAAGCCTGAAATTCGGTTAGGTCGCTTAGGTAGGCTAAACCAAGTTTCAGGCTTTTCTAAACTCGAAATTTTACTTTATGCGCCACGCGTATAAGACACTAATTTCAAGTGAAGCTCACTTGTTCACAATATTTCACAGTATTCAGTGTTTAATACGCTGCATGAAGTAAAATTTCGAGTTTATAGAAGCCTGAAAATTTGGTTTGGTCGCTAATATCCGTTCCATAAATGTTGGCCCATGCGATTGAAGGGTTATAAAAAGAAATCTGTGTAGCAAAAAAAGAAAGATGTACAGGTTAATAATTGAACATTATTCTTCTTCTTTGCGTAATTAATGGCCTTAGCTATTAAAGCCCTGTTGACCAGTCACAGTAATTATGAATTAATAATTAAAGTTGGTTTAAACTTTTTTGAGTTTCGATAAAATGAATGAATAAATGAGTGGATGAAAGGATGATTATTGAAATCTTAAATGTAGGTTAAAATCTGGTCAGAGTTAAACAGCCAGTGCTGCGCCCTCTGGCCTCGTCAAGTTATAGGAAATAGGAAATACACGTGGATTTTTGAAGGAAAAGGTTCAATGAAAAGAAATTTGGGAAAAGGATTAATAAAAAATATGTGGTTGAAAAGATGTTTGAGGATAGAATGGACCACGTGGAGGTCGCACATTTTATTTGTGCAAGGTCAGCTCTCGAACCACGCTCCAGTAATTGAACATTCTCTTATAATAACGTTTAAATTTTCTTGAATAATTTGATTATTTTAACAGGTGTTTAAAACAGTAAGTATTTTCACGTTTTTTTTTTTTGGGTACATACACACAAAGGAAACTATAAACATCAATGTTTTTTTGTTAAAGTAGTTTCTGTCAATCATTCTTTTAGACGAGTGGCAAAATTGTACTCTTTTCAAGCATGGTTCATCTAACTCTATGAATTTCTCGCGTTATAGTTTCGGAAAGGGCTTCAAAAGTACGTGGTTTGTCTACATACGTAAATGTGAGTTTTCAGCTAGATCCATAAAACAATTTCGTCACCCGCCAAGGCAGTGCTGTCAGCCCTCCCATTTTAGCGGTACATGTACCGCTTTTATAGATAAAATATCGCCCTACGCCTACTTGTAGCTATATACCGTATTTTACTTCTTTCTTATTATCGTTCACTTCTTTAAAATAATTATTGATTACTCCTATTTAAGGCTGGTATTCGAATACGAATCTTATTATTAGAAATCTAAGATAAATTTAATAAACAAAAATGTTGTAAGGTCATCTATACAGGGTGCCCGTATTTCAACAGAATGTATGGGGATCTTGGTTATTTGAAGAGATAAAGAGTCGGTAAAATCAGAGCAAAGTTGCGTATTTTAGTGCTCAATAATAATCTAATAACAAATTTTAAATATCTTCTTTTGTTTTTGAGATATTATCAAATAACGGATTTTTTGAATTATTTTTTTCTTATTCTAAAACCATTGAACTCAGACATTTACAACTTTGACATTATACAAGCACTTTTTAACGAGAAACCTAGTAACATATTTTATTTTAAGATAACTATAACATTTACCCAGGGACCATAGCCAACTTTTGTTTTTCATATGGACGCCATTTTTTGTTTTCATATTTTTTGGAAGAATATTTTTTTCTAAATTCAATGATGTATCATAATCATAGATTATTATACATTTTATATGTCAAATTTCAATCTTTTCTTTTTTTGTAAAGAGTGCCTTGGAAACAGATGCGTAACTCACTCATTTGACAACTCCTAGGACCCATAATTGTTGTTAAAATAGATCACCAGTTGTGATGTATTTCAAAGTAACGAGAGTCTTCCACTCCCAGACTAAGCGTGAATAAAATTTCGAGTTTAGAAAAGCCCCGCGTAGAAAATGTTCATGGGGCTTTTCTAAACTCGAAATTTTACTTCATACGCCACGCGTATAAACCACTGATTTACAGTAAAGTTAAAAATATATAACGCTTAGATATGATGGTGGTCAATATTTATTGAGATGTAGTGAAAATGGAAGAATTACTTTTTTGTGAATAGTTTTGGATTAGTAATAAAAGTATAATAAATTTTGTTTGTGCAACTTTTCCATACTGTTGATATTTAAGTCACCATATCAATAACGGGAAAAGTGCCATGATAGACACATCACCATTTTTTTAATATATGTTTTGTGTGATATTCGATACTTATTATTATTATTACAAAAGATTGACAGTTATTAAATAATTTTGATAAAATAACAATGATTGACAAATAACAATGATTGACTGCTGTCAAGATTTTATTGATTAATAGATATGACGTTATTGTTTTTAAGGCACTCTCTGCAAAAAAGAAAATATTATAACTTTAAATATCAAATCTAAAATTAATACATCACTGAGTTCAGAAAACAAATTTTTTTTCAAAAAATATGAAAATCTAAAATGGCGCCCATAAGAAAAACAAAAGTTGGCTATGGTCCCCGGTTAAATGTTATAGTTATCTTAAATAAATATATGCTACTAGATTCTTCATTAAAAAGTGCCTGTAAACTGTTAAAGCTCTAAATGTCCAGATTAAGCAGTTTTGAAATAAAAAAATAAAAACGATTTTTTAGTTTTTTCAGTTTTTTGTTGATATTTCGAAAATTAAAAAAATATTTCAGATTATTGTGCGGCCCTAAAATACGCAACTTTGCCCCAAATTAACTGATTCTCTATCTCTTCAAATAACTGAGATCCCCATACATTCTGTCGAAATACGGACACCCTGTATACAGTAAGTTTTCCTTTTAAGTATACATATCTCAATTGCTTGCTGTAAATCTTCAGATATTTGTTTTTTTAGTGTTCTCCAGTCCCAGGTTAAGCATAAAGTAAAATTTCGAGTTCAGAAAAGCCTGAAAATTTTACTTCATTCGCCACGAGTATATGACACTAATTTCAAGTGAAGTTTAGTTGATCACAATATTTGAGTGTTTTCAGTGTTTAATACGCATGAAGTAGAAAAAAAAAATTAAAGGTTTTCTAAATTCGAAATTTTAGTTTATGCTCAATCTAGGAGTGAAAAACACTCGTTTAAGCTTAAAATTAAACTCTTTTTAAAAAAGCGTATGCATAAGTATACTTAAAAGAAACATTCCCTGTACAATAAAACCTTCTTCTGCCGATTTTTTTGTATGCCATTTCCCGCTAGTAAATTTAGGACCTGGCAGCATTGTGGCAAGGTACTAGTTATAGATGAAATTAAATTTTAAAATTCGTTCTATAATAAGTGTGTGATTTTACAAGATGGTATTGGTTTTTAAAATGAACAATTCGTAGTCGTTTGATAGGTATTGAGCCTAGATTAATAAACCTCTAAAATTTTAACATTAGTAATCATGTATTGAGTAGGAAATAATATTTTTTGGTACTTTAGAATTGTAAACGCAACTTTTAGTTTAAATCGCATAATTAAAGTAACTTTTTTTATTTCAGCCTATTGTAAAACAATTTCAGTTAAAATCCATGTGATACCGTAAACATTTTTTGTCATTGCGAGAGATGATTTTTTTTAACGTGCTTTTCATCCCCCTTATCCCTTCATGGCAAGTGATGCGGAGAGAATTTTAAATTTGAAAGTGCAAAAAAAACGGGCGCGTACCGCACTCAATATATCCACGTGATGTGCATTGCATAATAATAAAAAAGAGTTAATTTTTTAAGAGCGGCTTTTCGGGGGAGCATCGATGTAATTTCGTCTCGATTACATTCCTCTCGTATTTTAGGGCTATTTAGAATAAACTGGCTACAGTCACCTTCCCCGGCGAATGTATACTTTTTTATGAATATAAAAGCTTTCGGGAATAAAACCCGGGTGTAACTTAACATAAAATATGTTATATTTAAACTATGATAATATAAAAGTTTCTAATCTCCACCAATAAACGTTTATGTGTTTATGAAATTTTTAATTTATTTTATTTATGAAAAGTTTATTTATGAAGCGTATTTATAATGAGAGTGAAGTTTTTGGGGTCGTCCCTTTTCTCAAAACAATCCCTTATTTTAACAGTGCACCCTACCTTTCGCCATCAAGCAATCTACATCGCGCTCATAACTTACTGCCATTACGAGCAGTGCCAGTGTGGATAGTCGTTTAAAGGTAAGTGGATGTTACTCTACCTCTTGCAACAAAAGTTTGTAATCACTCACACTAGAATAAATAAATAAAGATTGTTTTGTAAGGTCGTCCGCTTTTATACTAATGTAGAAAATAGTGAATAGTTTTATTCTAACTTTTGTTTTTATGCAGTATTTGATTAATCAGGACTGTACAAAACTGGTTTATGAATAGATTATAGTGATAGAAAATATTTGATTTTAACACTTGGTTTGTTTCACTTAAGTTTACAAACAGATAATAAATTATATACAGAAATTCAAATTGATTCTATAAAATGGCTATCGACCTGAAGTTTTATTTTAATTGAATTAATGGTTTTAAGTATATTAGGAAATACAATTGTATCATAGATGCAGATACCATTATTATATGAACATTTATACTCAATGACATTAGAAGCGTAACACCCAGAAGGAGTTATTATTTTAACTTGATTTTTTGCCAGTATGGTAGTCTTACATCAAGAATAAAATGATTACATTTTCAAGAAATTTTATTAAAAAACAATCTAAAAAAAATTAATAATGTGTTTGGCGACCCCTTCTGTATACACTCCTGTAGACGTCTGGGCATCGACAAAATGAGATGGTCGATGTCTTCTTGAGGCATCTCGTTCCAAGCAACTTGAATTTCATCGATTAACTGTGCTAGAGTCTGTGGAGGATGGTGCAAAGAGAATATTCTTCTTCCCATGATATCTCACACATGTTCAATGGGATTTAAATCCGGCGAACGGGGTGGCCACGCCAAAACATTAACACCAGCTTCATTAAGAAAGTTCATAGTTCGACGAGCAATATGGGGAGGTGCGTTATCTTGTTGAAAAAGTACGTCTGGGCGGCCATCTAAATAAGGCAACAAAGTCGGTCGTATGACGTCTTCAACATAACGCGCAGCTGTCATACTGCCTCGAACGAATACAAGAGGTGATCGACTACCATAAGCAATAGCCCCCCAAACCATTACTCCAGCAGTCCTGTGTACATGCCTCTCAATGGCAAACCTAAGATCAGGTCGTTCTCCACGGTAGCGTCGTACCCTTCTACGGCCATCATGTATGCCTAGACAAAATCGTGATTCATCGCTGAATACGACATGGTACCATTCTGCCTCCCAATGCTGCCGTTCTCTGCACCAGTCCAACCTTTGGCGACAGTGTCTCGCTGTTAAAGGAAGCACTAATCTTGGACGGTACGAAAGAAGCCCAAAGGATTGAATGCGGCGATATAAGGTTCGCATACTAACGGGCCTACCTTCTTCTCCAATCCATTGATCACCGATTTGACGCGTAGTAGCGAAACGGTCTCGCAGGGCTATTTGTCTTAAGCGCCGATCTTGACGTTCTGTGGTACGCCTTGGTTGACCAATTGGTCTTCTTCTTGCTCCTCTACCTTCTTCTGTCCATACCTGGTACACACGTATTACAGTTGCTGCAGTGCAACAACTCGACCCCGGTCAAAATCGCTCAAAAGGTGATATTGTGGACGTCTTCGGACTCGAGGCATTTTATTTAAGCTTAACACACTCAACGGAAACACGAAAACTAAAAACATCTGTACTAAGCAGCTCATATAAATAGTTTTATTAAAAAAGAAAAAGTGAAATATTTTTTTTTTCACAATAAATATAAAAGGCACAAGGTTGAAATTGTTATCAATGTATGCTTTAAATATAGTCACTCTGTTGCTAAAATATGAATTCAAAAAAATCATTCCTTCTTGGTGTTACGCTTCTAATGTGATTGATTATTGTGTCAAATTTAACAATTTATTGTATCTTAAAAATAGTTTCCAACGTGCGTTTTGATTTTCATAAGGTCTATGGTATAATATAAATAAGGACAATAGAATATAATATGATTAAATTAATTGTTAGGAGTTAATTAATGTTAGTTTAGAGAAAATGAATAGTCTATCATCTAAAGTAAGTGTCCTTATAGGTTGTTTTATTATCAAGCAATTTATTATAAACCCATGGAGAGTTCTTAACTTTGATCAATATTAATTCTCTCCGTACATTCGAGCAACGAACTTTATTCATCGTCCGTACAAGATTTTTGCGGCTACTCGAGAATCCCGGAGCCCTGGGATAAATTAGTTTTCACCGCGACTAATTAGTGCCTGGCCTTTTAACGTGACCGAAACTGGACTCTCGAAGGGAAATTACAAAACAAGCAAGGTTCAAAATTTAATTTGATTCCCGTACTCCAGTTAAACACACAAAACCCCACGATTCACTTAGCGAATTAGAGAATTTTTCTATTTGGAAAAAAGTTAATAAATTCCCGGCTTAAAGAATATTACACATAGTTGGTGAATAGTTTGCGTCCGGGGATTTGAATTGTGAGCTTATCGGACTCAACTTTTCCACCAAAATTTACAAGAAAATAAGGGGTGAATTATGTGATAACTTTTGTATACCTACTATAGAATAAATATTCAAAATTATAATATTTTTATTACTCTCTTGCACTTACTCTAGCAGTTCTTTTATTTCTCAACAATATTTAAATATGTGCAGCTATGAATTATAATTTTATATTCTAAATATAACTCTCGATACAGAGTGGAATATAAAACTCATTAGATAGACAAAATGTAAGCAACAGTAGCTATACTTAAAATAATATTCTTTCACTTCTTATTGTGAAAATAAATTTTTAGGATTTTGGCAATGTTTATGATGTTTATGACTTTTTTTATTTGTTAAATTCGTCGTTTTGTTTGGATGCAATTGAGTTTGATTAATTATTTTTTACAAAAAATACACATAAAAGGTGGCCATGAAACTATTGCCAACGCAATTACCCAGGCAATATAAATGGTAGACATTTGAGTTTTGGGATGTATTTATATTTTAACTATAGCATGATGTTTGCATAGTATTAATTTGGAATACTACTTCCGGCTTAGTCGGAAGTGATACCATTTTTCATATTTCAAATTACAACCCCATTTTTTTTCTGACTTGTAATATTCGTCTCTAAATTCCCTTTCCAATGATGTCAAGTTGATATTTACGTGAAAACTAACCTCAACATAACTAATTTTCACAATTGACTTAATAGGCCAAGGAATTGTAACTAGGATAAAACATCACACATTGGGCCGTGAAATGTCTATGACAGTCCATTCAACGCCATTGTTTTATCTAAGAACAGCATACCATTACTTTTTATCCATTATAATTATAAAGCCTACTTAGTGCAAACTTTAAAATATTCTAATACGGTAAAGTCATGAACTAATATCCACTTGCAATATATAATTAAATGGGGAATTTTAAACAGAATGTTATGATTACAAAAAAGGCAGGGAGTGCTATTTGAAGTTTTCATTTTATAATGCGTTTATAAACTAGAATTTTGGACATTTTAATTTTCGGCATTTACCTATTTTTGCTAGCAACTGGAAAAAATCTTCGATGTTATTAGAAATTGTTTTAGGGAAATTTTTCGAAATTGACTTAGTAGGCCGAGGAACTGTAATTGGGATAAAACATCACAAAGTACGCCGTGAAATAGTCATGTTTCACGGACTACTTTGTGATGTTTCATCCCAATTACAATTCCTCGGCCTGCTAAGTCAATTTCAAAAAATATTAATTTTAAGGTTAACGTAAATATCAACTTGTTATACATCATTGGAAAGGGCATTTAGAGGCGATTATTACTAGTTGGAAAAATGTTGGGGTTACAAGTTAAAATATGAAAAATGATATCACTTCTGGCTAAACCGGAAGTAACATTGATAGTTAATACTATGCCAAAATTAAGCTATACTTAATTTATATATACATCCCTAAACTCAAATGTCTACCATTTATATTGCCTGAGGAATCGCGTAGGCAATACTTTCATGGCCACCCAGTATATCTTTTTTTTGTTGAAATTGTACATTTTTACAAATATTGAACCCGTCGATCGCTGGATTATTTTTTATCAGCTACCGGTCCCAACCTGCGGTGAGATTTTACGAAAAATAAATTATTTTTCAGTATTAGTGGAAAATATTGTTGGTGCGTCTATTGCTATTCCGAAAAAAGACAACATTTAGCGAAATTGTCGATCGTTGCACGGACAATAAAACAAGGATTTTGAAAAAAAAAATGCAAGATACGAAAATGAACGATAGTGCGTTTAGGGAAAAGAATTTCTGTCTAACAAAGTAAGTAAACAAACCAATATTAGTCCGTTATTGCTTTGTTAATTCTTTCAGAAAAACCAGTTAAAATATTTCAATTCCAACTTTAGGATCTTAAAACGTGTTTATACATGAACAAAATTAGTGCCTTTAAAGTGTCTTAATTAGATCATGATTTATTTATAAAATATTACGATATTTTTACGATATTACGATATTTTTACTAAATCTTCATTTTGAAACGATTTTTTAGAAGAAAAAAAAAATAGTTGAGTTATTTTAATTCCGACTTCAGGATTTCAAAACTTGTTAATTTTTAAGGTAATAATTAATGTTTTTTTTTTTTTCATTTTTTATCATTTTCCGCACAAGAAAAATCATCAGATTTTGAAGTAATCTGATGATTCTTTTGACTGAAATCACAACTTTGACAGGATTTTCAAGAAAAACCAGAGATATTGTAACCCCAAGTTTAGGTTCTTAATGCTTATTTATTTTAAAGTAAAAATTAGTGTGTTCAAAGTTGACTCAATGATTCATGATTGTTTTATAATTCTTCAAACAAGATTTTCACTAAATCTCAACTTTGACACGTTTTCAGAAGAACTAGTTGGGATATTTTAACCCCACTTTTATAATCTTAAAACGTGTTAATTTCTAAGCAAAACTGATGGTTTTGAGGTTGATTTAATAATTTTTAATTTTCTTATAATTTCGCAAACAAGATTACCTCAAAATCTAACGACTATTCGTATTTATATCACAATTTCATTTATTAGGCATTCACCGTTTCTAAACAGTGTTTAATTTGAATTTTTAAACGAGTGTCTTCCACTCCCAGGCAAAGCATGAAGTAACATTTCGAGTTTAGAAAAACCCGAGCGTTTGGATCCAAACTCAGGTATTTTTAAACTCGAAATTTTACTTCATGCGTGACGCGTATAAAACTCTAACCATATTGGGAAGTTAGAAATTTACTGCTTATTAAAATTAAATATTGCTTATGTGTAATAAATTTTAACCAAATCTCGGTATCAAAACTCGAGCAATTTGCAATAAATTTTAAGGTATACTTATGAAAAAACATATGTTTATATCCTTTTTTTATTTGTTTTTATTATATATAACCTATCGATCGCCAAATCACTTGGTATGCAAAAGAAGCTCGAGTATTACAGAAGGTTAAACACATTTTGACTTATTTGATTAAAATATATAAAATTACGAAAATGCAAACAATGTCTTAGTTAATAAGACAACTTAAGACAATAAATATTCATTGAAACAACCACTTACCGTGCAAATACACCTCCGTATTTTGAATTATACAATGAAATATTTAAAATCTTATTTGATTTGATTTGTTACAACGCTCTATGATAGAAATAAAAAAGAAAGGAGAAATTACAAGAAATTAGAAATGCATTATTCGTTATTTTAAGAAAATAAACGTCCTTAGTATTTTGCTTTTGTAGCATATTGTGAACTTCATAATATTTCAAGGTTTTATACTCGTAGCGCATGAAGTAAAATTTTAGGCTTTTCTAAACTCGAAATGTTACTTCATGCTTAATTTAGGAGTGGAAACACTCGTTTGAAGCTTCTAATTGAACTCTTTAAAAAGTAGTGCAACTGCAGACATGCTATATAAATGTCCCCCTTAAAATGAAAATTGACCTGGACACTTTTCAGTCGGCCCCCATGTATATTTTTTTAATAATGTAGCAATTATAGAATACAATTGTTAATAATCGTATTTGTTCTTTAATAAAGCATAAAATTTACTTGAGATTTAAACAATGCAGAATAAAAGTAGAATTAAAAAAAACTTTTCAAGAAATATACTTTCTTAAATTGTCTTGATAATGGCGTGAAATACGATTGAGAGAGAATGTATGGAAGCTCGAAGCAAAATCAATACCATACGTCGTGTAATTATTATGCGCCTTATTGGCGACTATACGTGCTTGCTGAAATCAAACATTTTCGACATTAACCGATATTTATTATATTTTCAAATTATTACCGAACTTCGGATGATTGCGTGCAATTTGCATCTGCTTAAATCAAACCCCGCGTACCGCGCGGTTCACTTATACCTTCGTTGAGTCAATCTGTTTAAGTGCATAAAATTACTATAATTTTATGTTCCCTGATTTCGGAAAATTGAACAAACTCCATCGAACATAATAAAAATGTTAATTCCAAACCTCAAAAAATACATTTATATGCTAATTTCGGCTGGGAAACAATTTAAAGATAATTAAATCATTTTGAAGCTGCTTACTATTGGAAAC
The DNA here is from genome assembly GCA_932526585.2 of Philonthus cognatus. NCBI lineage: Eukaryota > Metazoa > Arthropoda > Insecta > Coleoptera > Staphylinidae > Philonthus > Philonthus cognatus. The sequence goes on from OW052243.1 coordinate 91,950,998, forward strand.
TTTGAAATGTATTTAAAACATCACTTTTGCATTCATGAAACGAAATACGCTTAATTTTTATCGCTTGAAATATTATTACTTAATTTTATTTAAATTTTTCGTTAACGCATATATTACATTAAAAACTTTAAGAATTAGTCTTTAACGCTATCTAGCTTCTCTAGAGAATGGAGATTCCGTTAATAAATAAATAAATTAATAAATAATAATAGCTTGCCGCCTCCATTTATATAATTGAACTAATATCATCTTACATTCTAAACGTGCTAGTAAACTAACGGCGCAAATAATAAAGGAGAAATACTTCAAGAATGGGAACACAATTAGGTAAAAATTAAGCATATTAATAATACAAATGAAAGCCGACAACAGTCGACCTCCATGTGATTTCGTCTTCAAGCGGTTTTGTCCTAAAACTTGAAGAAAATTATCAAGTGTTAGGCAATTCGTTAAAAATAACTAAAGTACATCACTAACGTTTAGGTCAAACCAACTAACAAATACATTTGTTGTATTTGTATTTGTTAGTTGGTTTGAAAGAATTTGAACTAAACGTTACATATACTTTAATAGAGCGTTGTAACAAATCAAATTAAATAAGATTTCAAATATTTCATTGTATAATTCAATATCCGGAAGTGTATTTGCACAGGAAGTAGTTGCTTAAATGGATATTTATCGTCTTAAGTTGTCTTATTAATTAAGATATTGTTTGAAGTTTTACGAATAATAATAATAATAATTTTGTAATTTTATATATTATGTTTCCTCTGTATGTAATACAAATTTCAAATCAAAAATGTTTGTGGAAATATCCATTATGAGGTTCCCTGGGTGGATTAAGACCATTTTTGCAAAATGTATATCTGTCTATTATTCTGACCAAATCCCACAGCCTAAACTGAACGAGCCGTTTAGATAAAACTATAAACTTAAGCTTTTTATTACAATCCGCAGGTCTGATAAGCTTTTGGTAAAAATTCTGTAACACAAAGTGGCTGGTAACTCTTAGCGTTTATTTGGGTTTTTCTTAGATATTGATGGTATGGGAAAATCTTCCCATAGATAATCAAAAAGTCAATATTTAATGTACCCGGTGTAGATGCGATCAGGTATACATAGGGATTTAATATGGAAAACCAGATTTATTCATTTTCCTGCTTCCAGGGTGATTTTAGAGGAACAGTACAAGAGTATAAAACATTTTTAAAAAATCCTACGTATTTAACTTACTATTTAGTTAAAATTGGACATCATTTGCTATTTTATATCGAGTTTTGAAAATTATGAACATTGCAAATGATTAACCTCGCCTAGTATCGCCGAAGGGGCCTTAAATAAAAGCTACGCGTGCGGCGTTAATCATTTTAGGCATAAATGTTAAGTAATAGACCTCTGAATGGCAGTAATTACGTGCTGAAAATGCTTATATTGTGTTCTACTACCAGGCTTGAGGCTATTTTTTTAAATTTGCCTATTTTAAAAAATTGATAAAAATAGTAAACAGCGTCAGATTTGAACTAGATACTGACCTATTATTTTCTTTTCTTAATTTTTGTTTGCTCTTGTACATTTCCCCTAAAATGACCCAGGAAGCAGGTAAATGCATAAATGTAGTTTTACATGTTAAATCGCTATGTATACCTGATCGAATTAACACCGGGTACATTAAATATTGACTTTTTGATTATCTATGGGAAGATTTTCCCATACCATCAATATCTAAGAGAAACCCAAATAAACGCAAAGAGTAAAAAGCCACATTTTGTCATAGATTTTTTTAGTTTTTTTAGGATCTTTTTAAATATGTGAATTTAATTATTTAATTTATTGCTCAAACTCAGTAAGCATTGATACTATTATTGGGAATAACTTTGACGTTGACAATGACATTGATATTTTGAGGAAAAAAGAACATCAGCGGAGAACGTAAGGCTTTCAAACAAAGTTTTAAAGGAACAATTAAAAATACATAAATTAGGGCTAAATTAGGTAGGTGCACTTCTCTTCTTAGATATTTCTTTCACAGCTGTGGCGTAGCGGTGAAAGTGCTTGCTATTCCACGCGGGCGACCTGGGTTAAAACCCTAGTGCCGACATTTCGGATTTGACTGGGTTGAATGTTTGCATTTCAATAACGAATAGCAACCATTCAGACTACAGGTAGAGACGTGGTAGAACTATTATTATTATCAATATCAGTCAGGACATGTTCGAGACAGCGAATTTTTAAATTTTTATCAAGATTTGTAACTGAAGTGTTTGCTAAAATTAGTTGCATGCAACCAAATTTGATCACAAGCAGCGGATTGTGACTCGACATTCAACGTATGTGATATGATACTGCAGAACCGACCCATAAACCTTAACTATGCTGGCTATTTCGAGGTATGAATATGTATAAACAATCGTACAGTTTTGTACCTATAGAGTCTACACTATTAGCACAGTTAAAATTTAGTTAGAATTTTGGAAACTTTTGATATTTTAGTGAATGTTATAGCCAAACTATTCTGTTTGAACGTTATCTTTTATTGCAAGATCGGGGCAAATAAAACGTTCTTCCGATACACTAAACAGAAACCATTTCTTTTAATTTGCAATGTCGACCTAACTGACAATAATATAAACTTGACAAAAAGCTCTTTTAGTTTGTTTATTAATTCTCACCAAAGTGGCGGAGGAGCGGGCGCAGACGGGGTGTAGGCGAGCCCAATGCGCTTCGTCGTCTCGATGTGGTATGACTCATTTGATTACATTTGAAGTAGAGATGGGCACTTACACTTACTTCTAAACACTGTTGAGCTGTTCTGGTCCTAATACTAGTCGCTCTAAGTATCTACTTTGAAAATAAGGTAGCCACGAGATATTTATATTTCGTAACTATAATCCAAAATTACTCAAAACAAACGCCAGTTACAAAAATATTTTTTCTACAAAAAGCGTATTTTTCAAAGACCATTTGAATAATACCACTTTTGACCTATCATGCCATTCGAAAATCTTGAAATTTGGACATTTTTAAGCGAAATCTCACGGATGCCAACTTTTTTGGGGGAAAAAAATATCACCATTCGATTCTTCAATATGGCTTTAGTAATAATTTTTCTATCGCTACTTTCCACGACTAGCCGTTTTCTCAAAAAATACCTGATATAGGTGGTCTGGGACACCCTGTATATATATATAAACTGGCGAAAAACGCATCCCGATATCTTTATCCTAACCGGAGATATATTGAAAATTGTGCAGAATGAGGTATTTTCTACTAATAGCACCCTCTGGTTCTTACTATAGACACAAATTAAATCAAAATACATAGTGTTTAAAAGTGCATTCAATTATCTATCAATTTACTAAAAGTTGAACATTTTAATGATTAAACTTTTCCATTTTCATCTGCATCTTATGTAAAAGCAAACGAAATGAGAAAGTAGTTGAAATCGAGCTAAAAAAATCGAGAATAAATTAAGATTTACATATTTTTAACATATGCAGCTTAATTTTGAATAAAATCTTGTTTTTGTCCTTTGTGATAGAGATTGCGCCCTCTACCAGCCAAGCTAGATTTAATTATTGTATTTGTTTTAAATAATCGTGGATTTACTATTCGCTTTCTAAAACCTATAAATGAGACAAAGTATTCTCTTTTATCCTATATATTATTGTTTTTAACCTTTTGAATATAAAACGAAAAAGCCTAAAGGCCTACTAGATTTTAAAATAAATTTTTATATGGTGTGCGGTTGAAAATGGGCAAATCTATCGGACTTTTTATTATATCTTTGGTTAGGATAAAGTTATCAGGATGAGGTTTTCGCCACTTTTCTCAGTATTCCTTCCTGTAATAAATTTGCATAGGAGAACTATAGCTTATAATTTGAAAGTTTTAAGAAATTATAGAAAATATGGCGGTTGTTCAAAAAATGGCATCTGGCGCTTTCTATAAGAACTAAAGTAAACACGAGTAAACAGTAATTCAAATTGCTTTCTTTTACCTATCAAATGAGACTAACTTGATTAATTTCGGTTTATCCTAGCAAAAGTTACACGCAGTTTAATGATTACACTTTCCCACACTCCCCTGCTTTAAATGTGCGTGATAAAAAGACAAGTGAGTAGTTAAAATTCAGTTAAATGCAGAGTAGATTACGATTTGAAAATATGTTAAACCAAGCCTAATTTACAAGTTTTTTAATAAAAATCTGTTTTTGTATTTGGCGATAGATGTTACGCCCTCTAGCGGCAGAGATAGGGACCTAAAACTAATTTCCAGTGATTTCTTCCGGCCACTTTCACTTTGCAATTTTTTATCCCAACACGCCACGCTACTTAGTTTCTAAGATACAGCCGGTGGCCACGCGTAATCAAACACCCGGTACAAAACGAGCACTGTTTATATGTATATGCATAGGTCATCATAATTATTAATTGCTATGTGCTTATAGCCAGCGTAATGATCATAAAATTGATAGGCCTAACTACAAAAATAATTGGATTGGCCGGCCGCCGAGCGAAGTGTACTTCATGAGCCAGGCTTGTAAAATACTGATTTGATGTGAAGTTTAAACTATATAAAAACAATATCAACAACTGTAATGTTCGTGTTATTATTTATTATTGTCATATTCCTTACTTAAATGTTGTTCTTAGTACTTTGTGCTTTAACAATATTAAAAGTGCAATACTTTTTTTTGTCTTGCAAAGACGAATTCAAACACTTATTGAAAGAACTACTTCCCGGGCTAATGCCCTGACGAATATTAGATTATACATTGAAGTTTGTCATTATTAGTAATTAGGCAAATATGTTTTAGATAAATTATATTATGTGCTTACACACACAATAATAATGTTTTGTGTATAACTTGAAATTAAACAGTTTTAACCTTTCCTCACAAATTTATTCTATACCAGATGTACATTTCGGAAACAAAGTGGCCAAATTTTCTGTGTAGTTAATTAATTTAAAAATTAATTAATTATAATAGTATCATATGGTTTATATTAATTTTTTACTGTTTATACTCATATGTAATTCGTGAGGATTAATCACAAATAAAAAATCCAATTTATCATTCATCATTTCACAAGGTATTAATTTCCATTGCGATATTTCACGCTCGTTTAGTCTAATAAATTACCAAGTTAGCTTAAAATTCAACACAGAAGGTTAATTATGTTTAATTATTAATTACATTCCGTGTGCGCATAAATGACACAATTTAAACTAAATAAAATTATGTGTTAAGGTATTTCCAACGGAGGAATTAATTAAAGTGGTACTCGGGCCAGGAATCCCTTTCGCTCGAATTGACACTCGTTTGGTTTTTTCATTTTACGCTTCATTATTCGTGCAACGTCAACCCAACTTTAATTTTACGTTAACACGATTTCTTTTTGTAACGTGCAGGTTTTTTTTTACCGACCGCACACAATGTATACGGAATGTATTGTGACTGGTAAAAATACACCCCCCCTCCATTTTTTTTCATGGAAATATACGTTTTTAGATCCCAGGAATACGAATCAAGTCTCTGTAACAGTTGGATAGATTTTGATCAAATTTTGTTTTTGGAGTACTACTCACAATATCTCGAAATAATCAACTTTTGGGTAATATCTGGAATTCAGAAGGAGATGATTACTCTAAAGCGTGTATTAGACCACATCATTTTCTTGTACAAGAAAATAGTATACTATTGTTTATCACAAAATATGACCAAACGCGAACCTTGTACAGTTTTGTATAATGGAAATAGGACAAGTTCTATTTGGTATACCATGATAGAAAATACTATACTATTTTCTTGTACAAGAAGAAAATAGTGTCGTCTAATACAAGCCTAAGATGTTTTTCTGAACTTTTCAAAATGTTTATATAGGGAACTTTTCTTTTAAGTATACATATGAGGGTTGCTACTTATGTATGTATTATGTATGTATGTATAATAATTATCATTGTAAATGGTTTTACTGTTTTTCAAAATATTCTTCGTTATGACCGATACACTTTTGCATATGTTTGCACCAATTTTTACAGAACTTTTTCTATTCCGATTGAGGAATCTCCAAATCATTCATTTTGAACGCATTAACTGCGTATTCTGGTGTCGAAAATCGTTGACACCGTAGTTTATTCTTCTCGTACAGGGAATATTTTCTAACTTCATATGTATTTAATACGTATTTGATGTAAATCTTCAGATACTAGTTTTTTTTTCAACAAGAGTTGAGTTTGAAGCTTAAAACGAGTGTTTTCCACTCCCAGGTTAAGCATGAAGTAAATTTTGGAGTTTTGAAAAGCCTGAACGTTTGGATTTGGACGCGTAGCGTCCAAATCCAAATTCAGGCTTTTCTAAACTCGAAATTTTACTTCATGTGCCACGCGTATAAAACAGTGAAATATTGTAAAGTTAAAAAACACACACGTCAAATTAATTAAAGATATTCTGTTTTTTTAAACTTTACTTTGAATCATTGTTTTATACACGTAGCGCATGAACTAAAATATCGAGTTTAGAAAAGCCTGTATTTGTATTTGAACGTTACGCGTCCAAATCCACACATTCAGGCTTTTCTAAACTCGAAATTTAAATCTGGCGGTGGAAAACACTCGTTTAAAAAAGCTTCAAATAGAACTCTTTGAAAAAAATATGGAATGTGGAAACTTCGTTACTAAAAAATGGTAGCCATCTTGCCAAATGTGCTTTAGGAAAAAATTGAAAATGTTTTTGATAGCTGGTTAGTGTTCAAAGATTTCTGTATCAAAGGAGATATGTATATTGTTATTACTAAGTGAATTAATATTTGAACACCTATTACTTCTATTTTATTGATTATCTATTGGTTTTAGAATACAACTATAGCATATATTACATTTTGCTTGTTATATGTTATTGTATTTTATTTTTGTTTCATGTATTATGAGTAATAGTTATGTATTCTAGTAATAAAGAACCAACGGTATAAGTAAGTGTAGGTAGTAAAAATAGATTATGATTGAACCTAAATTAGAATTCAATTATTCATGTATGTAAATATTGACATATCCACTCATCCATGCTAGAGTTAAATCATTTTCATTCGCAAGCAATAAATTATGTTTATCGAGCGTTTAATTATACGCTCCGTGTTAAAATATTACGAAGGTTATTTTGTTAGATTTGTAAAGGTAATTGCAGGGCATGAATGGTGAAATACAGTTACGGCAGCTTGGAAGTTACGATTGGATTTATTAAAATGAATAAAATTCAAAGTAAAGATAATTGAGGACGTGATTTATCGCTGTGGAATTGAAATGGAGACGACAAAAAGGAATGTCTGAAATGCGGTTTATTGGTGTTGAATGCATTCCAGAATTTCGGCCAATTACCTGCCGGCGCCACTTGATCGTCCTGGAGACATGCAAACCGAGCATAATGGTGTGCAAACTATCAAATCCTGTTACTAGTAGAAGGTAACAAGAATGTAGTGGAATTTCCGATGAGAATAACGGTAAAACGATGCGGTTAACATTTTTTTTATTTTGACAGTCGTGATGGAATGCGTGAATTTATTTACAAACAAACACTTTTAATACTTACTGTTTATCGTATTTTATAAATAAACAAAATTAATATTCATGTTTCAAAGCTGTTTCATTAATCTTAGAACTAGTCGATAATAAAATAATTTATTAGTAAAACAAGCCAAGTGGATTTTTATTAAAAAACCTATACGAGGGTAAATCAATTAATGCCTGGAAAGTTTTTTTGCAATTGCACTGGATACAAATGCAAAACATAAACTCAATTCAATCGTATGCTGGAATTAGCATATTAAATTGCACGCAAATGTCGCTTGAAAAGTTTTGCTTCAATTGTCAAAACAAAGAAACTATCGCAACTAAAAGTCATATGTAACTTTTTGCGCTTACGGGTATAAAAATATAATAAATCAGAACCGCGTAAACTGTCAACGTTGAAGATTTGATTTTGACAGCAAAAATAGTCACAAAATTATAAGATTGGCCGATTTAAGTGGAATTAATTCCATGAAATTTGCTCCAACTATCAAAGTAATTTATTAATATACTTTTTCAAGTTTAAGTTACCATTAAACAAATTAAAGTTGGAACTAATCAAAATCAAGCTCTCACTAATCATATTTAGGCTGCATGTGGTTATTGATAAATTCTATAGATACAACTTGAACTTAAAAAGGTATAGTGGCAAGTTTGTACTGTGACAATTGCAATCCATACCTTGGTCACAAAAAAAATTACAAATAATACCAATACGAAAATAGAATGTGTATGTAAAAACAACGCAAAGAAAAACTATGGATGAAATATCTATAGAATTTTACATACAGCGCATTTTTCTTTCAAGAAGGCATATGCATACGGTTTCTTTTAAAGAGTTCAATTTGAAGCTTTAAACGAGTGTTTTCCATTCCCAGCATGAAGTAAAATTTCAAGTTTAAAAAAGCCTGAAAACTTGTTTTGGTAGAGTAGCGAAGCGGAAAGTAAAGTAGAAATTCCTAAAAAATAAATATTTCTGATATTTGAAAAGAAATGTTGCATACGAAATGTCATAAATCCATTCAGAATTTTGTGATATTTTTTGAAAATTGCGAAACTTTGCCTTCGTCTGAAATATGGAGGGTGATTTATGCAACGTATATTATCAACTCTAACAAACAACTGAATTGCGAAACAAGCGATACATAAAATCGCACTACAGTTAACACGCCGATCAATAGGTGGTGGTCTTCTTTTTTTTTATTGATAAGTAATTTACACATAATATGTCATTTTTGCCACAAAGCGACATTTTTTGATATTTTTGACATTTTCGGCATTATAATTGTCACTTTCTACATCCCATCTTTTTTTACTAATTAGGTACTATATTTTAAATTAAATAATAAACACAACGTGAAGATAGACAAACATCTGTAAATATTATTGTATTAATCATGTTGAGAAGAGCCGTGTGCATTCATTTAAAGGGCTGCAGTTTGCCGACCTCTGATCTAGTATATATCTAAAAAATATCAACATTTTTGAAGCTACAATAAAAAAATTAAATTTTGAGCTCTGTAAAACCTATTTAACATCGCTTTATAATTAACTATTATTTGAGCAAATAGTGCAAACGGATATGTAATCTGTATTAAATGTACTATCACATAAAAAAAAAAAAAACTTAGACAACCTTGGAACATTACTATTTTTCTACGTTTAAACCCACTTAATTAACCATTTTGTATTTAAAAGCGGCCCTAAAAAATTTAAATTTTGAGCTCTGTAAAACCTATTTAACATCACTTTGAGCAAAAAGTGCAAACGGATATGTAATCTGTATTAAATGTACTATCACATAAAAAAAAAAACAAAGCTTGGATAACCTTGGAACATAACTATTTTTCTACGTTCAAACCCACTTAATTAACCATTTTGTATTTAAAAGCGGCCCTGTAACAGCTGAAACAATATTGTTACCATTAAATCATTGTTTCGTTCATATTTAACACAGAACAATATTTGATACTAGTTTTTATTTTACATGATAATCATAATTTTTCGATATTGAGATTTCTTACGTTTATAATTAGGAAGTTAATTGTTGCGGTTTTCACTTCGTGATACATATTATATAAGAAAGGAACGCTTAACTTTTTCAAATATTTATAATGTAAGTAATAGTAATAATAATACGAGACATTATTGGTATCCTTAAAAATATAGCATCTAAATTAAACATAGAAATCTGAATTGTTTACTATCTTATCTGTTGCATTATTTAGTAACCTAATTGGACTCGGTAAATTATAGCGTTGCCATAAATTGCAGGACTATTCCTGTCCAAATACCTCCATTGAGACCCTAGTAGAAGGGCCAGGGTATATACTGGCACTTGTAGTTGCGCTAGACCCTTGAAAATAGATAGAATGAGATAATAAACTTAGTATATTCTGTTTCCCTTTGAAGAAGAAACGAACTCGTTTCATCCAGTCTGACCCTTTTAACACGTGTCACGTATACACCAAAAGCCCGGATATTAGAGTACAATTTTTAGTTACGAGTGCATGGCAACATCTAGCGTTCCGCGCTTCACGTTTTGATCTTAATAACAAAACCTGCACTTTAGAATCGGGTAACAAAAGTTACACATTCGCAGAATGTACGTAAACATCCAAACGTACATGGAATATGTTCGCGTTAAAATTCCAACGGGACACGAATCCACCCGTATATCTCTGCTAATATTTACCCTGGTACAACTAAATACTGTAACAGTGCACGTTACGTTCCGATACCTTATAGCACAATCCTCTTAGCCTTTCAGCTAGCTCTACCTAAATTCAACATATTTTTTTTGCGTAATATTACGCTAAAGCTGGAGAATTCGAAACGTCGATACGAGTTGGCAACTCACTGCTACGGATTGCAATACCAGTAAACCGGTTCACCGATTTACCGAAGTTTTTTTTTGTACAAAATCATATAAAAACGATCATATAAATAGATTTTCAAAAATATTTAGAAACTAACAGCTACTAGTGTTTAAAAAATGTGCAAAGTATGTATAATATCTTGTTGAAGATAAATTATTCATATTATACAGGGATTTTTGCTTTTAAGTACACATATCCCGGCGAACACTTTGTAAATTCATCAGAAATCATTAGAATATGAGTGTATTAATGGAAAAAAATATTTTTAAATGGTGCATTTTCGCCCATTTACAAGAATATTTCATAGATTTGAATCAAATATATAAAAAATGGAACAATAGAAAAACATTTTTCTTTTCATCGTTTGTTCCATTCTTACAATTTTGTCTTAAGGTACTAATGTCACATTTTACATATCCATCGACTCTTGTCTGTAGATACATTGCACATCTCAAAATTTGAACATTCGAGTTAATGCAAAAAACAAAATTGTGTTCAAAATATAATTATTCATTATTACCGCAATAAAAAAATCTTAGATATTTATTAATCTGGTCTTGCGTTATTATAATTAAATTGTTGCCTGAACTATAAAATTAAAATTAGCTTTTCCTAATTTTTGCAAAAATATAATTTTCTGTATTCGATATTTGACTTCATGCGCCACGCGTATAAACTTATTGTGAAGTTGAAAATATATATCTTTATCATGCTGCTTTAGTATGAAATCGATGTTTTATTCTCGTGGCGCATGAAGTAAAATTTCGAGTTTAATAAAGCCTGAAAATTTGGTTTAGTCATAACAAATTTTCAGGCTTTCCTAAACTCTAAATTTTACTTCATGCCTTTTTTTGTCACATGAGGTGGTGTCGCTTAGCTTCCCTGCACTGCGGTCTCCGTGGCCCTTTTGTGCGCCTCTGGATGGCTTACTCCCTATGTACTTCTGTGTCTTCTATGAAGTTCAGAAGTTTGAGCTAGAGAATTTTCTTAAGCTCTATTTCAAGAAGCACAAGCTTCCCGAATCACTCGGGAAGCCTATGCTCTTCCAAACACCCACGACATATGGAGCTTTTCTCAATTCCCATCCTAAGTTTGTGCTTATTCAAGTCAAGTTTCCAGTGACTAGTCCTGTGATTTTTTTGTAGTTTCATTCTACTCAGTCCAGACAGCGTCAATGTGGTGTTAGTTGCCGGACCTTCTAGAAAGAGTCTTGTGTGCCTTATTCCCTTTTGGTTGTGCCATGCCTTTTTTTCTCCTCTGCTAACTTGCGTCAGATTATTTCCTTTTCGGTTTCATGAGGTATTCCGAAGATTCAGGTCCAATAAATTCCCCTGCTGCCCCTTGTTTAGCCAGCAAGTCTTCCCCCAAATGTCCAATAATTCTTTGGTCTTTGGGTATTCATACTAGCTGTGTTTTTACTGTCATCGAAAATGCGTCCAACCTGTCTATGCAGACCATAATCAGCCTGGAATGCATCATCTAGCCTTGCCGATGATGCAGTCCAGGCTGATTATGGTCTGTGCTTTTGGGGCTGCCTGGCTGTCCGGCATAATGGTAATTGGTCATCCTGGAAGATGGAGGCATGTTTCCCCGAAGCAACCGCGGGTTGTTTACTCCGGTTGCATAGATTCCAGCCCAGGTGTCTTTTGTATTTTTGGCCCCATCTGTATACCAGTTCCCGGGTATGTTCTACCTGCCCATTTACTCCGCTGTGGTATGGTTACTTTAAGCCGGCGGGATGGGTGTACGATATTGGTAAAGTCGGGCCTCATTTTTAAGGTTTCTTCTTCTTGTAGCACTTTAAATGTTGCTGGTCTTGATGCTTCTACATTTAAAGTGTGTTCATTTATGTAGAGCCTGTAGGCTGCTACGTGTCTTAGGATCACGGTGTATAGCCATTTGGTCATACTGGGTCTTAGTCCCCATGCGCGTCCTACCATTTTTCTGATCGCAAAAAGTCCTCCTATGGCCTTTTTGATGATGTTCTTCAGGTAAAAGATGAAGTTCAATCTGGTATCAAGTATGACCCCTAGATATTTTACTTCATTTTTGATGGGGACATCCATACCATACATGCGTAGCGATTTTAAGTAATCGATTTTTCGTCTCCTAGTGAAGAGGACGATCGCTGTTTAGGCGGGGTTTACAAGTAACTCATCGTCTTTGCACTATCTTTCTACGGTACTTAGTGCCCTCTGCATCAAGTTAAATACAGTGGTCCCAAGCTTCCCGCTTACTAGAATGTTCAGGTCATCTGCAGCAGAAGGCCATTAATGAGGTGGCATTAATAGCGCTACGCGACCAAATCAACATTTCAGGCTTTTCTAAGCTCCAAATTTTACTTTATGCTTAATCAAGGATTAGAAACACTCTTTAGTAGCTTCAAATTGAGCTTATTTAAAAACAACTAATGCTTTAAAATGCATATACATTTAGATGAAAACACTGAACACTTAAAGTGAAGTTCAAAATATAGTGATTAAGTTTGATCTCATATTAACAAGTTTTACAAATATTTATTTCTTCTAACAAAATCTTGTGGTCTCAGATTCGATCATTTTTTTTGAGGTTTACTAAAATAATTAAAAGAAAAAATCCGAATGCAAATTGCTTAACATTTGGAAAAACGCTTAAAAATTGGAAGATTTGGTTACACGAAATAAGCATTAATAGTATTTATATAACGTGAGATCCAATATTAGCAGTATACAGGGTGGGCCATCTAGTGGTTTCTTTATAAATGATAGGTTATTTTGACACTGACATCTTTTTCCCGCTCGAAATCTTGACAGAAAGTCGGTATCATTCCTCCGTGGTACGAAATGAGTCGCTTTACGCTTGAACAACGTTGGGAAATATTGCAAACGTATTTCCAAAGTGAGTGCTGTGTAGCCCAAACAGTGCGTTTGTTGAAAAGAAGTTTTGGCCGAAATAAATCGCCCACCGCGCCTGCTGTACGCAAGTTTATGCAAAAAGTTCATGAGACTGGCATGCTAGTAGACAAAACTCATGGTCCTCGTTCTTATACGGTGCGCACAGATGAGAATGTGGCTGCTGTAACCGAGAGTGTGAGACTCAATCCACGAACATCAACTCGCCGTCGATCTCAACAGCTCAACATTGCACGCACTAGCCTGAGGAGAATTCTGCACAAAGATCTCGGATTATTAGCTTACAAGGTCCAATTGACTCAGCAATTGAAGGCGCATGACCATCCGCTTCGTTATCGCTTCGCAGTTTGGGCCTTAGAGCAGCTTGAATTGGACAACGATTTTGAGCGAAAAATCATCTTTTCTGACGAGGCTCATTTTCATCTTGGCGGCTACGTTAACAAACAAAATTGCCGCATCTGGGGCTCGGAAAACCCGCACGTTATTGTCGAGAAGCCAATGCATCCCCGGAGAGTGACAGTTTGGTGCGGATTGTGGAGTGGTGGCATCATTGGACAATTTTTCTTCGAAAATGAGGCTGGAAACAACGTTTCGGTCAACGGTGAGCGTTACAGAGCCATGTTATCCGACTTTTTTTTAATGAAATTGAAGACATGGATTTTGACGACCCCTGGTTCATGCAACATGGCACGCCATGCCACACAGCCCATGCCACAATTGATCTTTTGCGCACTAAATTCCCAAATCGTGTTATCAGCCGTCTTGGCGATGTCAATTGGCCGCCTCGGAGCTGCGATTTAACCCCTTTTGTTTTTTGTTTGTGGGGAACCGTAAAGGACCGATGTTATGCCAACAATCCAGAAACGATTCAAGCACTTCAGGCCAATATCATCCAAGCAATCCATGAGCTACAGCTCGAAACCATCAACAAGGTCTTGGAAAATTGGAGTGACAGAATGCGCTACTGCGAAGCCAGCCGAGGCAGCCACTTGCACGAAGTTGTGTTAATGGGATTGTTTGCTCTTACTAATAAAGCCATAATACATGGAAAAAAAATAATTTTGTTCATTTTATTGCATTTTTAAAAAGAAACCACTAGATGGCCCACCCGTTATTTTAAACTTCACTTTAAATCAGTATTTTATCATCGTGGCACATGAAGTAAAATTTAATAAATCAAATAAGATTTTAAATGTTTCATTTCATAATTAAATGTCCGATGGTGTATTTGCATAAGGAGTAGTTGTTTCAGTGGATATTAATTGTCTTAGTAGTCTTATTAATTAAGACAAATTATTTGCGGTTTATAGAATATTACCGTAAATTTATATTTAAAGTTCTGCAAACTAAAAGCGTAAGTTATTTTTTGAATTCATAATATACCTAAAACAAAAATACGTTTATTTTCGTCATATTTATATGTAGACGAGAAAGTCTAGCAAAAAACTGCCTGAGGTTTTAATTTGAACTAAAGTGCAAAACATATTTAAATTGACTTGAAGCTCTAAGCCCCACGGAGCGGGTTGCCATGGGCGGGTCGGGACGGAAAAGTTTCAACACATGGAGTTAAACGAGCGCTCGCAGACGATGTGGAAAAAACCGCGGGTGCAAGCGCAACTCGATGTATAAAAACTTTCCCGACCCGTCCCGTCCGACCCGGCCCGCCTGCAATCCGCTCGTGTGCGAAGAGAGAAAAAGTGATTTATATAATTTGAATCGGCACAGGCAACGCAAGACGTTTTGTTTCAAATCGTCTAGTCTTAATCGATTTTAATTTTTAAACTGATATGTCCACTTCTTTTTGTATTTCATGTGGGGAAAATATTAAACGATTTTATTGTTAAATGATTGATGCGTATGTACCATTATTGTGGTTATTTTATATGTAATCAATTACATTGTGGTATTAATTGATCATTATGTATTTATAGTGAGAGCATAGATAGCGCGTTTGAAGGTTCGATCGTCTGCTTTAATATTAATTAAACCTGTAATTACGTGCCCGCTGTAATTAACCGTGTAATCAGTCGGAAAATTAATCACAAAAAGTATCAGCGCCCTTTCCGAATTCGAACTATTTCCAAGGTAAATTACCAACTCAGTCCCAGAAGAGCCCTTCGGCGCGCAATTTTTACGCGCGCAGATAAAACTTGTAGTAATTATAATTTGCACCAAAATTAAGCAAGTAGTCTTCATCCCATTAATACGGCGCGGATGTTTTATTTCGCGTTTTATGTGACTTTTAGAGGCATATTCAGGGATGTGTGTATAGGAGATTATAGTACAAACAATAAAATAAGTAATTAAAGTTATAAACACAGCCTTCTATTCAAAAAACAATTCACATCCGTGTGCCTTTAATAAGTTTCCTCGTAAATTTGATCCTAGTGATTTTTGCCCGTAAACGATTCTATTACTTTTTGCGAGCATAAAATTTTAGATTTTATCGAGTTACTCGAGCGCCTTATCGCTTTTCTATTATACAGGGTGTCGTTGGAAACGATCGGATTGCGATGATTAAAGGGAAGGAATAAACGAATAATAATCGACCCGCAGCACGTAATCGTCCCTTTTTGGCAGGATTCATGGTCAGGAGAATAAATAGTCCGCATTTATATGAGAAAGCGAGGAATCCTGAGAATCACTGGGTCATTGGATAAGGGAACTTGAATGGATAACAAGCAAACGGAGAAATAAAGGCATTGGCATACACGTACATCCGTGGAAAAATCCGATTTGTAAAACAGCAACGAGTCGACGTTTCACTTTATTTTTTTAATCGTATACTTTTAGTCAGAGCCCGCGAAAAGGACGCATGATTTATTGTTACTGGAACCTCACGAAATTTATCATCAAATCCCCTAAATCTGTATAAGATTATGTCAGAGGATTTCATAATTTATCCTTATCCTTTTTATACCTCGCAAAACTTGTAGAATTTTTAAATAATATTTAAACAATGTTTTGTAACTAGGTTTTAACATTTAAAATTAAATAACTTAAGGGCTCTTAATAAACCATTACCGTATTGGCATTGTTCTATTAATACATTTTCTTTGTGTATATACAAAGTTATTCATGCAGAAATGTACGGAAGTTTTTGATCAACTTGGAAAAGTTGAGGGCTGAAAAATTAAATGTCGATCGAATTATTACTGGTTGGCAAAGCAATTTAATTATAGTTGAAGAAAAAGAGTGACTTAATGGGGCAAAACGTGAAAATTAACGTTTAATCATGTGATAAATACTATTATGCTTTTATTTACTTGTGTCACATTGTTTCTACAAGAATAGATTATTCATTGATTCGACAACTTATAAAAATGCAATATTTTAATGGAGCTTTAGAAATACATTACATTAATTAAAGGAGCCTTTATATAATTAAAGGACGGTATTACAGTAATTTATTTTAAGAGAGCTTCGGGCAATGAACTAATACGCTATATAGACAATTCTGTTATTAAGTGTACGGTATGAGTATAAATAACATTCTAACTAGAGGTGCCAGATTTCTATTACTAGCTTAACCCTTTCATATATGATACACTTTAGAAAATAAGTCATAGTATGTACAATGTTATATTTCCGTGTTGCATATCAACTACGTAAGTATCAGAGCCATATATACATCTATTTTAATTTACAAAGTTACCTGGCATCCATGTTCTAGCCACTTATTTAAGCAGGTTCGATTCTAGCGTTCAGATTCGGTTGAGTTCTAGGGTACACTGCTTTTAAAAAGTACTTGTATTGGATATAAATTAAATGTTTTTGGAATGCACTGTATGAAAAGTTATGTGCGTTGATTTTATTCATGTGCAGTGTTAAAATTATTACGTAAATTAAATCAAGAAACGTTTAAAATATATGTTACATATATGCTACAATGCGTACATAGTATCAATTTTTTGTGAGTAACGTCAAGAATATGCAAGAGAAAGTATTTCGCAGATATTATTTCAAATAATATTTTTCCTCAATATTTGAAACAAAAAAAAAACACGTGCGTTCTTGATGGAAATGAGTTTGCTATTGTTAAAACATTGCATTGGTATGGCAAAAATTAACAGAGTTTCTAACTATACTCTACCGGATAAATATATAATTTAAAATGTGGACCGTGGTCAATCCTATAAATATATAACCGGCATTGATAACATCCACCTCGTGTGGCCAATACAAGATTTTAGACACCGATGCAAAATACAAAATAATGTAAAGGTTTCTCCTACATAATCTAGGACAAATACATGATCATTTATGTTTAAAAAAATATAAATTGTCTTGTTGCATTTCACAAATGTAAATATTATATATTTACCTTTGATGCATATGTGCGCAATGTATCATATATGTACACGTAATTATATGGATTTTTTCATTAGTTTTCGCGTATTCTCTGACCGTGTTAATATCAACAAATTTTTTTTTGTTACAATTCAAAAAAAAAAAACGTGCAGTAAAGGGCTAAATGAGTATTTTCCACTCCCAGGTTAGGCATGAAGTGAAATTTCGAATTTAGAGAAGGCTGAAAATTTGGTTTGGTCGCTCCGTGAAGCGGAGTGACCAAACCAAATTTTCAATTTCGTAACTCGAAATTTCACTTTATTCGCCACGCGTAAGGGACACTGATTTCAAGTGAAGTTCCCTTGATCACAATATTTCAGTGTTTTCAGTGTTTATTACGTGTAGCGCATGAAGTCAAATTTCGAGTTTACAAAAAACCTGAATATTTACTTCATGTCTGGTGCATGAAGTAAATATTTCGATTTTAGAAATAATTAAATATCTCATTGGTTATTCACATAAAGATAATTTATCATAAAGATAAATTGAGTTTGTCAATAGGTTGCAGAATATTTATAAAATATAAAAACGAATTAAAATTAATATCGACTTTCTGCAAAAAGTTTGTCTCCAAATATTCATTGAAACAACTACTTCTCGAGCTAATACCCCGACAGATATTGAATTATACAATGAATATTTGCGTTACACGACAGCACTGCTGTTCTATGCATAATTTATATGCAAAATGCAACATCAGGTCAAACTATTCTCTAACCAAACTAAATGAAACAAAAGGAAATTGAAATAAATTGAAAAAAAAAAAAAAAAAAATTGAAAAGAAAAAAAGAAATTGAAAACATTTTAGGGAATGAATTTTAATTGTCTTAAGCCATCTACAGACGCGTTTCGAGATTTATCCCTCATCAGTATAGCTTTGCTTTAGACTTTCAATACAAAAATATTAAAATAAATTATTTTATTTTAATATTTTTGTATTGAAAGTCTAAAGCAAAGCTATACTGATGAGGGATAAATCTCGAAACGCGTCTGTAGATGGCTTAAGACAATTAAAATTCATTCCCTAAAATGTTTTCAATTTCTTTTTTTCTTTTCAATTTTTTTTTTTTTTTTTTTTTTTTTTTTTTTTTTCAATTTATTTCAATTTCCTTTTGTTTCATTTAGTTTGGTTAGAGAATAGTTTGACCTGATGTTGCATTTTGCATATAAATTATGCATAGAACAGCAGTGCTGTCGTGTAACGCAAATATTCATTGTATAATTCAATATCTGTCGGGGTATTAGCTCGAGAAGTAGTTGTTTCAATGAATATTTGGAGACAAACTTTTTGCAGAAAGTCGATATTAATTTTAATTCGTTTTTATATTTCATTGGTTATTCATTTATTTGCCCTGCAAATCAAAATTTTCAGGCTGAAATCGAAATATTTACCATCCTTAATCAACGTTTGGAACAATTTTATTTTTCATTAATAATGCACAGTATTGGGAACACTGCCGAGCAAAGAACGTGCCGATAGTGATTGTTACGTTAGTTGTAGTTTAAGGCCAAGGAAGAAGCTTGTAGTTTGTATTTTATCGATAGGGTGTTTTGTTTTTTAATAATGCGAGTTAGAAATAGAGCCTGCACCGGTCTCGGGTACTGTAACTATTTAGGATCAAAGATCCAAGTGACCTCCAACGTCATCAAGCTTTATTGCATCACTATTGATGAAATGTGGGTTCGAGACTTTGAACTAGAGTTAAAACCACAGTGAAAGAAGTAAAGAGGTCAATCATCCCCACGTTTAATCAAATTTCGTCGAGCTCAATATAAGGTCAATCAAATGATGATCTTTGCTTATGATTAGCATGGAATCATAATGACAGAAAGAGTTCCACGTGGATGAAGTGTCACAGGAGTATATTATTGAGAATTCAATCAAAAAACTGAACCGAAAAATGGAGAAAATCCGACTCGGTTGCTGGAGGCTAAGCCACTCATTCTCCACAACAATGCACGCCCGCACATTGCCAATGTCGTAAATGAAAAGCTGTGCGATTTCAGTTGGGAAATGTTACCTCATTCACCCTACAGTCTTGACATAAGTCAAACAGACTTTGACTTATTTCCAAAAACAACGTATGCGAGCACGTCGTTATTCATCTTTAAAAGAACTTTCTGTCGCCGGTACCCGAGCCATTCGTTAGATAAAGAAAGATGGCGTACTATATAATATTGCAAAGCTTCCCAGACGTTGAGACTCGATCATTGAGGAGCAGGAAGATTGTGTTGAAGGATTGTTAAGGGATTATATCAAAAAAATAAACATATAAGAAAATAAAAAATAATGTGTATTATTTATGAAATGACCCTCGTAGAAGTGAAAACACTCGTCAGAATAATATTGATCAATTTAATAAATATACAGCGTTTGAGGAAAAAAATGATACTAAATATTTTATTTTATTTTAAATTTACTTAGATTTTTTCATAAATGTTCAGTTGTGTTAAAGAAATTCAGGATATCGATAGCGCTTTCTATTATTAATTAAAAAAACCCATAAATTAATAGTTTTTTTGCAGGGCTTCAAACCGGAACCGAAACCGAAAACCGGAAAAATCTGTTATTTTTGTCGGGACGAAAACCGGAACTGAGCCGAAATAAATATCGGTTTATTTTGGTTAAAACACGCACGTGAACACTGATTTAATCCCACAGCAGTTTTTGCTTTCCCCGTAGGTAACACAAAGGGAAGTATTGTTTTTGTGATAATTTTTGAATCCACATTTTTTCCGGAAATATTCGTTTTGAGGTCCCCTCACTCTATTAAGCACATTTCTGATTTATTTTTTTGTCGTAGAAACTATTAGTTTTCACTCCGTTTTGAAAAAAGTGTATTTTCGTTCCACCGAGGTTTTTTTGAGAACAAAAACTAAATTTCGCAAAAGCTGCATCCTTCGGGACACCAGGACGATAGAAATCGGAACTATCTCGTCACCTGGTAACCTTGATTCTAACGCATTATTGGTTAATGGGAGTTTGAATGTTCATTCAATAGTTACGTTTATTTAGATTAAAATAATAATAATAATAATATATTGTATGTCCTATAATTGTTACATTAAAATTCAAACATTCATACAATAAATCAACAAAAAAATAAAATAATAATGAATATTATTATTTATATAAATATTGCATTTTCAAATTGTGTTTCCGTATAATCAAAGAGGACACAAAATACTGTGCAAACCAAGATAAATGTTTAAATAACCATATTTAGCAGTATGAAAAATGTAAAGTCTATTTTCACATATATTTTCATCAGAGATAAAACGATGTACATTATCATCTAGAAAAAGAAAGAGTAGATCCCACAACAAATTACAGAAACATTCAGAAAATCTCCAAAAACTCCATAGGGATTTGTTACACAGGAACTGTATTTATACGAAAACTTTTCTCTTTTACTAAATTATTCAATTGGAGTCCCTTACACATCTCACCATTATGCAAACAAGTGTCACTCTCTTAAAAATACAATTTACACTTTTTTAACAGACTCAGACAAGTTTAACAGACTCAGGGAGAGCATAAATCCTCTTTACACCTTCACCATGAGTCTAATCGTGTTCGCCGTAAATGAATTATTAAATTATGTAGGTCTTCAAAGGATTGTAATTTACGGAGCGCGCTCGAAATAAACAAAAAATATATATTCCGCATAGTGTACATTTTAAAAGTTAATCCAGCTATAAATAATAGAGTTTATCTTAAAATACAAGGGAATATATAGCAAAGCATGACTGAATCTTCTTAGTGAATTTTTATAAGCTAAACATATTTCATTTCAAATAAAATAAGTTTTGCTTAGCTTACTTGCTCTTGACCTCATTTTTGCTCAATGCAAATATGAATGAAGTATTCTTAAATAAAATGTTCAATCAATAACAACGAAATTACAACAATAATTAATACATCTTCTAAAATATATAGTCCAGTTTACAAGGGGTTTCCTGTGACATCCAAGTTAAAATTAAAATAACTCTAATATTATTAATCCCCTAGTTGAGCGAGTTTAGCATAAATTGCAATTAAGCACAAAAAGAAGAAGAAATAACGTTTAAATGAAAATACCTCAAAGAAAA
Source organism: Philonthus cognatus (assembly GCA_932526585.2). Taxonomy (NCBI): domain Eukaryota; kingdom Metazoa; phylum Arthropoda; class Insecta; order Coleoptera; family Staphylinidae; genus Philonthus; species Philonthus cognatus. Next base: position 91,972,773 of record OW052243.1, read on the forward strand.
GTTGTACCATAGATTTCAAATCTGAAACCATAGGACACCTTTTGTGACTTCTATAGAGACATAGATTTGTATTTGTGTTTTATTTTTATAGTATATCCATACGATTGCGCAATATATTTTATTGGTGTGGACGAAAATAATTATTTCTATTTATGTTATAAAAAAATGCTTATTTTTAATATGTTTTTGATTTAGGAATGAAAACAGCATATATATATAGTCCATGGAAACATTGATATCGCAATAAATATTTGAAATGGACGTACGAACTACTAAATTTTAATATAGATGACGTTTTAGCACTGGCACAGGCCGGAATTACAAGTCAAACATGGTCGTACATTTCAGGAAGGGCTAATTATTAAATTATTCAATAAATTGGGTCAATAGGACCGTAAATCACTCCAGTCACATCCATAATTAATTTTGTTATGTGAGAACTTGTTCCTAATCTCAGATCTAAAATCCGGGACTCTTTTAGTGCACTCGGTCCTTTTTATGTGTTCTTCGGGGCATTTATGGAACACGTTGGGCCTAAGGGTGACAAATAACCCCGTGCACGTACACTTCCACCAATTCAATGCTGCATTTATTATTAGCACACATATATCACGAGATAGGAAAAATAAACGTTGTTTGATGTTATCTAGATTTGATTTTCCCCATTGTTTATGAATGTGGAATCGATATGTTGTTATTAAAATTGAAAGGCAGTTATTGTTCAAATTCAATCTATTGTATTTTCAGTTTACCCCTTTGTTGTTACATTTTTAGTGAGATATAATTTAAAAAATAATAAACTGATTTTTTCTTACTTAAAAAACATACTTATGATGTATGTGAAAGTGATTAAATGTAATTTAACCAGAAAAAATATATTCTGGCTGATTTCAATTGAATCGCATGCGGAATAAAATATTTTAATATCCATAAAGGACAGGTATGATACGAATAACCCAATGTGCGTGAAACATCGATTACGAGAGTTAAACAACACAGGTCTGACCCGTACGGTTCGCCATTGGAATACAATTAGTGGCGCTTCAAAGTGAAGGGGTGTTACTGCCAGCCCCTCATTTGCATATTTTTGCTTTTGTATGTACACACATATTCATTGTTATACCTTTATTGAACGTGGACATGAATATTTTTCGTTACCTGCATTTATGGATTAATATTGCAAATCTAATTACTACAACAGATACAAAAGAATGAATTGTACATTCAAATTCCAAATTGTGAATAAAAACTCGTTTTATGAAAGAAAAGTAAAAATCGATTATTATAAGTATAAAACGGTGGTTCCTAACGTTCCTAACGTGAAGCTTACGCCCTTACGCAAGTTGTTAGTAAGAAAAAGATCTAATTTTAAATTGATAAAGGAGTAAATGCATATTAGTAAATAGTAGACATTTCTATAATATTGACTTGAGTATCAAACATAAGGGGTGGGTGTAATTTGAAATCCACTTTAAATCAGTGTTTAATACGCGTGGCTTTATGACAAACATTCAAGTTTAGTAAAGCTTGAAAAATTGGTTTAGTCGCTCTGCTCCGCGGAGCGTCCAAACCAAATTTTCTGGCTTTTCTAAACTCTAAATGTTCCTTCATGCCTAATCTGGGATTGGAAACACTCGTAAGAAACTTCAAATTGAAAGCTTTTATAAAAGCAACGAATGTTCCGAAATTTACATCGAAAAATCGTGAAAGAAAAATGCCTATAACGAGTATTAGGCTTTAAGTTGTAAGATTTTATTAAAACAACGAATGTCTGAAAATTTACATAAAAAAATCGTGACATGTAGACTTAAAAGAAAAATGCTCAGTATTTATCTTTTCATTTTATTTATTCAATATTTCTATATTATTTTTATTAATATTTTTTTAAATCTAATACCTATTTTCAATAAAATTGTGGTATTTTGTATGGTAAATGGATTTCGAAAATAAATAAATACATTTAATTTGATCGATTCGTAAGAAAAATTACAGACAATACACACTTAAAATGTGAAGTCAAAATATACTACTTAGGTTTGAACACATGTTCATTAATTTTTGAAATGTTTATATGGAATATGTAAAGGAAAATTCCCTTTATCTCAATATTTAACAAAAATCAGAAATTATAAATTATTATTACCATTTTAAACAAAATCGTCAAAACTAACACACATCATACAATTTAATACAAAAATTAGAAATGTTAGTATTAGGACAAATAGACAAACATGTATAAATTTACCAAATAATAAAAATTTATTTACGGATTTACCTGTTTACAGATATTCTACAACAATCCACAAAAATGTAATACTATGATTTGCAATTTACACATGAGCTGTAAACTTTGCCCTTCGACACTGATACAATACAAATATAAATTATAGATAATATATATCTTACCTGTAACATAGATCTACAGTTCAGATATGAACTAAAGATCGCAGATCTAATGTTTGTCAATGATTTTCTGATCAGAGAAGACTGCAAATTACACAATTGGCATGCCATTTGACATTTATCTACGGTTTAGGTATGAACTACAGATTATTGGACGATTGCTAACTATACTTATATGTATATTCAATCTGCAGTTCTGATAAGACATACAGATTACGGAATAGACCTTTATCATTCATCTAAAGTCCAGATATGAACTCAAGGTCATTTATCTGACCCTTAACATTGATCTACAGTTTAGGAAAGAGCAATAGTTCAAGAATCTGATTGAAATTAATCCACAGATATAAATTAGAGATCACAGAGCTGATATTTTCTATTGATCTGCAACTGCAAGTCACAGGACAGGTCACATTTGACATTGATATATATAATCTGCAGAATATATCTAACGTTTAACATTGATCTTCATTTTATGAATTATCGATAATAAATCTGACATTCAACATTGATCTGCTTTTATGTATAATGTGATTCTGCTGAACTACTGATCATTTGCGAATATCCGATGATCTGCAGTTTTGAGCACAAAACTTTTGTTGCTGTTGCCTAGTAGAACCACAGATTACAGAACAACATTTAGAATTGATCTATTGTTCAAATATGAACTACAGATCAACAAACATGTAAAATTCTAAAATGAAATGTAACTTACATTTTAAAACTGTATTTTAAAGATAATAGAATAAATAAATATTAGTTGTCAAGCAACCATAGTAATCTACTAAAATGTTATATTAGTAAGAAAATGTTAATATCATCCTTAGAATCGTGTTAAAGCTGTATCTTAACGTCTATTAATGAGACTGTATATGTTTAATGCATACTAGTATAATAGAAACTCTACACTTATATTTATCAATATAATGAAACCAATAAAAATGCAAATCCGCTCCTAAATTTTCTAAAATTCTATAGTATTATTTTTCTTAGAAAATAATGAATTCTATGTACTCAAATAAGACAATTAACTTTGTTTGTATAACTGAGGATTTTATTGTGACTATAGTCACAATAAAATCCTCAGTTATACAAACAAAGTTAATTATCTTATTTGTGTAAATAATGATGTATAACGAAGTAGAAGCCTCCACAGTGAACAGTTTGAATTCTATGTATTAATACATAGTGCATATTTTACGTTTCTCAAAAATATACTTTTTAATCCACTTTGTTTTAGTTACCGATGTCAAACATTGATGTGTATGTGATGTTTTTATGATCCATTTATTTTGCGCGTTGATTTTTAAAATTAAACACTTGAACGTGCTTATATGTGTGTTGTATCGTTATAAAAGTACACACCTATATTTGGTGAGCACATTTGCCGCTTTAGTAATTTTACCTGTATGAACGATCGTTTTGCTGATTGCACAGAAAAAAAAATGATTTCCTATAAATCATTTTACATGTTTTGTCTCGATTCATATAAATTAATAATAATAATAAATTATTATTAATAACAGTCTGCCGTGACTGAATGGTTAAAACTGAAGTCAAAAAACTGAAGTCAAAATCTTACTAATGTATCAACATTCTAAAGACAAAAATAACATATTGTTTGATAATAGGAAGATAATATACAGAATATACTGAGCAGGAACAATTCTAACAAGCGAGGGACAATGAACATGGCAATGGATAGAAAGAAATCGAAAGAGTTTATTGACAACATTAAATTAAGTGTAGATCAACTACAATCTCAACACTCGCAAGGGTTAAAATGGGATTTTAAATTACTTTACAGTGTGTTAATAAAATGCAGGGACAAACTTCTAGAGCTTGCAAATCACAACAACGCAAGCAACTTTTGTTAATAAATGTGTAGTCAAAAGTGTTTTCGCTAGAAAATAGAGCCTCTTAAAGATTATTTAAGAAGTACCTGAAAATAGGCAACCCAAATTGCATTTTGTAAAAGTCACAAGGAATTTAAAAAATCGATCTAGACATGCATTCAAATAACGTTATTTTGACATAATTCAATATTTATGTGATATTTTTAGACTTTTCTTGCATTAATTTTCGCTGTAATGGAAACAAAGGGTAGGTAGCAAATTAAGTTGCCTACATTTAGGCGGTTCTTGGAAAATCTTTGAGAATATTCAGCCCCGAATGGAGACATTTTTGACTATACATTTATTAACAAAATGTGTTTGTTTTCATGTATACTTTAAGCCCTAGAATTTTGTCCCTGCAATTCATTAACACCCTGTATAATAATTGATAATGAACGAATATGTTCTAATATTTAATTTATAAGGCGGATACATGATGAAAATCCACGATAACACTTGAAACAAAACAACACATTTAGAAGGGTTTCACTTTGTTCTTGAACAATGCAGCATGTTTTCTAATAAAGCCACTATGTATTAAAATATATTCAACAATAGAGTGAAACCCTCCCTAATGTCTTGATTTATTTCAAAAAGTGTTTTTTTTATTTATACTGTATTCAAAAAATAACTTTTTAATATAATATATACAAATGTAGTCACTTGATATATTATTGTATTATCCTGTAATCTACAGGGTGATTTTATGTAAATGCTCAAGTCGAGGGTACAATACCCCCAAGAATACTTAACTGGATATCTTGGGGTTAGTTGAGAACATTTTAATAATTATACCTTACGACCAACTAATTATCTATTGTCTTATCAAGTAATGACTATTGATTAGGATTTCCATTATTCAGGATGCCGGTTTTTCGAACTGCACGGCTACATCTGTAATGATTCGACCCTAGGTATTGTACACATTTATAATTTGTATTATTGTTTACGTTGTGTTGTGTGTGTAGTAACCCTTTAATTTATTTACCAGGTTCGTTGTTTGTGTCAATATGCATTATCGTAAATACTGTGTCTTTCATCTCTTTTAATTTGACTAGGAGGATGTGTGGACAATAAATATAACAGGATATGAGCTTAACGTATGCAAAGTTTATTGACCTTTCATGACATTGCTAATGAATTGGTGTGTCTTATATTATTTATATTCACAAAATATATTATCCAACGTTTATGCTCAAACGTGTGCATTTAGTTAAACTCAAAAAAATATATGACTCTACTTGTGGGAGCAAAATTAACTAGCCCCTGCATTCGCATTACGAGATGGGAAACCCACAAAAACCATCCCGGAGCTAGCATCACACACTCGACACACTTGCGATTAGTTAGTGGGACAATATCTCACATCGGCCCTACACATCAATCGCCATTAATTTTCGATTAATGAGTAGAACGACCTTTCACCTCGGTCCACTCGTAATCGATTTTTTTTTCTTGTGATTAGTTAGTAGGACACTTAGCGCAATACTAACTCGGATTGGCCTAACACATCAATCGACTGGGTCGATTAATAGGTAGGACATACCTCGTTTTCTCGCTCAATTCGGCCTTACACATCAACCACCATACATCCCTCATTCGTGTGGTTAGTTAGTAGGACACTTAGTGCAATACTAACTCGGATTGGCCTAACACATCAATCGACTGGGTCGATTAGTTAGTAGGACGTACCTCGTTTTCTCGCTCAATTCGGCCTTACACATCAACCACTATACATCACTCATTCGTGTGGTTAGTCAGTAGGACACTTAGTGCAATACTAACTCGGATTGGCCTAACACATCAATCGACTGGGTAGATTAGTTAGTAGGACATACCTCATTTTCTCGCTCAATTCGGCCTTACACATCAACCACCATACATCCCTCATTCGTGTGGTTAGTTAGTAGGACACTTAGTGCAATACTAACTCGGATTGGCCTAACACATCAATCGACTGGGTCGATTAGTTAGTAGGACATACCTCGTTTTCTCGCTTAATTCGGCCTTACACATCAACCACCATACATCCCTCATTCGTGTGGTTAGTTAGTAGGACACTTAGGGCAATACTAACTCGGATTGGCCTTACACATGAATCGACTAGGTCGATTAGTTAGTAGGACATACCTCGTTTTCTCGCTCAATTCGGCCTTACACATCAACCACCATACATCCCTCATTCGTGTGGTTAGTTAGTAGGACACTTAGTGCAATACTAACTCGGATTGGCCTAACACATCAATCGATTAGTCGATTAGTTAGTAGGACATACCTCGTTTTCTCGCTCAATTCGGCCTTACACATCAACCACCATACATCCTTCATTCTCACCCCTCCCCACCTTTCCCTTTTCCCAGATGTTTAAATTATTTCGCCGGTTTTGTTTGTTTGATTTCAACTTAGTCGATTTTATGTAGAATTAATTTTACTCTTACGTGATAGTCTCTCCAACGTTGTTATCTCTAACTACATTCTTCATTCTCTAACTCCATTCTCAATACTTAACTCTTTTTATCAACATTACTTCACTAACTCACATCCCACTGAAACTTCCCATTCTAAACTGTACCCATTTACATTCAAATACTGACTGTCCTAGTCCCTGTCCCAAAACTAACTGATTTTTACAATCGCTTCTTTGCTGCTCTCAAAGTTCTCCCTTCCCCTGATTTTTTTGTGTAGACGTTATCTACTACCATATATGGTCACAAAACACTTTCCTCTCTGACGTCAACGTAATTTCCCTGAATTTGCACACTTGTTGTGTTTGCGTTCGTTAAACCCTGAACTGAATCTTTCTGTTTGTCTTAGCATTTCTCCATTGTTTATTATTTTAAGGCGATTTTCATTTGTTGTTTCTTTTATACAAAATATTTAGATCGACTAATGTTATTCTCGTATTTACTGGATGTTGATTTTTCTTTATTATTCTCTTGGATGATTTTTGTATTAATATTTTAATTTAATTTCGTCAAAATAATATTTGCACATGACCCCTACTGACCCATTACACATCTATAGTATCTCACTTATTTGAAGAGATTGAGAATCGGTTAAATGGGACCAAAGTTGCGTACTTTAGTGCTTATAAATAATCTGCTTTCATATTTGAAATATCTTCAGTTGTTTATACAGTAGAACCTCGTTACACCGGGATGGCTTTTGGCTATACCTAGCACGATATAAGGAAAACACGGTATATCCGAATATATTTTGTATAATAGTCTCATACACACACGCGCATATATATATACAATAATGATGTCGGAGCGTTTTACCTAATTAGGGCGGTACGCAGTCAATTGTTAAAATTAACATCTTTAAAAAAAAAGAAACCTGAAAAATGACCCCGATATATCCGAATCACTGTATCTCGAGGCCCGGTATAGCGAGGTTCTACTGTATATTATTTGGAAACCAAAATATTACGATGTTTATAAATTGCTCATATATCCGTTATTTTTGACTTTTTTCCAAACTTGTAAAAACATTCTCATGTGCAACTTTTTACGACACAACTAATAAAATAGGTTTTAAATGTATAAAAAATCTTTTTTTTTTCTAATTACGTCAAAACGGATGAAGATTGTGTTATCATATTGAAAAATGTTTTACCACGTGAAAGATGAGAAACTTATTCAAGATACAGATGAAGATTTTTCAGATAATAAAGCACATTATTAATATGCACTAAAACTTAATTGCCTGATGGTGCAGCTTGAAAAGCGGACACACAGTATTATTTAAATACCTAACATTTAACTGTTCGATCGAATTATTGTTAAAAAAAATATGTTCTAAATAATTGAATATTTCTAAAATACTCTAGAAATATTATTTATCTACGATTATATTAGTATACGTGAAAGTACTAGCGTACAATACATGCACTCATGTCCGATTCAAAAGTATTGATCGCTGTGTTTGAACGGTAATAAAACAAAAAGTATTTCTTCAATAATCATAATTTGAAAATAAGCAGAAAAAGCAATCAATTTTTCGTAATATATTTTGATTTTGAATTTGGTCCTTCACAAATATTGTTTATATTAGCCTTTAAATGAGAAAAGCTACGATTTTTTTTAGTATTATTTTAGAATAATCAAATTTACGAATTTATTTTCGGCATGTGCTGTATACATAGAAAAAAATATGTTTCTCATATGTAATGTATATCATCTTCCTGTACAAGATCCCTTTATTTAAAGATTAAATATTATATAATATTTGTTTAAATAGTTAATATATTACAAATTAGAAATGGATAGTGTAATTTTCGAAATTCTTACAGTGGATTCTTGATATTCATAAATTGGATCAATTACTTTACAAAAGTCAAAATCATTTTCGGTAAAATAGTTACTATGATTTTTTAAAACATTTAGAAAAGGAACGTTGCTTACGGTTTGAGGGTTTATTTAAATTGTATTAAAACGCAATATGTTATATAAAAAATATGATATTATTTTGTCGTAATACTTTATAATCAACGTACTGTTGTAATGAAAACATGATTACATGAATATTAAGGAAGATATCGTTTATTATAAATAAATTAATAACTTTCCAAATATAAATTATTTACAATTTTGATTTACACCAATGGAATCATAACATATTCATAGATTGATTTATTTGTAAAGTTTCATACATTTTTGCTTATAAATAAAGAGGTTGCGACAGGTTTAAGTTGGGTTAATCGTGAAACGACTTAAAAATACCTACGTTTTAAACACTTTATACAATAATAACTGTTAAAACTATTCAATAAAATTGAAACGTCAGTATGTTATTGGAAAAGTTCAATTATTAAACTCTAAAAGTTATTTTTTTGCTCTTCAGATTTCTTTTTTATTTCGCTTTTATTTCGTTTCAAACACAGGGGCCAAAACTTTTCAAACAGATAATTATATCCGTTTCAAAAGTTTTGACCCCTGTGGTTGAATGCCCATAAAACGAAAAGTATTTCTTCAATTATCAACATTTAAAAATAAGCGTAAAGAGTAATCAATTTTACGTAACATATTCGGATTTTGATTTTTTTCTTCACAAATATTGTTTATATTGACTGTTAAGTGAAAAAAAGTTGCCATTTTTTGGTATTATTTCAGAATACTCAACTTTCACTGACTATAGAGGCTTCTACTTCGTTATACATTGTTGAACATAAATAAAACACTGTTTATCACTTTGTATAACAATTGGTTTATTTGGTGACTATAGTTTCGATACTACACGTATCATTATCAAACCGTTAGTAAAAAAAACTACAAAGGAACATTATTTATATTTGTAAATTTTCTAATAACAGCGTTAAAGAGGGGGGTGTATTTAAGGTCAAGCTGGTCGTTAATTACGGAAATTTCCCGATTAGCGCGGGCTCTGTGAATCTCCAAAGACTCCAGGAGGTTCATCTTTCTACCCTTCTCGGCAAAGTGAATAACTGAAAGTACATCCTCGCCAAAAGAATGGTTATTTTCAATCAAATGTTTGGCGAAAGATGACTTATCAATTAATCTATGCCGAAAAGAGTAAAGATGCTCACTGAGTCTGGTCTTAAAATTAAGACCAGATTGACCTATATACACTCCCTTACAATCATTACAGGTTAATTTATATATTCCTGATTTGTAAATACTTGGTATCTGAGTCTTATGGTTAAAAATATGATTTTGAATTTTTGTAAATGGTTTCATCGCTATATTTAATTTGTGTTTTGCTAAAATATTTTTAATTTTGTGAGTTATATTTCCAAAGTAAGTAAGGGAACGATATGTTGCATGTGTTTTAGGTTCGATTCCGCCATCGTTCCCTTACTTACTTTGGAAATATAACTCACAAAATTAAAAATATTTTAGCAAAACACAAATTAAATATAGCGATGAAACCATTTACAAAAATTAAAAATCATATTTTCAACCATAAGACTCAGATACCAAGTATTTACAAATCAGGAATATATAAATTAACCTGTAATGATTGTAAGGGAGTGTATATAGGTCAATCTGGTCGTAATTTTAAGACCAGACTCAGTGAGCATCATTACTCTTTTCGGCATAGATTAATTGATAAGTCATCTTTCGCCAAACATTTGATTGAAAATAACCATTCTTTTGGCGAGGATGTACTTTCAGTTATTCACTTTGCCGAGAAGGGTAGAAAGATGGACCTCCTGGAGTCTTTGGAGATTCACAGAGCCCGCGCTAATCGGGAAATTCCCGTAATTACCACCAGCTTGACCTTAAATACACCCCCCTCTTTAACGCTGTTATTAGAAAATTTGCAAATATAAATAATGTTCCTTTGTAGTTTTTTGTTACTAACGGTTTGATAATGATACGTGTAGTATCGAAACTATAGTCACCAAATAAACCAATTGTTAGACAAACAAAGTGATAAACAGTGTTTTATTTATGTTATACTCAACTTTACCAATTTATTTCTCGGTATGTAATGTATAGACAAAAAATATCATCTTTCCGTATAAGATCAGTTAATTTAAATATTAAATATTCTATAATATTTGTTTAAATTAATGTGATACAAGGTGATATTATTGAAATGACTAGGGTTATTCTAAATTCTAACACTGAATTGTTGATATTGATAATTTGGATCAATTTCTTTACAAAAATTACAATCACTTTCGACGGAATAGTCACTATGATTTTTTAAAACAATTAGAAAAGGAACGTTGCTTACAGTTTGAGGGTTTATTTAAATTAAGTTAAAACGCGATATGATGTTATTTTATCATAATACTTTATAATTAACGTACTGTTGTAATAAAAACATGATATGCATGTAATATTAAGAAACATATCGTATTGTTATAAATAAATTTATAATTAAAAAAAAAAGTTTTACAATTTTGATTTATACCTATAGAATCACAACATATTCATTTGTTTATTTGCACAGTTTCTTTCGTTTTCTTATTTTAAACAAAGAAGTTTCGACAGGTTAAAGTTGAGTTAATCGTAAAACGACCTAAAAATACCTACTTTTTAGACACTTTTTACAAAAATAATTTATCAATTTATTCTGTAAAATTGAAACGTCAGTATATTATTAGAAAATGTCCAATTATCATTTTGTTTTGCTTCACAGATTTTTTTATTACCCTTTAAACACACGGCCCAAAACTTTTGAAACGGATATTAGTAGCCTAAATCACTAATGTATTATAAAAACAGATCTAATTAACGGCCGAGCAATTAAAGATTAAACCCTAAAAGTTGATTTTAGGTACATTTTTTGAGGCCTTTTTATGATTTCTATGAATGACTTATTAAATTACATACTGGGAAATTTTCTTTTAAATATACATAATGTATTCGCTGTCAATTTTCAAGTATTCGTCGATGTTATAACAGAGTTTACTTTGAAGTTTCGAAAGAGTGAAAAACCTTATTTTTTTTTATTTTTTTAAATAAATAAGTAATCATCAAATTATTTGAATGACAACTCAGCAAGTATATATATGTAAATAATATGTAAGAATATATACTTAATATATACGTAAAGATATTATATAATACATATTTTATGTAATACAATTTATAAAATGTATACATAATGATTATTATGTCTATATTATATAAAACATATTTTACGGAGATTTTTGCTTTTGAGTATACTTTCACATATTTCATATAAACATTTGTAAAATTAATAAACATGTAATCATACCTAAGCAGTATATTTTAAACTTCACTTTAAATCAGTATTATATACGCGTGGCGCATGAAGTAATATTTCGAGTTTAGAAAAGCCTGAACGTTCAGACTTTTCTAAACTCGACATTTTAATTCATGCTTAATCTGAGATTAGAAACACTCGATAGAGGCTTCAAATTTAATGTTTTTAATAAAACAATGTCTGATATACACATGTAAATCAAAATTGCACTTGATGCCCTATTCACAGGTGTCACAGATATAGAAGTAAATTACGAATTTAAAAGTATATATTATGTATATTTATTTAGAAAACATAAATATTTTATGTAAGAACTATAGTGATATTAAAGATATATTATTGAAGATTTATTGAAATTTCACGAGTATAAAGTTTTTCGTATAATATACAGGGTGTCCCGGGAGAAATCTGCCAAACTTCAGGGGTGTATTATTTAGAAAAGTTTAACCAAAAAAAGTTACATCAACATAGGAACGATGAATTATGGCTTGTTGAAGAAAACTGTTTAAAATTCTAAGGAGTATGCTTTGGAAAGCATTCCTTCGCCATTATTTGTTTTGCTGTCACTTGTAAGTTAACCTAACTGGTCAATGTGATAATGTTAAACATGCCTTTAACATTTACCAATGAAGAATATGCAGATATTCATTTTGTTTGCGGCTTTTATAACGGTAGCGCCAGAGCTACCGTGCTGGAATATCATCGACGTTTCCCACATCTGCAAATTTTCTTCATTAGTAAACGTAAAAGGCATAATATTAAATTTTAAATGAAATGCACTAGGTTTGATTCACTACCTTCTTATTTTTCCAACTAAGTTCACCTTATCGTCATTCTCAAAGAATAATGACGATAAGTTGAAACTAGTTGGCAAAATAAAGCAGTTAGTGAAACAAACCAAGTGCATTTAATTTAAAATTTAATATTAGTTAAAATGTTTCATCAAGTGATCAATGAAAACCTAATTAAAGTTAAAGGCATGTTTAAAATAATGACATTTACCAATTAAATGTTAACTTACAAGTGACAGCAAAACAAATCAAGCGGACTCCTTGCAATTTTGATATAGCTATAATCCACTAACCTTTCCGAATCGGACCTATGTTTATATAACTTTTTTTTCTTAAAATGACTTAAGTAATACACCCCTGAAGTTTGGCTAATTCCTTCTGAGACACCCTGTATATGTAAATTCATATCTCTAAAAATAACGGACCTTTCTTTCTCTCGATTTTCTCCAGATAATATAATATTTCTAAGACATTACATTAATATTATGTACATATGATATGATTTGGTTTGCTAGGTGTATACGCTGTACATTTTGAAGCATTCGTCGATTTTATAACAGCGTTCAATTCAAAGTTTCGAAAGAGTGTTTCCACTCCCAGGCTTAGCATGAAGTAAAATTTTGAGTTTATAAAAGTCTTAAAATTGGGTTTGGTCGCTCCGCGAAGCGGGACAGCCAAACCAAATTCTCAGGCTTCTCTAAACTCGAAGTTTTTCTTCGCCACCCGTATAAAACACTGAAATATTGTGAAGTTCGAAATACTCTCAAAAATGCTTTTTTGAAATGAGTAATAATCAAAATATATAATATCAAAATATCTACATTTTTCTTCACACATTGCCAAGTCAGGTGAAATAATGCACTGTATCAATTTAGTAATTTAATAAGCAAAAAACTAATAATGCTGCGTTAACGCATCAATGGCGCTTAATAGGTTATTACACCATTTTTGTTATGCCACTAAGTAAATTATTAATTGCAATATTTTATACTTAGTTAGAATATAAGTATTTAGGATTTATTTATATTATTAGATAAAGTTCCAATCTTTCGATGGGTTGACAGTTAATGCTTTCGCAAAGGATAAATTATCAGTGATATCCGGGCGGAATCCATTGTTAATATAATAAATCTGAGAGGGCCGCTTACATCTAAGATCTGAGAGTTAAATTTATATCAAATTGATCTGTTTTGAGCTATCGAATGCCCTAATTGATGAGGGTATCTATTGCCATATTAGCGGTGTTTGATTTGGCCTCCTTTAAGGGCATAATTTCATTAGGGGTGGTAATTTATTGAGACGGATCGCGTGCGCGCTCGATTAGTTAAGAAAGAGATGTTTGCTGGTAATTGGCCTTTATATATCTATATATATATATATAGGTAACAGACTACTGTACTTTGACTGGTTTAATAGGAACTGTTAATATTTACAAACCCGATGCTCGCCGTCCGGGCCCATCACTGTTTAACCATAACACCCCTCTGCCACGGCCGTATCGCTCCGGTTGCGGTTATTATATCCGGCTATAAATAAATAGATTTCACATTAGCTCCTTTTGTGCACTCATTGAAAACATATAAGGCATTTATTAGATGAAATTTCGAGAGAGAATCAATATCCGACCTATCTAGCTAGGGAATTGTTTCATAATAGGTTACGGAATACTTTAACTTTTCCAGAAAGATTAAGGTGGGACTTAGATAAGGGGAAACGGCTAAGATTTAACAAGCAACCACAAACTGCAGAAAAGCGCTCAAGACGTCGACGATTTGTGTCATATAAAGTTTGATGTCTTTTTAATATCGCGATATTGGATTTCGAATAGTACATGATGAAATTACAATTATAGAATGTTTATCACAGGGGATAGAGGTTTCAACAAAATCAGTGTTATTCATTTATTATTTTACCGAAAATCAATTTTTCATAAATAATTAAATACATAAACTATAAACATAACTAATTAGAAAAAAAAATAAGTACACACGTCTGCAATGTATGACAAGTTGACTTAAGAAATATTATGTTTACACAGAAATACTGTTGTCAACATTATTTGGTACGTAATGGATACAAATACATAAATATACATAAACATATTTTCTACATCAGATATTCTCTACCAGGGGGGCGCGAAACATTTTCCTAAGATGTATCAAACCATTGATAATGGTCACTTTGTGTCCGAAATGTATATTTGGTACAGAATAAATTTGTAAAGAAAGGTTAAAAGTGTTTTATTTCAAGTAGCTAAAGTGCCAAATATTAAATCTATCAAACTATTTGAATTATTTAGTGTTAGAAAATACATTAGACTATTTTTACCACTAAATGTAAATAAGTGATTGATTTAATGGAAGACTTTAAAGTAAAGGGTACTTACAAAACTATTTGATTATAGGGTTGAATCTTTTTTGAAAAATAATTTATTATTCAGTTAGTTTTATATAGATTATTTAAATCAGATGAAGTTTTACAATTTTAAAAGAAAAAAATGCACCTAAATTAATAAAACAGTTCTTTTTCCAAATTATAATTAAACATTTAAAAAGACGAATCGAGATATTTTAATTTTATTTGAAGAATGTTGAAGATTAATTATTTCTAAATTAGCTCAGTAAATATTATGCAAATTAAAATAATCCGCTTATTTTTTCTATAATTGAAACAAAATACAATTTAAATTTGTGGTACAATTTTTTTCTAGAAACAAGTTGAGATGTATTTTTGCTATTACAATGTTTTTTAACAAAAAATGCATTAAGGGTTCATCATGTTGCCATTTAGCAACAAACCTATTTTAGATAAAAAGTTCAAATCCCTATAAACTGTTGCTTGATTATTAGAATTTTACCTTTTATGTAAAAAATGTTTATGTATATATTTTTTAGATATAAGGTAAAATTCTAATAATCAAGCAACAATCGATACTGATTTGAACTTTTTGGCTAAAATAGGTTTGTTAATCAATCAATTTTTCATGGCTGGATTCTACTTTGTGTCAACGGCGATTCTTTGCCAAAAAAAAGTGAAATTGATATTTGGTGGGTTTGGGTGTATTATTTCAGTTTTAAATATACCCCGGCAAAGTGTGTATTACGACCGTATTTCTTGTTGAAAATCCCGAAATGTTAAATTTAAGAATATAATACCTACTCCCACATTTATTTCAAGTTACAAATAAAAATAGCAATATCTACCAAGTTAATCCCGTTTGTATTATTAAAAACAGCATAAACACTAGTTTTAAAATAATTACACTTACATTTTGCCCACAAATTGTATCCCAAATTATAGCTTTTCTATAAGGTTATGTTCGCCGTTCCTGGTCTAATTCTTTACTGATTATGTAATAACCACAGAGTTCTTCTTAATTTTACTACTGCTCGCGTATTTTAAGATGATGCTTTGAATTTGATATAAAATAAGCTTACAAAAGGTCACCAATATACAACTCAGATTTTAAGGTTATTTCTAAATAAACAATATTTAGTAATCTTTGTTTATCTTGTTTGTCATGATATAACATAAAATATGTAACACCAGTGGGCGCTAATGTAAACATGGTGGGAAATTTAAAAAATGTATCTTTTTTTAACAAAGAATAGGCATCGTGCGCAAAGAGACTTACACAATTTATTCCTAGCCTTGTCAACGAGAGGGAAGGTACCCCACGCTGATTACCAACTAGCTCAGGTTGGTTGAGTTAAAGAGAGATGAGCAACTAAGTTTTGAAACACATATGCTGTTTTAAATTATTTATTTTAAAAAAAATAAAACAAATAAAACATTAAAACAACAAATAGAGTAAGAACAAGAGAAACACAGTGCACGAGTTACAGGGCAGACTTGGTGTGGCGTCGGCGTCGCGATCGGGATTTCTATTAGCTCAGCGGTGGCGTCTGGCTAGTGGTGGCTTCTGGATGGAGGCGGTGTCCAAGTAGCAAGACGGCGTCTCGGTGTGAGACGGCGTCCTGTGGTCGTCGACGGGATGTGGCGTCGACGTCGGTGGGGTGCTGCGTCTGGCTGGATCCGAAGGCAGCAACAAACACTACGCTCGTAGTGCGGGACGTCAGGAACGACGGCGGAAAGGCTAGCGTTGGCGTCGGGCACAGTTTCCTGGCGTCGGTGGGTTGCTGGCCTGGTCTGGACCTGGCGGAAGCAACGAACGCTAAACTGGAGCGTCGTTGTGGCGTCAAGGCGACTGCGCTGGCAATCGGGTGCTCGGCGCCGGTGTCCAAGAACAGGAACGACGGCTGGGACGGCTAACGTCGGCGTCGGTTGTTTCCTGTTGTTCGATTCTTCTGGCGGCAGGAACGACGGCTAAGACGTCTGGTGTCGGTCGGAGCTTCCTGGTTCAGACAGAAAAGTCGAGGAACAGAAGTTCCTCTTGAATCCACATGCTGTCCCCTGTACAGCACAAGAGTGGACTGCCTTTCTGGATGCCGTCCCCCGGTATTTATACCCCGAAAATTGGCGTGGAAAAGGGAGGGTTTGAGGACTACGTGACCGTTGGCAAAGAATTCGCTAGACAGCAATGATGGCATACAAGATAATTACTTTCAGCGAACTCTTAAATCTAAACAACCGTTAAGCTGCAATTTGAAAGAAGTATAGAAGTTTATAATTTTTCTTCTTTCAAATTGCAATGGTGGTCATTAGTCCTCTCCCTTAATTGCCGATTTCGAAAAACCCGAGGGGCAATCCGCCACACCTGCCCAGGTAGATGGTGGCCCGAGCACGGTCCGAACCGCGGGAGATAATCCCTTGGACCAGGCAATTAGTTAATTGCTCGGTGCGAACTCATTTTAAATGAAGGAAGAATTGTAAATATTATTTACAATTACTTATGCAATTTATTCTATTGCAAACGTTTTTACTAACCTAACCTAACCTTAGAGCATGTTAAATCTCTTAAGCTTAAGGTTTATTTGTTAGTCTCAAAATTCCTCTTAATTTTTCACACTTAAATTCTTCTGTATTACATTTTTCATCAATTTTAAACAAATCGGTTCTTTTTATAACCACCAACAGTGATACATGCATGTACTTAATTAGTCTTAAAGTTATTATATTATTAATTTAATTGCATAGAACCTACAATTGTTTAACGTGTATTAAAATTTATTAGTATGTATTTTAAAGTTTCCGCCGCAAAGCGCGACCCCTGGCGGGATTATTGCTTACTATACTTATTGTATTATCTATGAAAAAATTAACTACAAAAATAACGCACGAAAATAACAAACATAACCCTTCAAAACCAATCAAAAACGTAATTTTCAACAGTTAATTTTGGCCAAACGGTAAGTCTGATCTCTTTGCCGTGAAATAATACACCTCAAACTAGTAGATATCCAATAAACCTTTTTTTCGGCGAGATATCGCCGTTGGCATAAACTAGAATTCAGCCTTTTTCATATTTCTAAAATATATAATGGACCCATTTTTCCAGAAAATCCAAATTTGTAATAAATATTTATTTTCACAATATATATTTCTTTATTCTTTTTTCATTCATTCATATTTTGTAATAATTTCAAATAATCGAAAACCAAAAATCATGCATTTAAGGGCTAATTAATAAAATAATTTTCTTCCAACATTTTAATTTGACGTTCGTGCAATATTTCAGGAAAAACAAATCGAGATATTTTAATTTTGTTTGAAGAAGGTTAAAGAATTATTATTTCTGTGTACACTCGGTAGATTTTATACTCAATAAATAATCTGCTGATTTTTCTCCACAATTTTTAAAACAAAATAAAACTTTAATTTTGTTTCCAAAAGTTAATTCTTAGTGTGATTTTGAGTTGAGATCATTTAATATTTTCTATAGTAGGACAAACTAGTCATTTTTGTGTATATTTACAAACATTTATGTTGATTATAATTTATAATTTTTTTTGTTACCAAATATTCGCCTAAATTCGAGGATTTTTAATAACTGAATAACTTTAAGAATCAAATGAAATATTATAGTTTTCTTTACAGTTCGATAAGTTTCATACACTTATGTGTAAATTTATTCAATTTTGTCCTGGTTGAAAAATCTATACATTTTTGGAAATTTATTAAAGAACATATAGAGTTTAGAAAAGCCTGAAAATTTTACTTCACGCTTAATCAAAAAGTAGAAACACTTGTTAGAAGTACATTTTAATTGAATAATTCAGAAGAGAAAATGCATTTTCACAAACCTGAACAAAAACCGTGTTATATAACCTCTAAATTACTCCAAAAGTAACTAGAGATAAGTTGAAACAATTGAAAATGCAAAATTGCCACGTTTATTTTATCAATAGTTTAAACCTATAACTATAATGTAGATTTTGTTTTTTAGAAATTAACTAGGATTAAACTATGAGGGTATTAACTTGTAAAACACAATCGATAATACAAACAAAAATCAACTTTAATATTTATTTTCAATACTTAAAACTATTAATATAACAATCACAACAATAATTTGTTAGATCATAACTATTTTCGATAATCCAATACAGAAAAACAACATGTTTTCCGATTTCTATAGATTTTAGAGTATAGTTTTTGAATTAATAATCCATTAATCACATTTAATTCAATCACAATTAACGATTGCTTTCTACAAATTGATATTTAGCAGAAAATTGGAAACATCAACATTTTTCTTACAGAAATAATAGTAATAACTTTAAATGTTGACAAATTTAATCTTTAATAGGAAAAGTACATACAGAAAGTTTTTCTTTTAAGTATACCTACATATCCCAAGTATGTGCTGTAAATTTTCAGATATTCGTTGTTTTTTCAAAAGAGTTTAGTTTAAAGCTTTAACCGAGTGTTTTCCACTCTCAGGTTAAGCATGAAGTAAAATTTCGATTTTAGAAAAGCCTTAAAATTTGTTTTGGTCGCGAAGCGGAGCGACCACGTGTACACGTGTACAAGACAATGACTTTAAGTGAAGTTTACTTGTTCAAAATATTTCATTGTATAATACGCGTGGCGCATAAAGTAAAATTTTGAGTTTAGTAAAGCCAGAAAATGTTACTTTCATGCTTAACCTGCGAGTGGAAAGCACCCGTTTAAAGCTTTAAACTGAATTCGTTTAAAAATAGCGTATGTATATGTATATTTAAAAGAAAAAATTCCTGTATATATATACGTAAAAAAATACCCTGTATCTGAATATTTTAAAAAGAATAAGTTTATTTCCCGCTTTTTTTTGTCAAAGTTGTACAATCTAGCCTAATTTGGATAAACTTATTGAAGCACAACATTTGACACACGTTTTAATTTATCATAATAATTATCATTTTGATTAATTTCATATGAATACAATTGACGTTCAGGTTTTAAGTTTAGAATATTAAGTGTTTCGTGCCCTTGCCTTGATAAACATTCTGGATACGCCCAAAATTTGATTAACGGTTAATTGCAATTTATAAACTGTACTGTACTGAATATTGAAACACTTATTTTGCTTGTACGTATTGGATCATCGAAAATATACTAAATGACAGAGAAAAGTGAACACTAAGAATTAATTATTCTATTTTGATAAAAACAATTGTATGTCTTTGTTTAGCCATTAGGAATAAGTGATTAAAATTTCAGCCTTTTACCTTTACTCTTTTTTGTTATTTTTACACGTTTTGTTTTAACACCTGCATCATTAATTCAACGTTTGTAGCTTCAGTATGAGTTTAACTTTTGACTTACTTTTTAAAACGTTTACTTCAACCATTTACTATGCCAAAAGTTCAAAGATATGCCAATTTTCGTCAACTGACTCAGTTTGAGAAAGGTTGAATTATCGGCTTGCGAGATGGTGGTTTTTCTTTTCGTGAAATTGCTCATAGAATGAGTAGAAGTGTACATACGGTGATTCGTTGTTATCAGTCATACTATTAGGAAGGCCGAAGATAGTGAGCAAGAGGCACAGGACGTCTGCGAAGTACAACAAAGCTCCAAGATCGCCGCCTTTGACAAATAGCCACAAGAGATCGCAACTCTAGCACTAGGGCAATTGCAGATCAGTGGTTTGCAAAACATGGAAGGCCTGTTGGAATGCATACCGTATATAGACGGGTAGTTAGTTTTGGTCTTTTTTTTTACCGAACACATTTTGTGCCACCTCTAACCCCACAGCATCGACGTAATCGTTAATAGTGGTGCAAAGAGCGATTGCAATGGAATGAGGAATGTAATAAAGTTGTCTTTAGCGACGAATCCCGCTTTTGTTTAGGGATAATGGCCGATAAAGGATAAGAAGATGACGCGGTGAAAGACGAGATCCACGATATGATGTTGTAACGCATGTTATGTTCATCAAACAGTTGGAGTTATGGTATGGGGAGCTATTGCCTTTGATAGCAGATCACCAATAGTGTTTATTAGGGGCAGTATGATTTCTGCTATACAAGAAACTGTACGACCCCATATCATACACTATCTTAAAACACTACAACGTCTACTTTTTCAACAAGATAACGCTCGACCACATGTTGCAAGAGCTACATTGAACTTCTTTAAACGTTCCAGAGTTCATCTTTTACCCTGGCTAGCAAGATCTCCTGGGATATTATAAGCAGAAGACTAAGGCGTTCAATTCATCCTCCACAGTCATTATGGGATCTTTGCCGTGAAATTCAGGTTGCCTGGAATGAGATACCCTCGAAGGATATCGATCATCTTACTATAAGTATGCCTAGACGTACTCGTGAATATGTAACGCATGGTGAAGAACCAGCCCATTATTACCATTTGCACACGTTTTGATGAACCTATTATTGAAATTAAATAATTATTTAATGCATGCATCGAGATGTGTATATACTAAAGAAAACAATATGTGTATACCAGTAGCGTATTATATTTAGAAAAGAGAAACACAAATTTAGGTGTGATAAGAAAAAAAGAAATAAGAATTTAATTAAATTGTAAATGTAAATAACATTAAAATGGTGTTATTTCAACGTTCGTGCAATTTAAAATGTTCCTAATTTTAATATACAGTTAAAGATTTTAAACGAATGAAAAAACTGTTGAGGTGGTCCCCCCAGACACAAGAACATGTAAATTCGTTGAAAACTCAATTTAGAAAGTTTTTACAATTCTACCCCGAGTGGAGCGCGCAAGGTGAAAACGGCGGTGAAAGAGGCGTGGATGTATGCAGTGTTTTATTTTTAATAAACAAATAGGAAATGGGACCGGATTTAGAAATTGATACGCATTCGAAATGTATGGATTGAATTTATTCGGATGCTCTCCTCCATTTGTGTTGATGCGGTGGTGAAAAGTTTTGGTTTTAGAAGTTCGAAATGATCTTTAGTCCCATTAAGAATTCGCAAACTTATTGATGTAGACGGGAAAACTTCTGTGATTACTGGGCTATACAGAGCATTTGGTATGTGCCAGGTGGAGAATATACGACTGGCCAAAGCTGAAGCTGAAGCGAAAGCTAAAGCAAAAGCAGGGGTGTTTAGTAAGTGAAATCTTAATTATAAACCAGACTTAGCTTTATGTCTACATCATGTACATGTACGAGTACACATAAAGCTAAATCTGGACGTATAGGATGTTATGTGCTCAGCATGAGTAATAAGCATTTCGCAAACAGTGAATGTTTATGCTTTGCTACAATGTAATCTCATTTTATATTTAAATGGAAATCTATTCATATATACAATCAATTCTGGGCGCCTCTCTGTTTCTAACGTTCCTTCCATGTTCCTTTAATTTCGTCCCACGCAGAGGAGGCAAATGCCTAAATCAATGGAGTGACGACTCGACCTAAAAACGAGACAGTCGCTGAATTCAAATGACGCCCCTATACGATCTCCAGTCGACTCGAGTGGACTTCAAGATATTATTTTAATATTTCTTCTGTGTATGAAGTTAAAATGAATCGCCCGTCCATATAATTTAAATATTTAAAGATCAGCAACGGTTTGTTCTGTTAAATTTTAGAAAGGTTTTTTTTAATAAATTCACCAAATCACAAGCTCTGGTGGTGCGTAGAGCTAAAGGACGGGGACATCGTGATTAAGGAGTTTAAGTTTTTGGCAGAAAAAAAAATCAGATTCAATGCACGTGGCGCTCGCGCTGTCCTTTTAGATGCTCGCAGCCTTGCTGAAAATTTGTGGATCAATAATGTAACCTATTAAACACATTTTCATAATAAATTTAAATTAATTATAACATAACGATAGAAGAACATATTTTTTTATTAATTCAAATTGTTTAAACATAAAAAATATTTATGTACCGGATCTCAGAAACAATGCATTGTAGCATGTTGGGCTAAATATTTTCATTGTTCATTAGACGTTAAAACATATTTTTATAGAGTGTGTGCTGTAGGATATTCCATTCTGTTAATTTTTCATTAACCCATTAAACGCCATTGATGCAATACCGCATTTTGTTAATTAAAATACTAAATAAGTTAATTTTATACATTGTATTATTTGACCAGACTTGAAAATGTGTGAAGAAAAATGTAAATATTTTGTTATCTAAATATTTAGATTATTACTCATTTAAAGAGTTCAGTATAAAACACTAAAATACTGTGAAATTTATGTATACTTGAACCTAGAGAATTAAAACCGTGAATATTTATCCAGTTTACTTGTGTCTTCTTTAATTCAATACCCATTTATTCTTTTGCACGGCGCTATGTAAACAAACAAACAACGCGCTTCGCACTAATCGTTTTTATTGTTCGTTGTGATAAAATTTGGCAGGCACTATAAACCAATACATAATCAAAACTACTTTCTGCAATTTTGCTATTTCTGCGCCATCTCGTATCCCAGAAACTCACAACCAGCAATAATTGGCCCTCTTAAATTTTGCGAAAATTAACGCATTTTTGATTTTTACTGACCGCACTGCTTTATAAGGTGATATTGTGACCGGTCAAAGCATGAGAACCAAATTGGAGATATCAAAATTAATTGTCTATACACACATTTCAACATTTCCTCTTGAAAATTATAATTAATTTCGATGTGTAATGTTTTTTCAATTAAGTATTATTAAAAATTTACAGAAAATAATTTTACTCGTCCAAAATTCCCCTCAGTTTTATGTAAAACTGTTTCATTTATTTCGCATTACACACAAATAAAGGAATTTGTATTTAAAATAAATTGCACTCAAAATTAAAAAAGAAACAAACACCAGATTTTCATATTATTAGCAATATTTATTAAGCTATTTAAAAAAGCGGTAGATTTATTATAATTATTAATTGCCAATAATATTTATAATAAATCTGTCGTTTTTTTATTTAAATTAAACTCGCATTTTAAATATATTTCATTTTGTTATAAACTTTGAGCTTCTGTAATTTAATTTCTATTTTATCGAATTTTTTATATTAAGTAATTTAACATATTAGGCAACTTTCAGCTTCTGTAGTGTTACATCAACAAAATGTATTCATTATCCAATAATTTGCGCAAATTTTATCCAAATTTGAAGTTTTTTCAAACGATAAAGTAATGCTTATTCAATATATATATATAAAATTACGAAAATGTATAAACTGCAAGCAATAAGTCTTAATTAATAAGACTACTCTTATTCATTCAGACTTATTGTTTGCAGTTTATAAGAAAATTTTCAAAATTTTGTATATTATATTTAACATTTTTTTAAATTCAAATAGAGTTGAAATTGAAATATTCATATTTGAATGCTTATTCATTTCAAAATAATCTCTGGAAATTTGATAATAAAATTGAATCATCGATGATTGTTAAAGGTTATGAAGGGACACATTTTCTGCACTTTTGATAACAGGATTTATTTTCGTAAATCAAATTTTAAGAAATTCACAGACCTGACGCCCTAAGAGCTAACAAGGGATAGCAGAGGAGACATTCACAAAGATAATTCAGAATTGTACAAACGTCGTTATTAGATTAGATAACTGAAAGTATTTTTATACAATTCTCAGCAATCTCTGTGAATCTTAGAAAATTTTTGAAATTTCGTTAATTTTTTTAATGAGGATAGAAAACACTGAAAAAATGTACGTGTATGTTTTGAGTGTCTGTGGTTTTATTTTTACTCCTTCAATTTTAATTTCTGCAAAACTAGAAAAGTTAATTTATGCTCAGTCAAAGAATAGCATTGTAAAATGTTTTTAGATATAAATTTAATTATATTTACGTAATTTTGTTAGTTTTAAAAGTTTTTAATTGTAATCTTTTGTTGTATATGAATCCCGTTAATAAATAAATAAATAATTGAAATGGTTGTTAAAATAAATAAACGCTTGAGGAAAATCAGCAAAACTAAAAAATAAATAAAAACAGGAATATTAGCTTAGAATTTGTTTATCAATATTCATGAATTCTGTCGCTTGAATTAATCTCTAGGCATTAATATAAATTTGAAACTTTAAGATGTTCGTCCAAAAATCATGCATTTCGTCAATTTCATATTTGTACATTCTACAAATCATTTCGCAATTATTTCGCATAAAGCAAATCATGAAATAAATCACCTAGAAGCAAAGACGTGTGACTAATAAAAAATTAAGAAACTCGGTTTTAAAGTTCAAGTTATATTAAAACCAATAAACAAAATAGCTGAGTGTTTGTTATGTGGATTTACAGAAAATATACAGGGTAGTAATTTTCCCTTTGCATGTACTTCAGTTCTAAGTGCCTTAAATGTTCCCGTTGTCGATGAAAAAAATGCTTGCAAATTTTGCGTAATCTGTGAGTGTTAAAATTGTTTAAAAATGTCGTCACTTAGTTATTTTTTTTTTAATTTAATTAATTTCTTCAATTTTAACAATTTGCGAATTTTCAAAATATTACATAAATTTAATCAATTCCTTCAATTTTTGAACTTGATGTATAATCTTCAATTTTTGTTCTATAAAATCAATCTTAAAAAAAAAAACAACCAAATTTACTTCCTTTTAATTATAGGCGCTTAACGTTGATTTGTGTTTGTCCTAATATTGAATTGAATGAGTACATTTTTATAAACAAGTATTCAGTCTATTTGTTTTACCTGTTTATACTGATGTGTCTATCTAATTACTTTCTCCATCGAAAACAAAACCTGATTGTGTGGTAAATCATTATAAATGCACAAAAAATCACTATTCATTCAACTATTAAAAATCAAAACAAACACCTCACAATGAATAATTTAATCAGCCTTAGGGGTTAGTTGCAGAAGAGTATTATGTGGGTCGAAATGGTTCCCCCTCCATATCCTAGAAATGGTTTTGAAAAATGTTCTCTTACTGTTACGGTTCCAAAGATATTCTGGCTAGCTTGTTTTCAAATTGACAGCCTGTATATTTCTTAACAATATCTGTTAATTGTATGAAATATTTTATGTAAATTCTATTATTTATGATTAAATAAAAATAATCACTTATATTATTGCAGTTTTCAATGAAAATAAATAAATATAATGTGAAAGCGGGAATTTTAGATTTGACACATTTTGAAGAGTAAATTTTCCTGTTCTCTATAGTAAGTTTCATAAAAATTAATTCAGTGATTATTCAGTTATAATTTTTACAAAGAATAATTTACAATAGAATAGAATCCAGAATTTCAACTAAATAATATATAACGGAGATATGGACAATTTTTAATTACGAAAAACGGACACCCTGTATATTATTTTTTTGAAGAATATTCAACAAAACTAAAAATCAAAAATATTTATTACATTATTTAAAAAGCAATAGTGACTTTGTTTAGCAGAACTAAGTGCATCAATGCCGATCAAAAAACAGATTTCCAAATAAATATTAGTGATTTATGTTCTCACTTGTGATTTTATGAATTTCATCAACTGAAACCCTGTTTACACGTAAAAGTATTTCGAAAGAGTGAAATCATCTTAAAAAAGTAGTTGTTTTATGTAGAATAGAAGTTAAAATGTTCGTTCAAAGGCCCAGCTCCGCGGACCTCAAGTTGGACACAAATGCTTTAAATGTATGCCCGTTTTTTACAATATAAAAACCTAAAAAACTTTAGAACAATCGAGTAAATATTTTGAAAAATATACAATATCTGTATACTTTTGTGTATGAGTAAATTTTAAACCGAACCCTTAAAAGAAGGGACAAACGAGAGGAAGGGGAGTAAAAAAGTTTGTCTGGGTATCAATCAATCAATTACATTTATGGACATGTATGTTGTTGACTTAAATCCGGGTGGAAATGCTTTCAGCCTGGAGTGAAAAATTTATAAAATGATAAATGGGTGATTTCAGCCGCAATAAAATCACCGAAAGTAATTGTTAGTACACAAGGGTGGCTTGCGCCAGGAAGGATTGCCGGTCAAGAGACAGCTTTACGGGGTTGACTTCTCGGAAATGCAATCCGACTAGAAAAGCACAATCCCCAATGCATAGTTGGCTCGCCATCATTCAAGATCCAGCGTTCGAGTATTCAACATCTGTTACAGTAAACTTCATTGCCAATTAGCGTACATCAACAGCGCAATCAGTTAGTGAAATCACCCTAAGATGGAGTCTTATCTCCAACTGGTGGCCGGGACGGGAAATTATGTGAGCGCATAAATTTTGGCCGGATAAAATAGTAGTGTTAAGCGAGGCATTTAAATATTAATTAAATGAACCCGTTGTCGCTTGAGCCTTCACTAGAACAAGCTCCCAGTGAAAAAAGAAATGATTATCCTTTGCCCCGTATCGCAGCGTGAGCGGATAAGATATTTTGCGAGAAAAGTTGTTATAAATCATTCAAGTATTGACACCCTGTTTTGCATGAGTTGCTTGTTCACCAACGCGAGACAACATTTTTTCCATGCAAAAAAATCAAAGTGTCCCGTTTACACCAGGACATCGATAGATAAGCTTGCATATTTCAGGCGACATCATTTACCAGGTATCTGTTTGCCTGTAGGGACCTACATAGATCTCTGACACAGAAAATACACCAAAGCCCATTTTCACGAATTACAGCATTGTTTTTATATTAAGCTGGTATTGCTTTATTACAAGTATGTCAAGGAATTCCAGAACAAACAAGTTTGATTCCAATGGATTTGTGTCCAACGACATTTTTTATCTAAAATGCCTTTACGCGGCAAGATTTTTTGTATAAGCAGATAAATATTTCAAAAGTTAGTATAGAACAATTAAAATATAAATTCATCGCCCAGATGCAAAACCAGCCATACACTCACATGATTTGTCCGAAAAGTCTAGGAGTGGAATCTTCGTGTAATCAGTGGTGGCGAATGTTAGCTAAATGATTTAACCCAATTTTCTAACCTTGTAGCTTTTACAGAGTATGAATGGACGACAAAGTGGACTGCTGTTTGGGGGTCGCGTCACGGTTCAAAATTGATACGGGGTAATATGTTGTGTTAAACTTAAAATAAGCAACTGAAACGATTGCTATCAATTAGAAAGCATACTTGGATAATGTTTAGGGAAAAGTGTATTGTTTACTTGACACAAACCATTCTAAAAAAAAAAACTAGAATAAACATCACGCATGACCTCTCACCAAAGTCTCAAAGTTCAATTGTAGCTAAGATGAAAATGATTTTGAAGTGTAATTGACATTTACATTTCATATTACCAGTAGATAAATTAGGCATTTCAAAATCCATTGTGCATAAAATTATCCCGACAAAATTATAGATGTTCGGAGAGTCTGCGCTAAATCTCGACGCTACGGAACATGTTTTCTGTACGACAGATGTGCTTCTTTTTAGCATCTATTTGTTTCCTAGGTTGTCATTCAAGTTAAAAAGATAACGTTTTGACACTATAAAGCTCGTACAAGGTGAGATCAAACTACAATTTCAGACTTTTCTATACTCGAAATTTTACTTCATGCTTAATGGAGAGTGGAAACCCTCCTTAGATGATCAATCAGAAAGAAAATTGCAAAAGTTCAAACGATCAAGAATTATTCAAAATAAATAGAATTTAATTTAATAAAATAAATACAAATCAAAATAAATTTAGAATTTGATATTTTGGTAAATCCAGAAAACATTTCTGTGTATATTCTTTGAATTTCATGTTAATTTGAGAATCTGTTAATTAAAAAAAAAATCATAGAAAGATTCTCCAAAAATCGTTGATTTTATTGCATAATTTCAACTTTGGCTAAATATTTTAAGAACATGTGGTGAGATAGTTTAATTTTCTATTTGCAAGATGTAAGTGCAATCAATTCTTAGTAAATTCTGTAAATTTAATGTTGATGGTATGAAATTTAAATTTTTTACAAATTTTGCTAAAGTAAACATTCTCGAAATAATCACATTTTATTTACAAAATTTCAACTTTGATTTATTATTTTGGGAAATCCAGTGGATTAACCTCTTAAGTGGTTATGACGTATACAGGGTTTTCCAGCGAAACCGCACACTAAAAGTATATAGACTTCTAATTAATGTATTGTAATGAAATGGTTAGCTCAACAGTAATTATGTGTGCTCGCTTCAATGAAAATAGTTTCAAGACTATACGACTTCCGGTTATACTGGCAGTAAACACCAACTCCATTATTTTGAATGGAATGCTACCATGCTAACCATCTATCAACTGGATATCTGATGATGATTGTGTTGGCTACTTACCATCATGTGGTGATAACTCTGCACGTTTATTCTGTGAATTATTTTTTATCCCCAGACATGCAACGCGGCATCAGCAACTTCTTGCTTGCGAATTTGACAAGTCTGTATTTGGTTTTAATAGCCCTCGTAATTGGTTAATATACAGGGTCCTGCATCTCACCTCCCGTCTTCTGTAGCTCAGTTACTAATTAAGTTAGGCTTTTGATATTTGGCAAGCTTTACCTGTATCCTAAGGCGTATTATAGGAAAATATTTTTGATTATACAGGGTGTCCCAAAAAAGTTTGACGTCATTATGATATATATTTTTAGATTACATGCTATATATTTTGTTCATTATTTGGGTGCCTTCTATGGATACCTACATACCCCTAATTTTTTATAGGAATTGGTTTAGTAATTTTAGCAAAATGAAAAATATAAACTAAATAAAATCAGTTTTGCACCATTGGTTTAAAAAATTAATAAAAAATAAAAATAATGCCTCGTTAATAAAATTATACAATGTACTTATTAAATAAGGTCTGACAGTCCCGTTAACCTAGCTTTATTCATATGAATTATACAGAGTGTCTAAAATTCAGTGTCAAACTGTTCAAACTTTAATGCACTTTATATTTCTTATTTTAAATTAGACCCCCTGTATATTTTTATGTCATTCCATGCGGAATTATAGAACAAACATTATTCCTAATTACAACCCTATCGCAATTCCTAACACATTAAAAGTTATTTGCAGAAAACTCGTCTTATCAACTAATCCAATAGCCATTTTAATGATAAAAATCGAATATGGCTTTGAAAAACAATTTATTGTTTACCAAAGTAACAAAAGCCTATTTTGACTTTAGTAATGTAAAAGTTAAAAACATTATGAGTTAAGCTCTTTATATCCAAGAATTTGTTGTCATGAAGTACAACCGAGACGATCTCGTAGATATGATTTTCATATTAGGAGAATACGATAAGAACTGTTTTTTGGCAAGTCGAGTTTACGCACAGCGGTATCCTGAACGACGACATCCAGACAACAGGAGCCTGGAAAACTTATTGGAGAGATTTATACATACGGGTAATGTAAACTATACAAAACCAGTTAGAAATAGGCCGGTTCGAACTGAAGAAAATCAATTGGCTGTGCTATTATCAATTACGGAAAATCCTTCCGTTCTTCAACAAGCAGTCGCTGCTGCCGTGGATGTAAGCGAAAGAACCGTTCAACGAATTTTAAAGGACAACCGTTTCATGCCTATCATATCCAGTTCCATCAAGAACTCTTTGAACAAGATTTTTATCAACGTGTCGATTTTTGCAACTGGGCGCAAACTAAAATTAGGGTACATGTTGACTTTTTTGATAAGGTTTTGTTTTCTGATGAGGCCACCATAAAAATGGATTTGTGAATCGTCATAACTTCCATTATTATTGCGACTACAATCCAAGAGTTTTTAGGCATGTTGATCAACAACACAGATGGGCAATTAATGTGTGGGGGGGAATTATTGGTGAACATATTATTGGCCCTCACTTTTTTAACGGACATTTGAATGGACCAACGTATCTGGATTTTTTGCAAAATCAATTGTTAGATTTATGTCAACATTTACCAATGGCTGTGAGGGATGCAATGTGGCTGCAATAGGATGGAGCCCCAGCACATTATTCATTACAAGTCAGGGATCATCTCAACACAACCTTTCCGAATCGGTGGATTGGAAGAGGAGGGCCAAGTAAATGGCCGCCCCGATTACCCGACTTAACTAAATTAGACTTCTTTTTGTGGGGCTACGTTAAGAAAATCGTTTATCAAGAACCTCCAACCACACCAGAAAACATGTAGCAAAGAATCATAAATGCATTTCACAACATTACACCCGACCTATTACGAAGAGTTGCAAGGTCATTTCATACTCGTCTTCAATTGTGCCTCCAAGAGAACGGAAGACATATCGAACATAAGTTCTAGTAGGTGATTAATTTAAGAAATGCGTATTTTTGTTATGTTTTTTATGAAATGTTATTACTAAAACTATTTTTTATACAAAACTTAATACCACGCGATCGTAAAAAAACATGATTCAGAGCAGGCCTTGACTAGAACAACATGGTTGGCAAGACAAATTTCAGAATACAGTTTTGTGTTTAAATTTATTTGAAGTTTCCTGTTTTTATTGAATTGAAATCAGTGTTGCTAAGCGTTTTGTTGTAGTCAATGCCTGCTCTGAATCATTTTTTTTTGATTTCATTGTACTTTCACGATGTGTAATATGTTTAGACGAAAATCTGTGAATCCTTTAAGACTTTCGAGATGCAATTCAATTACACAACATGTTATGTCAATAAATTGTTTTTCAACGCCACCTTCGATTTTTATTAATTAAAATGGCTACTGGATTAGTTGATAAAACGAGTTTTCTGCAAATAAATTTTTATTTGTTAGGAATTGTGATAGGGTTGTTAGGAAAAATATTTGTTTTTTAATTCCGCATGGAATGACATAAAAATATACAGGGGTTCCAATTTAAAATAAGAAAAATACAGTGCATTAAAGTTTAAAAAGTTTGACACTAAATTTTGCACACTCTGTATAATTCATATCCACCAAACTTGGTTATCGGGACCATTAGACGTTTTTTAAAAAGTACCTTCTATAATTTGATTGACGAGATACTATTTTTAATTGTTATTAATTTTTTAAATTAATAGTGCAAAACCGATTTTTTTTTAGTTTTTATTTCTTTTGGCTGATATCACTAAACCGATTTTTATAAAAATTTAGGGATATAAAGGTAACCATAAAAGGCACTCAATTTATTAACAAAATGTACACCATCTAATTTAAAAATATATATCATCATGACGTCACACTTTTTTTGGACACCCTGTATAATCAAAAATATTTTCCTTAAATACGCCCTAGGATACAGGCAATGTCTGCCAAATATCAAAATCCTAACTAAATTAATAACTGAGCTATAGAAGACGGGAGGTGAGATGCAGGACCCTGTATAACGTTAATAATTATTATAATTTAATTGATATGTTCCGAGTTAATCTAAAGTATTTTAAGCGAACGTGTCGTGTAATTTTAGATTGTAACTCATAAGTAACGTTATTGTATTGTTGCATTATTGCTTATTGTATTATTTATTATATATTTTATTTTTTTATGTAATTGGCCACCCGTATGAATAAATAAATAAATATTTTCAACTAAATCCTTGTGTTTTAATAAGATCTGCGCGCGATGATCTTGGAATAACTCAAACATCTATTCAACCTATTTTAAAGAACAATAAAATGCACCCATATTCATTTGTTAAAGTGCAAGTGATTAATCCAAATGATCAGATATGTTGTTTGCAATATTGTGAAATAATGTTATTAAATCTTCAGGAAAATGGAAATTGTATGTGAAATATTATTTCTACCGATGAACCAAAATTTTGCAGAGAAGGCATTATCAACAGGCATAATTTGCACTTTTGGACTAATAAAAACCCACACTTAACACGAAAAGCTAACTTTTAAAATATATGCCAAAACAATTAATTCCAAAGAAGAGTTAATCCAACGTACAGTATTTGAATTTGATAAATTGAACGCTATCGAAATTAATGAGGCAACAAATAGCGAAACAAACCGCAGAATCTTCTTATCATTTTGAAGTGTTTAGAACAAAATGGCGGCATATTGAACATTTATTAGGTTAATTTTATTAGTTATTATAACACGTCGTTTCGTTATTTAACTATGTTTTAGTAAGTTCTGTTGTTTTTTTACTTATACGGTATGTAATAGAAAGGAAAAGTATTGTTTTCGTGAACATATTCAAATCATAAATGTTTGAAGTCACGATATACTTTAAGTGTGCGGTTTGGCTGGAACACCTTGTATATACACAACTAAAATTCTAAGTTACAATGAATATGACGGATATATTCGCCTCACATATTTTATTGGGGCCTTTAATTGTTTTTATGAATATGCTTACCTGCGACGTTTTACGCGTACAAAGAATGCTTTTTAAATGCGGAGATCAATTGTTGTTACAAAAAAACGTCTAGGCTTGCTTTAGGAGTGCTTCGCTTATGCAACCCACCACAAAAAAAGCCAACCAAATAGTACAATTAAATTAGTGTTTTTACATATTGTTGCTAAAACATTAATAAATTCAATATCAGGTGCGCTATGTGTTCGGAAAAATGTAAAAGAAAGGAAAGTTGCTATTGGCGTAAATTCTGTCATATCGGATTATGCCATGTTTCCATGTTTCGAAATTTATCATTCAAAACAATCCATAATATTAAAATACTTCTAATGTAAAAATACAATTTAAAAATAAAATATTATATTAACTGCGATTTTGGGTGGTAATGACATATATATATATATATATATATATATATATATATATATATATATATATATATATATATATATATATATATATATATATATATATATATATATATATATATATATATATATATACGCTAGCGTAGTACATGTATTAACAAAGACGTAAGGTGCCATCGTAGGTTGCGTCAAACGAAACGCTCCGTGCGACTCAGTAGGTTAAATTTCTATTATAGTCAATCAAAGTTTATTCATTTCTGTGTAGATTCCACAAAGTTTAGGTTGATTTGATAATCCGTTGATTTTTAACGATCCTAAAACAAACATTTTCCTAAAGTCGTTCAATTTATTGCAAAAATTTCTACTATTAAGCAAATGCAAGTGTAATCAATTCATACTTCATACGCCACGCGTATAGAACACCGACTTCACGTGAAATCTTCAACAAACTGAGTTAGAGTGAAATCAATTTAGTATGTCTTACAAACAAAGTTAATTGGTAAATTATATTTGGGTGAGAATTTCGCTTTTCACGCCCATAAAATGTACACAAAGAAAACATTACAATAATTTCAGTACGTGTATTATTATTATTATTATTATTTAAACAATTTTGAAACCGGCAATTTAACTATTTATTCAACTTTTTTAACATTCACTTTTTTTTGTTGGTTTTGGATAGTTTAATGTATTCTAATTATTCTAATATTTTTTTTTACAATTAAAAAACAGTTCTCTAGTTTCGTCTATACGCAATGCTTACACAGAGAAGAGTAAATTCTAGTTTACTTTCCCACTTTTCTTTTCTCTCCTCTTTCAAACTTTTCCTCTTCATCCATAGAAATACCAATAGTGTAATTCGATTTAAGTTAGGAATGCATAAATTTGATGGGCGTTGCATACAGGAATTAATGTAATCGGTCTAAATTTGGTTGGATGCGGACGCGGATGGGAATTAGGTGATTATCGGATGGAGAACGTGAGATGCATGTGCAGGTATTGTTTTACAAGAACTCTAATAATTATATAGAGTGTCTTGGTAGGTGAGGTCGGGCTTCTTTGTTCATTCATGATCGAGACATAACATCGCGATTCTCGAAACAGTTACTAACAATTAAACTTATACCATTAATGTCAAAGTTGCATCCTAGACATAGAACATTGCTTGATCTAATTCTCCAAGTGTGGGATCTGAAGAGCCGAGCTTTCCAACGCAATGCAGCTAACTAATTATTCCATACCGCCAGTTCCGCCCTTCAAGCCCTACAAGCGGTGCTTTGCACATGCCCTAGGTGCGTTTCTAACGTTATCACCCTTGGTTTATCTTCTGTTTCCTATTTGTCGTTCTCGCTTTTTTACCGTATATCATTTACCAAGCGTATGATATCTATTAGGGAAGTAGGTTTATCTTGAAACAACTCGTATGCTCTCGCATATGAGTATTAAAAGCGGAGCGTGGATTTGAAGGGCGTGCGCGTATATGGAAGTCCTAACAAAATAACTCTGATGATGAGTTCATTCAAATTGATTCAGCTGAAAAATTCTGAAGCGATGAAAAGAAGAATACCTCGATATGCTTTGATGTAGAGCGACAGAAACATATAATCACGTTACTAAATTTGAAATCGACATATAGAAAATGATTGGGCGGGGAGCGTAAATATTACGGGCTTCCTGCTGAATGCTGGCCATGAAATCTGAACGACGATTGTATGACGTAAAAGCGCAGGGACAGTCAGATTCGGGTTATAAGTTAGCGATAGGGATCAGTCCCTGTATGACCTTGTGACCCCGGTCTTAAGATCCCTGAGGATGGGGCTACACTGGGACACTACATAAGTTTAGCGGGGCGGTAATGTTTTATCAGCCTTTTCAATCTCTTCGCCCTTCTGACTCGCGGCAGGAGACCATGTTTAACTAAATTAAATAAGCCATCGTACCCCTAGATAAAATGCTCGTTACACTCGTAGCTACAAATATTTGTGCTATTGCTTCATTAAACCATTCTCGAGATAAATGCATTCAATTTTTTATTAATACTTAAAATAATATTATTATAGCCCTTTTCCACGCTGCTTTTAAACGAGCAGAACTTGCTGCGAAAAAAAACATATAACGAAGGAGACTTCGAGACGCAGGTATCCAATATAAAATTTATTTCTTTGCTTTTTCAGGTTTATCTGGGGTTGTTCGTCTATTGTTCTTATCGTAGCTGATCGCTCAAGGTTTCTTTCGGTTGGATCTGATCTGTCAATATAAGGAATTTGAAAATCTATAACGGCTTTACCTCTTTGAACTTTCACTATTGATGTCATGAATTACTACTTCAACGGCATTTGATTTATTACTGGACTATTGTTTCTATAACAACTGAAAAAAAATATAAAAATAAATACCCCATATTATCATAAGGTTTTATAATTCACTTATGTATTAATGATATCTTCTATTATTAATAATAATACTAGTAATTTATGAAGGTAAATAGCTTACAAGCCCCGCCCCGCGTCAGCTGGCACAGTCTTTAAAAAATCACTTACTAGAATTACAACGCTTGAAACGCTAAAAAATGTTGATATATTTGTAATAATAAGATTCGCTACATACAGGTTTTTTCTTCTAAACCTTCATACCCAAATATACTGTATACGCTATAAATTTTCAGATTTTCGTCGTATTTAAAAAAAAGTTCAAATTGAATCTATAAACGGGTGTTTTCCACTTCCAGATTAGGCATGAAGTAAACTTTCAGGCTTTTCTAAACTAGAAATTTTACTTCATGCGCCACGCGTAGAAAACACTGATTTTCAAGTGAAGTTTAAAATATACTACTAGATACAGTGTGGTGAAGATATATATTTTGAACTTTACAATATTTAAGTGTTTTATACGCGGGGCGCATGAAGTAAAATTTCGAGTTTAGAAAATCCTAAAAATTTGGTTTGTTTTCTCCGCTTCGCTACGCGACCAAACCCAATTTTTAGTCTTTTCTAAACTCAAAACTTTACTTCATGTTTAATTTGGGAGTGGAAAATACTCATTTACAGCTTCGATTTGAACTTTTTTAAAATACGGCAAATATCTGAAAACGTACGCTATACAGTATAATTAGGTATATATATTTAGAAGAAAAACTCCATGTATACAGCGTTACAAATATATCAGTAAAAATAATAATATAATTAAAGTAAGTGAATTTTTGAAGACTGTGTCAACTGATATGGGACGGTGCTCGTATATTTAAGGCGCGACACTAAAACTTAATTTATCTATCTGTATCTATATCAAAGCATATAAGAGTATAGTCTCTAACCTTTACCCTTTTACCGCGACGTCACTAAAAACGCTTACATAATTTGTGTATAATTTGAACTTTTGCATTTTTTAATTAATTAATTGCTTCTTTCCGCTTCTCTACAAGATATGTTCATTCTCTATAACGACATTTATTCCTTTTTGCTGTCAAGTTGTCAATTGAAATTTTAGAGAGCATATTTTTACAATTTACCTATAAGTCGGTAAACCGGGTTACTGGTATTACAGCCCCTAGGATTAGTCTTGTAATTATAATATATAAATTATTCTTCTAAATTAATTTTAGTAAGAGCAGTGATTGTGTAAGGATTTCAAGTGGATTGGTCTCTTTAAAATGTTAGCAATTCTTTTCGGGTAGTTCCCGAAGTTTCCGTCTAATTAAGTTAATCGGAAGCTTGGGGTTGAATTTTTCGTCACCTGAATATAGATCCTTAAAGTTCAGTGGCGCCTTTAATTGTAGTGGTGTATCCAATTTAGAAGAGCGTCGGAGGTTGGCTGTTAATTACTAATAGTTGCAGAGATGTGGTTACTATAAACGGCGATCGCCGTAAAGATTGCTTCCTGCTCTTTACCAAAGCTAATTAAAGCGTCCGTGTCACCCGAGAATTTCAGCCGGCCATTGGGACACATATGAGCGCACAGATAAGGGTTGGATTGGGAATCATTCCAGAGAACAAAAACCACCCTGATCATATTTCAAAATAAGAAAATGCCAAGCTTAGTACTAGCCGATGGCAATACGGGGCCAGATTTACACTGACACTCCTCTTCTGCTCCTTTATGTTTTCCGCAGAAATGCCTTCAAAATCCTTTTCCTGGGAACAAGAAAGTTTGTGTGGAAAAGTAGGAAAATTCACACAGATTCTAAACATATTCAATGAATACAAAAAAAGCAGGGGATATCAATGATGGTGTAACTATTTCACTTCGCTCGCTGGGAGATTGATGCTTTTGATGTGCACGGGGTGTAACTTAATGTATTGGAGCAAGGAGAATCCGTTGAGATTCCGTAAATTATCATTATAGCTCTTGGATTATGATAAATAACTAGTACAGATGGTGCACTGCTTTGTCATCAGTCATTAGTCACGAGAAGATTATGTAACTGGGTGGTTTGCAATATA
Source organism: Philonthus cognatus (assembly GCA_932526585.2). NCBI lineage: Eukaryota > Metazoa > Arthropoda > Insecta > Coleoptera > Staphylinidae > Philonthus > Philonthus cognatus. The sequence continues at coordinate 92,010,961 of OW052243.1, forward strand.
TGACATTGTGTTGCTGGCAACTATCGCGTTTCTTTGTATAAACACAATCCTGTAGATAGAAAAACAAATTTATTAACGGGTTCTCCTTAGATTATATTCTCCCTGCCAACTCATTTTACTACTTTAATTGAATAGCTTGTTTTATTTAGATGCAATTGCTACGCATACACTTTATAATTAATCGTAAGTACAATAATAAAATTCTTACTACCCCAGTTTAAAATTCAATACTCGTAAAAGTATATTTATTTAGTTTACCGCTCGGAAGTAGTAACGTTTACTCACGCGAATATCTGATGTAAGCGTAGTTTACTCTTCTGACCGTCAATTCCTTCATTACAGATTGCAATTTACTTGTGTTATTTTGTAATTGTTAATTCCCATAATGAGTAAGACTAAATTAAACCTTCTTATCTTGTAATTACTGCTATGGTCCGTTAATTACTAAAGATGTTTCTCAGAGCGTCCTACAAGTAATTTAGGGACGCTCGCTTAATATCGTTCCCTTATCTTAAAAATGCTGTATTAAAATAACGATACTTTTTACGGACTGTCGGTATTTTATTTTATGATTAGTTTCCCACTTGTAATTAAAAAAGACCCTTTTAATAGAATCTTATAGATTTGTAACTCCAGTAAGCTTTATTTTGTTTTAATTGTCCTTCCCTCTTGGATTCTTTTAATGTTGTTGGGCCTTAGCACTTAATTTCTTTTACTACGCAGGGGTGCCATAAAATCGGCTTGGATTTAATATGCTAGTCCCAAGGGCGGGGAGCAAAATATCAATGAAAAATATGGTATTTGATGTAAAAACTTCTTTGTTCGCGAAATTAATTTAGGAACGGCAACAATTGATGATGACGCGGTACAAAATGTTTTATGTACATATACGTACAGAATTATATTATTTGCTTGAATAATTACGAGCTCCGTCCGACGTCAGTTGGCCGAGTCTTTAAAATTATCAGAGTTAAATCACTTACTAGAACTACAACGCTTGAAATGCAAAAATATATGTGTAGTATTTAGGTAAGCTATATAACGGAAGTTTTTCTTCCAAGTATACATACCCGAACATACTGTATACGCTGTACATTTTCAGATATTCCTCGTGTTTAAAAGAAGTTTAAATTAAAGCTTTAAACGAATGTTTTCCACTCTCAGATTAGGCATGAAGTTAAATGTTTAGTTTAGTAGAGCCTTAAAATTTTACTTCATACGCCACGTTTAGAAAATACTGATTTCAAGTGAAGTTCAAAATATACTGCTAAAGCAGTATGGTAAAGATATATATTTTGAACTTTACAATATGTTAATGTTTTATACGCGTGGCACATAAAGTAAAATTTCGAGTTTAGAAAGGCCTCAAAACTTGGTTTGGTCGCTATGCGACTAAACTAAATTTTCAGGCTTTTCTAAACTCGAAATATTACTTCATGCTCAATCTGTTAGTGGAAAACACTTGCTTAAAACTTTAATTTAACCTGTTTATAATCGACCTAAATATTACAAATATATTAAAATATGTTCGCATTTCAAGCGTTGTAGTTCTAGTAAGTGGTTTTTAAAAGACTATGCCAACTGAAGTAGGACGAGGTTCGTATTAGTTGGAGTAACAAGATATTTAATTATTGTAATATTTGTACATTTATTCTACTTAATTAGTAAAATAACTGGAAACTTGACTCTAGAATTTAATTGGAGTAATCTAATTCGTGAATAACATCTCCCTCTCTGTGTGTATGTCGCGCAAATATGCGCTTATCTATTTTATAATGGGTTTAAAGCTGAGGCAGCTTATGGTGAATTGCTTGCCGAGGCTAGGTTAATGCTAATAAAAGACTTTAATATGATCTTGAGGAGGACTAACCGGCTTTCTTCTTCTTTGTGAATAGCAATTGTCTTTTATTCAGATCATAACAGTTTACACTTCAGTGCGATGAACTCGTACTGCAGCCTACGAATTATTGAAATACATTCAATATTTGTCATCATTTTAAGAACAATGGAATTGCAGCATTATTCTAATTACATTTAATATGATTACTAAAAGGGTTATAGACTATATTCCACCCCACTCGTTACATAATTACACGCCATTCAGTTTTGTTCGAGAAATTGTTTGGATCAACATTGTTTTTCATGATCGTAATTTAATTATAAATAATTTAATTACTGCAGTATTTTTAAAAATGTTTAATTTTATGTAATTACCTACATTTATAAAATGGTAAAAGCGCCTGACATTCTAATAAATTATCTGATATATGTACATTCTAAATTTTCCTTAATAGAAAAAATCCCTGTATAGTTTAGTTCACGAGAAGTGTCCTGTGAGTGACATTTAAGTTCAAATTAAAATAACTATAATAATATGGATTCATTGCTAAGAGAGTTTAGTATAGTTGCAATTGAGCATACATCAATAGAAGAAATAATGTTAATATGAAAATACCTTAAAGAAAAGTTGTACCCTAGATTTCAAATCTATAATCATAGGACACCTCTCGTGAATTCTACCCTATATGCGATGCCCTGTAGGAAGCAAAATCCTTGCGTCCTCTGTTTTTCAGAAAAAGGTTTTCAATATTTTTTCGAATATTGAATGTATGTAAAACAATTAATAATTTGATTTTTTATACATTTTCAGGGTTTCGCTGTTCATAAAAGTGTTTAATTTGAAGCTTCTAATGAGTGGTTCCACTCCTTGGTTAAGAAGGAACCAAATTTTCGAGTTTAGACAAGCCTGAAAATTTGGCTCCGCTACCCGACCAATCCAAATTTTCAGGCTATTTTAAACTCGAAATTTTACTTCATGTGCTACGCGTATAAATCACTGATTTAAAGTGAAGTTCAAAATATACTGCTTAACTTTGATTTCACGTTAATTAATATTACACATGTTTATTTTGTGTAACCAAATCTTCAAAAATTCAAGCGTTTGTAGCAATTTGCTTTCGGATATTTTTTTAAATTATACTTACATATCCGAAAGCTAATAGTTTAGACGTAATAAACATTTATAAAATGTATTAACGTGAGAACAAACTTAATCAGTATATTTAGGACATCACTTTAAATCAGTGTTTGATACGAGCGCTCTAAATTTTACTTCTTGCATAATTAATCAATAGGAACACTCGTTGTACTTAAATAATAATTATGTAATTACCAATTGCTTGAACATAAAGAAAATAATTAACGATAACGATTTATATATTTAAGGGTAATATGTAATAAACACTCATTCGATATATAATTTATATCCTCGTTTTCAAACATTACATTAAATAAACTGAATTACTTAAGTGTATAACTTAAAGGGGCCTGTCGCAAATCCATGCTTCAAGTCGTGACTCAGTTTAGACAAACAGCGAATAATTAAATTACTAATTCCCACGATGCTGCAAATTTATACCATATGAATATTAATAATATCATCAGAAGCATGAAAACGGATACTATAAAGTCTTTTACATTGCCGTAAAATGTGTGTATATCAATTTTCTCTTTTTTAGCCAGACTAATTTTGTACTACAAAAAAAAAATCAAAAATAACACTTAGTTTGTTATATTTCTTATACTGTTCGTTTTCATTATTTTCATTTTACGGTTATATCAGAAGTCAGGTAATAAGGGATTTTAAAATTAGGGAATTCCATATTTTAATTCATATTTTTAATCGGGTAGATTGTTGTGCGTTGCTTACTTGCAAGCACGATGTTAAACTTTTCGCCATCAAAACGGTCAAGAAGCTGTTGAAATGGAGATTGAATTGATGTATAGTCGCTGTCCGCTCTTCCGTATATATAAATGTATATTGCAGATATAAGTATCTTCTTGTGCACTATTCTAGTAGTTAAACATACTGGAAGTGATCCTTCGATTGAAGTTCCCTTTAAAATAAAATCATATATACAGGGTGTCCGTATTTCGACAGAATGTATGGGGATCTCAGTTATTTGAAGAGATAGAGAGTCGGTTAAATTGGGGCAAAGTGCGTATTTTAAGGCCTAACAATAATCTGAAAACAATTTTGAAATATTTTTTTTCGAGACTACAACAAAAAACTGTTTATTTTAATTGTTTTTATTATTTTATTGAAATACTACTGAATCCAGCTTAGAACTTTGACAATGTACAGGCACTTTTTAATGTTGTAGCAATAATAATAAGTATCGATTATCACACAAAACACAAAGTAAAAATAATTCTCGTTTAAGTTATGATGACTTAAATATCAACAGTATGGAAAAGTTGTACAAACTAAATTTATTCTATTTTTATTATTATTATTCCAGAACTATTCATAAACGAAGTAATTATTGCATTTTTCGCTAAATCTCAATAAATATTAATTACCATCACATTTAAGCGTTATATATTTTTAACTTTAAATCAGTGGTTTATACGCGTGGCGCATGAAGTAAAATTTCGAGTTTAAAAAAGCCCCGTGAAAATTTTCTACGCGGGGCTCTTCTAAACTCAAAATTTTACTTCATGTTTGGTCTGGGAATGGGAGACACTCGTTAGATTAAAATACATTACAACTGTTAACATATATATCATATTACTATTTTGTCATTAAATCACTATATTAACTATATTTAATATAGTGATTTAAGTGACTTACAATCATAACATCACAATAGCCGAAATACAGTCCATAGAGATACATAATCAGACAAAATCCTAGCATAGTCAAAAGACAGTCAATCAAGCCACTTGCAGTCACAATAGTCAAAACACGGTCAATAAAGATATAATATGACAAAATCCTATGATGGTCCAAAGCCAGCCAAGCAATTTATTAAGATTCCAAATGTCACACCGGTATTTCGTTTATAAACAAATACATTTTCTATCAGTTATTAATCAGCTAGATGCTCGTCTTAAGGGGTAATATGTAAGCAAATTATGGGTCCTAGGAGTTTTCAAATGAGTAAGTTACTTAAATGTTTACAAGGCACTCTTTACAAAAAATCAAAAGATTAACATTTTACATACAAAATGGACAATAAACTAAGGGTGGTACATCATTGAATTCAGAAAAAAATATTCTTCCAAAAAATATAAAAATCCGAAATGGCGCCTATAAGAAAAACAAAAGTTGGCTATGGTCCCTGGGTAAATGTTATAGTTATCTTAAAATAAAATATGTTACTAGATTTCTCGTTAAAAAGTGCCTCTATAATGTTTAAGTTATAAATGACTGGATTCAATAGTTTTTGATTAAAAAAATAAAAACGAAATTTCAAAAAATCTGTTTTTTGACAATATCTCAAAAACGAAATTTATTTATTTATTTATTTAACGGATTCACCTTTTTTATAATTGCTTACAAAAAATATATATATACAAATTTTCCTAAAATAGAATAAATAAAATGATCTAATCTAGAAAATACAAATTGAACGTTAAATTAGTAGAATTGAACAATCATTTTAAAAACTCTGAAAATAGGTACCAATTAATGAAATCTTGAATTAATTAGCTGTTTACATGAACGTAGGGACATATGAAACAAGTCAAAATCTGGATCACAATATAAAGTATTTAAGTTTCTAACAATTATTTCAAGTGGTGAAAAATATCCATAATTAGTTGGATGAAAATTGACTCGAAATAACGGAGCGTTCCGAAGGTTTATACCATGCGGATTCACGTTGAAATTCAATAAAGTTACGAGGCCAGGAGCATCAACATAGCCATTCAAAAGTTTGTGGATAAAGCAGATTCCTGATATTGTATGACGCCCCTGAATTGACTTTAGATTGATATTCTCATTAGATCTAAAAGATAGATATCTAATAAATCGTTTCTGGATCCTTTCCAATTTTAGAATGTGCACATTATAATATGGAAACCACACCAAAGATCCATACTCAAGAGTAGATCGTACAAATGAGTTGTAAAGAACCAGCAAAGTTCTCATATTAAAATGTTTACCATTTCGCATGATAAAACCTAAAGAACGCATTGCTTTTCCACATACGGCCTTCATATGCACTGAAAAATTTAATGCACTGTCGAAATGGACAGCTAGGTCTTTAATGGTATCCACCCTTTCAAGAATCACATTATCGATCATATAACCATAGTTTATATGTCTTTTGTGTTTGTTAAAACTTATTAATTTACATTTGCCTATATTTAGACTTAAATCATTGATATTGCACCACTTAGACACATTATTAATATCCGCTTGTAGTTCCTCGCAGTCATTAATAGATTTTACTTCGTGTAGAATTTCCATGTCATCAGCATACAGGTAATATCTGGAGAATTTTAAATAATCAGTGATGTCGTTAATTAAAATCAGAAATAGAATTGGGCCACAGTGGCTACCCTGCGGCACACCAGACGTTACCTGTATGTCTTCAGACATGAAACTTCCAACTTTGACATTTTGTATACGAGTTGTAAGGTAGAACCGAAACCAATTTAAAACACTTGCACAAAAACCATAAGCACTCATTTTTGAAAGTAAGATCGAATGATTCACTTTATCGAACGCCTTGGAGAAGTCCGTATAAATGACGTTCAGTTGACTTCTTTCCTCCAAGACGGTCAGAATATCAGATTGAAAGAAGATATTTTAAATATATTTTAGACTATTCTCTTCAAATAACCGAAATCCCCATACTGTTGAAATACGGGCACCCTGTATAGGAAAATTTCTTTTGTGTCGATATTTTCGATTTATGTAACTATTGTATATGAATTTGATTCAAAATATGAAACAAGCTCAATTCCATAAAACATAATTAAAAAGAGTAGGCAGGTATCTAATTTAATTGAATTGTTGTCTATATATTTAAATTGAAGCTATTGTCCACTAATGCGTTAGCTATAATTGGTAATTTAGATAATGTACACTAAGGTCAAGACACCTTGACTTTTTATACACATACAACCAATGTTATTCAAACATTAAACTTTGTATGTTAGTAACAATTGACTCTACTTATCATTATTGATAAGCATTCTTAATAGTTTGCCAGAGATTTAATATTATTTCATTTATTTTCCATAATTTATTTACTGGTATTGCTTTTGACACTTCCAAAAGTAACCTTTATTGCATTCTAATATTTATTGTATAATCTACTCTTATATTTACTAATACTATAGCTTAGTTTTTATTATTACTAATTGATATGTAAAATCTATGTAATATGGTGTTTTGATACAATAAAGTATTACTATTATTATTTTTTGTTTTAAATTTGGATCGATTATCCCGGCACAGACTTTCACCACAGCCATATCTCATATGTATTTGTTTATACTTTTTTTATAAACATTTATCGAATATCGGCTGTTTGGTAGCGACATCAATCGTTTTGGTTTGTATTTTTGGTAGTAACATTATGATAAATATTTCATCAGAATCATAGTAATGACAAACTTTTTAATGTCAGTAATACATACAGGGAATTATTCTTCCAGATATACATATCTCGATGTATACGCTGTAATATTTAATGCATTCGTTGTTTTTGAAAAAAGTTCAATTTGAGGCTTGTAACGAGTGTTAAAATTTATTGATTAAGCATTTTTTTTTTAATTTATTTATTAACTAAGGTATATATGATACATATTTTAGGGTTAATAAAACAAGTCTAACAGACTAACCATTAATTTTACAATGATAGATATTAAAATTTTAAATTAGAGTTTGTCCATTGGCTTTCTCCAGATGTTTTTAATGTAGTAGGTACTTTCGCGCGACATGCTCTGCTTTAAGTCACAGCTCACTTAACAAGGTCTGATGATTTCTTTCGTTTCAATCTTCGGACGATGTGTTGATTGTTTAGCAGTTGAATAGCTTCTGCATTTATATGGGCAGGGAGGCGCGTTTCATGCTTCCCAGCAAACTTTTTAATCTTGTCTTTAACTGTCGCTACTTTAAGATCTCTATGAAGGTCAGAGTTGCGAACATACCACGGAGCATTTACTATATTTCGTACTTTATTTTAAAAGGTTTAGATTGATTTTATATTACTGTCACTGGCACATCCCCAAAGTTGAATGCCATATAACCACACGGGCTTTAAAACCTGGTTGTGAATTAATAATTTATTGTAGGTTTGTAACTTGGATTTTCCCCAGTAGCCAATAGTGTTGTTTCTGTTTGAAATCAAGTTCAGCTCTTTTTTTCTTCACATGTTCTTTCCACCGCAGTTTGGCGTCGAGAGTAATGCCAAGATATTAAGCTCTCATGGGGAACTATTGTTCCATTAATGCTTAATGGTAACTATTCTGTATTTTTTTTTTATTGGTAATGTTAATTTGAATTGACTTTACTTCGTTAAGCTTGATTTTCCATTATTTTGTCCAATTTACTACTTTATCGCATGTTATCAGTTGTTTTCTATTAGAACTTTCCAAGTCATTGTCAACTGCCAGCAGAGCAGTGTCATCGGAAAATGTAGGTATTTTTACATGTTCTAGAGTTGGTATGTTGCTAGTATACAATAAAAAATGAATGGGACCGAGGACACTTCCTTGTGGGACGACCGTATTTATGTCTTACAGGTCGGAGTACTCATCTTCTTGTTCAATTCTAAATGGTCTGTTAGATATATAAGATGTTAATATTTTTACATATTGTTTCGGTAATATTTGTTAAAGTTTTTGTATTAGGCCTTTATGCCACACTTTATAGAAAGCTTGGGCAACGTCTAGAAATACTGCAGAGCATACTTGTTACCCTTCTAGGGCCCGGCCAATAATATTAGTAATACGATGTACCTGATTGATTGTTGGATGCTTCAGTCTAAATCTAAATTAATATTCGGGAATTATGTTACGATTTTCTATCAATGGTTTTAATTTCTTTATTAGTAGCGTTTCGAATAGTTTCGATACGATTGGAAGGAGCAAAATGGGCCTGCATGATTTAATGTCATTTGGTGGTTTGCCTGGTTTTGGCTGTATTATTACTTCCGCAACTTTCCAAAAAGAAGGTATGTGTCTCAGCCTGAGAGCTGCATTAACGATTTGTGTAAGCATAACTATCCCCTTTTCAGGCAACTGTTTTAAGAGCTCGCCTGTGATCAAATCGTACTCTAGTGTTTTCTTTGGGTTTAGGTTTCTTTTAATTTTTTCAGAAATTTCTTTTGAGTTACGCTTCTGATCCTTTTATTTTGTGCATCTCTCGGATGGTGAAGGTCTGATGGTATGTTTTCCTGTTCTCCCCATGTCTTTGTTCGATTTTGAATATGTAAGCTAGATGCTTAGCGAACAAATTTGCCTTTTCCTTATTGTCTCTTGCCCAGAGACTCTGTTCTTTTCTAATAGGGGATATTGATGAGTTAGGACGCTTCCATTTTTTAGTAGCTTTCCAAAGAAAAGTCAGTTTCTCTGTCTGCCGTCATTGATTGTAAGTACGGGGTTGTGGTTTCATCCTTAAGCTTTTGCATTTCTCTTCTCAGTTTCTGTGTTTTGCTATTCACAACAGTTTTGTCAGTCGGGTCTCTTGATTGTTGCCATTTTCTTCTAGCTCTTCTATTTTCTTTAACAAGTTGACTTATAAAGCATCAAGTCAAAATTCAACTTTAGAGGAGCCTGAAAATTTGGTTCAATCGCGTAGCGAAGCGGAGGGCTGAAACAAAACTTTCGGGCTTTTCTAAACTCGAAATATTACTTTATGCTTAATCAAGGATTTGAAACACTCGTTAGAAGTTTTAAATTGAACTTTTTTAAAAACAACGAATGTCTGAAAAATTACTGTTTATCCATCGGGATATGTACAATGTGTACAAAAAGTAAAGCAACGGCTCGATATCTTAGTTTGTATAACTTTAAAACAAAACTTATAGGTACTAATTTAAGCTACTAGTTGACAATATTTTTAATATACAGGGTGATTCATTTTCATGATCCATATCAAACTTACCTTTTTTAATGGAACACCTTATATATTTTGTTAGTATTCGATAGCATGTTAAAATAGAAGGTTACCGCGTGTTTTTAAGTTGATTCCTTCAAAAGTTACAGATAAATGAAAACATACTATATTCATAAGAACTACAATCTTAATAACAAAATATTCAACTGTTTTACGACAGCAGGTGCTCAAATAGATTTCCCCAAGCCCTTACATTACTTTTATAACACCCTGTATATCCTAGTATAAATTAAACCTTATATACATATTAAAAAAAACAATTTTACAATCTTGTAACGATAATTAAATGGTAATACGAGATCTTATTGTAACAATATAGAATTAAAATATAGAAACCATTATTAAGAACATATATTTGAATTCTATATTGAAAAATTATTGTATCAAGATGTTGATACATGTTGATTCAATGTAAATGTCATAAGATTATAAAATTGCTAGTAATACAATTTTCCATTTCTACTAGAGTATATTCCCACAAAATAATATTATTATTAAGGACAGCTATTAAAAATCTATTATTGTGTAATCAATTATATTAATTATTGACACAATATTGTACAAAAATCTATCTACTTCTGAATTATCATTGTTGATACATTATTGAAAACTAAATTATATTTCTACTGGATTTATGCAATATTGTATCTATTGTAGCGGGGTGCCGCAGGGGTCTAATTTGGGACCACTGTTATTTGCTATTTTCATAAACAATGTAACCGAGATGATATCATGTAACTATCTTATTTATGCGGATGACAGTAAACTGTATACGGTAGTTAGTAACATTGTTGATTGTTATCATTTACAACATAATATTACACAATTAAAGAATTGGTGTAAACTTAATTGCCTTTTATTGAACTCAGATTACTGCATACCTATATGGTCACCAAACTATTTAGTCCTCCTAAATAAACTAGAAAGAATCCAAAAGCGATTTCTGAAATATTTACATTTCATCACTCATGGTTTCTATTCTAACGTAAATGTTACGTACTTAAAATTGCTTAGAATGTTTGGCTTAGAAACTATTTCGGACAGGCATAAAAGAATATTTGTACAACCCTTACATAATATTATACACAATAAGTCTGATTGTAGTCACATTTTAAGCCTCATCAATATTTATGTTCCTTAACATTTTAATATAACACTCCGCGACGAAACCACCATTTGAATTCACCATTTATTAAAATTATCAAGGCATATCATGAAGTACAATACGCTGTGGATATTTTCAACAATACCACATTATAGCATTTATTATCATTTTCGGTGAATAATTAATTTTCATTTTCATTCATTTCTATTCATGTTAAGCTGTTTAACAAACCACTGTTATTATTATTATTTTATTTTTTTACTAGGTTATGTACACGTTAAATCTTTACAATTATTGTTTTTATTTAAGTTGAGAAATAAATAAATAAATAAATTGATATATTCATACAATGTAAATACAAGATTCATTTCTACAAGAAAAATTCCCTGTAATTAATTTTAAATTATTTTTTTGTGAAAGCTTTTGATTTTTTTAAATGTTACTATATAAAATGGTTTGTTGCTTATTGCAAACATCCGCAAGTTGCAATTAATATAATAAAAAAAATGTATTACATATTTAACATATAAATATTAAAATGTGTATGTTCATACTTAAATTATACGGGCTGTGCGTTAATATTGTATTATATTTGCTCATGACGTAAAACGAAAATTTTGTGTTTGGACTGAAACAAAAAAACTTGAATATATCTATTTGCTTTTCACTAAGCAATTACAAGGAGAGAGATTTTCGTTGAACTCTTGGGGGTGGCAGTTTTTGCAGCCATTGTTTTTGGGCAATGGGGGATCAACAACTAATGCTTGATGAAAGGCGACAAATAAAGGAATTGGGGTTGCTTTAAACATTTAATGGGGTCCCGAATATTCTCCGAACTAGTTTAAATACTTAACCGGGATTGTCTCTGCTTTGTGATGCATGTTTTATTCGAAACTAGTTTGAATCTATTTACTCTCGTTTAATGCCGGCTCGTCTAATAATATTAATTGGGTAATGCGATAATTTCATTTTGTTTGTTAGTAGATGTGCGTGTGCATTAGTGTTATTAACAATCTTCTTGGTTACATCACCCTCCCCACATACGAAGTATATCACTGGATTCTGAAACGTGTGGTTTTTGGATTCCTGGTTAATTGTAATAAAGCTACACATTCGGGATATTATATATTGCTTTCAAGATATATTACTTAAATTGTATCATTGCGCCTTAATGAATTGTATTCAGAAGTTTATTCTTGATTATCTACCATTAATAACAATCAACATAGAAGGATTTTTTTTAAGTACACATTTGACAACATTCCTTGGTTTTTAAGAGTTTAATATAAAGTTTTAAAAGAGTGGTTTCCACTCCCAGATTAAGAATGAAGAAAAATTTCGAGTTTAGAAAACCCTGAACATTTGGATTTGGACGCGTTCTGGTGATCGGTTTTTTAGAAATCGCTTTTTAGTTCTTAGGTTATTAAATAGGGCTTGCAAATATCTGGTTTGGTGAACACGCATTTTTTAACCCTAATAATAATTTCATGCAATACGGGACTTCCCAATTACCAACAGACACAGTTACAGATTCCAATATTTTAAATATTTCGCTAATTAAATTGCTACTTACTAGATGCCGCCAGGCATTAATACTCACGTCGATACTCTTCAAACAGTTTATGTTTACATATCATGTCGTCACACGTCATTAGTAGCGTACACTACTACAGCCCATATTAAATACGTGTAATCAATAATATATTGAAAACTATCGATAGTAAAAAAAATATATATGGATTATTTTCGATAGCCAAAACTATCGATAACTACTTATAAAACTATCGATTTTTCTCCACCTCTACATCGGATGCAGAGAAGAATAGAAAAGTCTAATCATTAAAATGATTGTAAATTTGGTTAGGTTTAATCGAATTTAATAAACTTTAAATAATTCGTTAAATAATTTAATATACTTCTAAACACCATGTACTATGAATTATTTTAGTGTTACTGTTTTAATCTTTTACTATAGAGATAGCGCCCTCTAGCAGCGAAGCTATTAACTTAAAAATAATTTCTAGCGTTTTCTCTTAGCCACTTTTACGATGAATTTTTTTACCGCAACATGCTATGATGTATAGTTTTTGATGTACATATCCTAATTACAGCGTATATGCTGTAAATCTATCTGAAGATGTGTTTTTTTAAGAGTTCAAGTTAAAGCTATAAACTAGTGTTTCCTACTCCTAGATTAAGCATAAAGTAAAATTTCTAGTTTAGAGAAACCTGAACGTTTTGATTTGGGCGTCCAAATCCAAATTCAAGCTTTTCTAAACTCGAAATTTTACTTCATGTCCTACGTGTATCCAACACAGAAATATTGTGAAGTTCACAACATGCTTCTAAGGCAGCATGCTAAAAACCTATATTTTGGACTTCACTTAGCGTGAAGCATGAAGTAAAATTTTGAGTAGCGTCCAAATTTAAACGTTCAGGGTTTAAATTTGGACGCTACGCGTCCAAATTTAAACGTTGAGGCTTTCCTAAACTCAAAATTTTACTTCATCCTTAGTCTGGAAGTGGAAAACTTCTGATATAGTTTTAAATTGAACTTTTTTGAAAAACAACGAATGTAAGAAAGAATATTTACAGCGTAAGCATACATTCTCTATGATGCACTTTGCATACTATACAAGGATTTTTTCTTTTAAGTGTACATATACTTCAAAGAAAAATTCCCTGTATAGTATGCAACAGTCTATCTCTGCTATTGAGAAATTGGAATTGTAATTTTGTATTGATTTTTACCTATACTAAATGCATACATATATAGTTCAATAAATATATTGCCTGGTTGGAATTTTATCATACTTATACTGAGTACGTGAATATGATAAATAATATGCTTTTGTCATTTGAATGGCCTTATTTTTCGGTTGTTAAGCAAGCGATTTCCTTCCATACTAACGCCATAGTAGTTGGGCGGTATGTAATATGAAATTCTAGTATGTGACCGGAATTTTATCACAATATTAGTTGATGTTAGGAAATTAAATCAATACTTTACTCTCTTTACAAACCTAATAATCTTAAAATAGCGGAAATTAAAAGGATTTTAAAAAACATGCAGATGCCTAAATTGTGTCATAGAGAAAATAGGTGCGAACATGTAATTGTTCGGGGCTTATAAAGTTAGTGAATGATGTGATATTTTATCGAAGTGTATATAGGATTGACAGCTGCTATTTATGTCAGATTATATAATACCATAGATTGATTATATGCCGACACACAATACTTTTATTATGCCCAGCAAAGAAATTCTTTGTAGGACTTAAGATATATGAGGTTTTTAATCTGGTCGAGTTTATATATTGTAGAGACCCGTCAGAGTAGGGTATTACCTTTAAATATACACGCATGAAGCGCATTCAAACTGTAACGGCAGATTTTTCCAGGAACTCACCCCAGGAAGCACAATTATCTGAATACCTCACTTTCCCGGGATCATGCATGTAAGATTGATTACACACACTAAGAGCGAACCGTTGCAAATTAGCATGCTAATGCACATAGATTAGTTTCTAATTGCTTCCCTTTAGTACATCATCGCTAATTTCTCTGATTTCAACCCTTTTGGAATAATGAAAATCCGGAGGTCTGGGAGGTTTCAATATAAAAAGATAAGCTTTTCTGGCGCGCTGGAAAAATGAAATCAATCTGAATTTTTGACAGTTATAAATGGCGGCCAGGCCTGGAAATCGGAGCTGGATTTTACGCGCACAATATTTACCGGACAAATTATGTTTGAAATGTTGCGGAAAATTGAATGCGACCTATTTACTATTTGCGCCAGATGTTTTAATAGAATATTAAATCTGATAGACAGGTTTTTTCAATGTTCTACCTTTCATTAACACTATTCATAATTACTATTAAACGTTTAATTCACTGATTTAACTATAAATTCCAACTAAATGTTTAATTTAATCTTTATTTTCTATAATTTAGGCTTGTAAAGTTAATTATTAGATAATTAATACGATAGTGACACGTTTAAATGATCAAAACTAGACTCAACAGGAAATAAAGAGTAATACAAACACGATTACAGTGTATTTTTATGTTTTCAACAAAATGCATTCTACATCCTACATCCTCCACAGTCAATTTTTTAAGGTATTGTACAGTATTTAGTAATATACTAAATTAAAGTTGAATTTGCATACAATTGGAAATGATGGAGATCTTTGATAGAGTATTGTATTTGTTTATTATAAATATTATTATTTACAAACTTAGTCTATTAAGGGGTTAGGTCACTCTAGAAACAGAAAAAATAGGAAAAAAATGGAATTAATTGACAAAACATGCCAACATTTGTCTGCCGCTAATGTCCTAACCCCTTAACGCATTACATTACGACAGTTTAAATTAAAACTGCAATGCATGGGTAATTAAAAATTCAAAGCCTCCCGTTTTAACATATTTTATATAAATAACCAAGTCTTCTTATCATCAGATAATATTAACACAAATTGGACACTTAAACTTTATTTGTATATCAAAGGTTTTTATTGTGACTATAGTTTCGACAACTTGTCATTATCAAACTAGGAATCCTCAGGTATACAAACAAAGTTCAAGTGTCTTATTCGTGTAAATAATGATGTATAACAAAGTAGAAGCCTCCACAGTTAACAGTTATATAATATTAACGTTGTTAATTAGCATAGCGAAATGCGCGCTAGATTAATTCACATGATTTGTCGCGATCGCATGTGCACGTTTTTTTCATTCGTGCAAACAAATAAATATATTAAGCGCAAAGTTAAACGCAGTGTTAATATCTGTATGGATAGGGAAACTCGAAATAGCCCGCAATTAAAATTGACTAGTCACACCAAAATTGCTCTAGTTTCGTATTTTCTACTATTTTATACAACAACTTCAGAAAATAAAATTGAGAATAGTTTAAAAATAATATTTTTTTGTTTAGTTATAAAGGGGACTGCCTGATTTGAAAATGATATAATGTTTTGTGTTCTGTTTTTTATAACTCTAAAATTAACGCATATTAAAATATGCACATTTCTAACGATTTTGCAATATTTGGTAAACCACGTTTATGGACATATGTAAAGCATGGGCATATTTATTCAAATAAAATTATAATGAAATTATAATGAAGTTTGAACTCCGTTTTCAGGAATTCAAATTTACTATTATTGTGGTTCTACTTTTTTTTCGTAAAACTATCAATATTATAATATAATAAATAAATATTAAATGCTACACCGAATATAACAATCCTCAAAATTGACTAAAATCATAATATAATATTTAATAAATCATCAAAATCAACAACCATAAAATTTCAAATATGTTAAAAAGTAATAAAATGATACAGAGACACCGCGTCGGAAATATGTATATAACTTACAATAAAAATAGTGAAGTTACGAATAAAACAAAATCATATACTTTAAGCAACTTCACGTAACTAACATTGACAAATAAACGCCCAAGTCCACTTTGTGAGCAAATTGACAAAATTGATTGTATATATATAAATGACGTAATTTCTAAATTTAACAGAAGTTTAATTCATAAATTAAACATAATATAATAAAAATCTTTAGAATTAAAACAAATATTCTGTTCCACTAGGGATAAATTTACCTCGAAATTGGAAATGAATTTTGCATTTTGCAAAAGATGAAGAAGAAAATAAAAAATAAGAATATCAATTTCTTGTTTACAACATTTAAATTCATGTTTAAGGAGCACAACTGATAAAAGCCAATGAAATGATTTTTCACTTTGAATATTCTCCAGAAGAAATAAAAATTTTAGAAACTTAAATTAAAAAAGCTGTGAATATTAGTATTTAAGATATATTGCAATATAAAATGCATGTATACTTGAAGTGTTTTTGTAAGTATATATATCCGGATGTATACGTTGCAAATTTTTAGGCATTCGTTAATTTTATAAAAGCTTTCAATTTAAATCTTCTAACGAGTGTTTCCACTCCCAGATTAAGCATGAAGTAAAAATTCGAGTTTAGAAAAGCCTAAAAATTTGCTTTGGTCGCGTAGCGAAGCGGAACGAAGCATAGCGAAGCGGATCGAAGCGGAGCGAAGAAACCAAATTTTCAGCCTTTTATAAATTCGAAATTTTACTTCATGCGCCGCGCCGCGCGTTTTTAACACTGAATTGAAATAATGTTCAAAATATATTGGGCTCGACTTTACTTTACACCCCGTGGAATAACATGCATTATAATATAGATTCGCAGCGACACTCAACCGCATAACATAACATGGACAAAAGGCCACAACAACAACGAGGGGAACAACAACGCGGACGAACTTGCGCGCGATGCAGCATCAGTAATAGCAACAAACTATGCAAAAGTAGGACTATCCCCGCGGTCCTTAAGTAGACACATGCGCGAGTTCACCGCTAAAAAACACAAATCCAGATGGGAAAACTTAACAGCGTGCGGCCAACCCAAGACATACTTACCAACACCTGACCGCAAAAAAACAAAGAAGTTCCTAGAACTATCCAAGCAAAACTTACGTACACTAACCGGCTACATCACCGGACACTACAGCTTCCAAAAGCACCTCGCAAAAATGGGGATCACCAACGATACCACATGCCGAGGATGTAACGAAGAGGATGAGACAGCAAGACACATACTTCACGAGTGTCCGGCCCTGTCAAAACTAAGGGATAGTATGTTAAGGGTAACCCAGCCCAAACGTGAAGGACCCGGATGGAACTGGTCCGCCGCACAAATATTGGCAATTGCCAGTAGTGCGGAATGGGTCTGACCATCAGGAGGGAGGCACTACAATGTGCCTAAAACTTGGGCTAAGTGCGGCTATGGCTGCCCTCCCGACAACCAATCCTTAATCCTAGATTCACACTGTATTGACATATATCACTAATTAAAATCAATAAATTCACTACGGAAATAATAAAAGTTCACTTTTTTCAACTTTGAAATTTTGACTAGAAACTTCTATAAAACCTCAGTGATTGCTGTTAACCATTGCAATATTTACTAGAGACATTGGGGAAGCCAGAAGAAATGTTTGTGAAAGACTTCAATCTAACTTCAACTTAAAGTTAGATTTAACCGGATGACGATTATAACACATTAGCACATTACACTTGGACTCATATAGATTTATAGAATAACTAACATAAATTAATTCACTCTTGGAAATTCATTTGGGCTGAATTCTAGTTTGTGTCAACGGCTATATTTCGCCGAAAAAATATGGTTTCTCACGTTGAATATTCCACATACTTCTAAGTTAGGTTAGGTTAGGTTAGGAGAAAGGTTTTCAATAGAATAAATTACGTAAATCTCTTTGCCACGATGATTATTTTACATACTGCTAAGACTCAATATTTTCAAAATTTTCAAACTATTTTTTTTATTTATTTAACATTTTCGGTCGAAATTAATTGTATATCTAGATAGTACTCGTCGAGCCCTCCAAATAATATAATTTTTATCTATACTACCCACGGGGTGTTTAGTAAATTCTTATCATTGCATTAGTATACTGCCTAGGCAATATATTTTGAACTTTACATTATTTTAGTGTTTTGTACGCGTGGCGCATGAAGTAAAATTATGAGTATAGAAAAGCCTGAAAATTTGGTTTGGAAACAAATTTTAGGGCTTTTCTAAACTCGAAATTTTACTTTATGCTTAATCAAGGAGTGAAAACACTCGTTAGAAATTTGACAGACATTTTACAGCGCATGCATCTGGATATGAATACTTAAAAGAAAAATGTCTAGTATCACATATTTAATTCGTGACTATGTGATTGCCCTAAGGTATATGTTGAAAAACCAGGCCGCAGTTTTAATGTATTGCAGAACACCAGAAATGCTACGAACATAAGAAAACAATTATTTTGAATATAAAATCAGCGTATCTCTATTTTTTTAGTTTGATAGCCGTACATTAGTTATTGTTATTTCATAAACCGATACAATTAATATACAAAAACAGTATCTATCACATTTCCGAATTCGGTATTCATTTCACAGGGCATTGCATTTGATTGGATGAAAGTATTGATTTTAATTAAATATTCTTCGTGAAAACAAATTTCAGTTAATGCCTACCATTGTTTGAAATAGATGTTTACCTAATTGATAACGTAACTAACCAAAAAACATCCAGCCGAGGAGGGTAATTGCAAATTGACAAATGAGTTCAATGTCACCTAGGTGAATTACCATCCAAACTGAATGTCAGCGTTCCAGCCAGCGTAGTACAAAGAAATTTACTCACGCTGGATGCCCAAACAGCGCACCAACAATTGTCCATGCAAGTTCAAATACCAATCTCGCTTTAACTATTATTGCCACTTGTTCTGGATTAATGATATAACACCAACAATTAAATGCGGGATTATATATTCACGTACTATTGTGGTAATTGCTATTAATTCGGCGGTTTCATAATTACTCCTATATTCTGTGCAATTAATATAACACACTTAATTAAAAAAATATTACAAGTGAGATAATTTTCGCAATATACAACTAATGTTCCGTACAATGACGAATTCAAACACCCATTGAAACAACTACTTCCCTAGTTAATACACCGACGGCTATTGGATTATACCATTAAGAGCCGGTGAGGCCAGAATAAGTTGAACTTAAGTTCAGTTGAGCCCAAGTCATCTAACTAATGATTGCACTAAGAGCCGTTCAGTTGAACCAGTTCATTTTTTTTCAAGTTGGCAGTAATAAATCTAGGGTATTTTTAGTTTAAATCGCATGTGATGGCAAATTTTTGTTTGTAAACAAGCGCTTACTTGATATTTGTGAATAAAATAAGTGTTTTTTTTTCCTACGAAAAAGGAAATAAACAAGCAAATAATGTCCAATTAAATGCATAGATCAAAAACATTCATTTAATAAATGTCCTACGAGACTGTTCCTATTACCCAAAAATGTTAATTGAATTGAACTTATATATTAATTAAAACAAATATGTTGTAATAATGATAAGGATACGTAAGGTATATTTAAATTAAAGATATCGGGCAGACAAGGACGTACAAATGTTCGTGTTAACGCTGCCCCGAATAGAATAATAAATAAGCGTCAGAAAATATACTAGTTATAGTTTTTAATAAAACTATAGGTTAAATTGAATACATTTAGGACTAGTTATTAATATTAAATGTATAATTTTGGTTTATGTAATATATAACCTTAGTTTGTATAAAGAATTTATAATTTAAGTTTTGTTTCGAAAAATTGAACTGTAATACTGCTAATGCTAATAAGTATTAAAAGCAATAGTAAAATGTACCTATAGCAGCAAAAATATATTAAATAAATCACTAATTACCTAGAAATCTTTAATAAACCTGTTTATTGTAAACAAATAACTTCATTGCGAGGGGATTATTATTATTATTATTACATATAAAAATATGAGGTTACGTATCGCGATCGTCCAGTTAACTTTTGAGTGACTTGAACCAGTTCAACTGAATGGTGCAACAGAAAATGTATGTTGAACTAGTTCAGGAGATGAATTTGAGGTTAACTAATATGGTGCAACTAATATGGTGTTTGCTGTCACATACAGCAGCACACTGTAAATGTAAAAAATCAGGTTAAATTATTTACAGGCCATCTATAGACGCGTTTCAAGATTAATATCTCATCAGTATAACTTTGCCTTTGACATTTAAGAAATTAGACCTGAGAGAAGCATGCACGTTACTGTACAGTTTAAATAAAAAACACAATGAAATGCCAATGCATACCTGGTTTTAATTTATCTACAAACTAGGTTATTTTACATACCTAATTGATTACTATAGCTGATTTTAAGCCTTCTGTATGTTTTCTTTTAACAAAAGTCTAATTTTTCCCACTTGTTGAATTGAAAATAGCATATTTGTAAATTAAATAAAGCAATTTGATAGAATTTGCACGTAACTTTATAATGAGTAAACAATGAATTCAAAAATAAAATTGATGCTGGCTGATAGTCCAGTAACCAAGGCGTGGCAAAAAACCGAACCAACAAAATAAAGTATAATACGAGGCTGTTTATTTTTGTTCCATTTCGTGATATTTAAATATGATTGATATATAGACATTATTATTGTTTATATATGTCGAATGAAATCTTTTTAAGAAAAATAAACCTGTTGGTAATGAAAAAACCTGTTGGTAATCAAAGTGTTTGCACGACAGACTGCTATTTTGTTAAGACATTAATTCGCCCCGAGCGCGAAATATAAATAGGAAATGCGGGGGCGTGTAATTTTTAAATTGCGGCTTTCTAAAGCATCGTAAGCACAGCGAAAGTAGCTTATTCAGAAGATTACGCGGCAAAAAATTAATGGACATAAATAATTTGGGGATAATTGTTTCTGATGTGTGACTGCAAGAGACTTTTGAGGCACCTCTGCCAGAGATAATTTGTAGCAAAGAAGTAGCCGTCAGTTTTTGCGAAATTTGATCCTCGTCAAATCGGTCAGATTACTTAGGTGTGCAATGAGGTGAGAGTGACACGGTCTTTTGTACAGGACCTGTGTTTGCTCATCGATAACATGTCTACTCTGTCAATCAACTTATTACGCAACTACACACCAATCGATAACCGCTGTTTGAATAACTTTCCAACACAAAAATGTAACGGTTATTACAATTTCGGAATTATTATTTTAATTTCTATTTGTTCATAGCACAATGGGTATACACGTACTTCGTTGAGTTGAGGAAGTTGGAGCAAATAACCGAGGGAAAAAGTTTATAGCGGTGACTAAATGAATCATAAAATATCCTTTAAGATACTGATTTAGTGGCACGGGCTGGTAATAAAAATTGCAAATTGTGTGAAAATTTCAGTTTGATGCTCATATTGCGAATGCGAAATGCTACCTTGTAATAACTTCCACACTTTCTACTATACGCGAAATTGCGAAATTATAGCGCGGCTATTAATATCATTTTTAAAAAATTTGAAAAATTATAAAATTACCATTACCTGCTGAAATTTAATTTAAAATCATGCGATATCCACTTACAGCAATTTTCAACTAACACGTAGGGCATACTTCGAATTTTATATCCCGTTACCTTTTAATACGACACTTACCGCCCAATAAGTTTCAAAACTGTGTTAAGTAATAATATACCTTGTACTTTTTCCGAATCAGGTGTTGTACTTATAGTTTTCTAAACGATCAAACGTACATTTACTTGGCTATATTCTATACTAAGTTATTCGCATTAGTTGAAACTAGAGATTTTAATCCCCAAAGAATGCTTTCTTATACAACGTTTGTTGTAATACCGGTTAACCGACTTACCGCAAAAAATGTTTTCTAAAATTTACTAAACATTTTCAGATTATTATTATTTCGGTAAATTAAATAAAACTATTCTTTCATTAAGCCAATTTAATACGATTAAATATTTAACTAGTTGACTGCGTTAGCAGTCGCTAGGGACCCGGGCTGATCTGCTGCAGTCAACCTAATTAGTAACTAGCGTCCAACTCAATATAATTTAGTCAACCCTAAAATTCTATAATTTTCCATTTATTAAAACCCTTTGAAAACATTTATCATAATTTAATGTTTCGTTCGACTTTTGTTGTTAGTTTTTTTTAGAAAAGACTAATTTACTTTACAAAATATTTCAGTTAATTTTAAGCGTGTGTAATTTTTGCTTACAGTTAATCAATTTTAATCGTTAGAATGAAGATTATTTTTACATTATCTTCACACTAACTTCATACGCTAGTTAGATTTGGCGTATATTTGTTGAAACGTGGAGATAGCCCCAAGATATATGTTGGACAAACTGGACCGAGCTTTAAATTTATGAAAACTTCCTAAATCTATGCCAGTCGTTTAATAACTTTAACAGTATATTTAAAATGGTGCATTATTTGTCCTAAACATTATTTAAAATTTGTGATTTTTTTTAAATATCCAGATACGGGGATTTTTTATTTTATGTATACTTTCACATATTTCATATAAACACATTTATAAAATTAATAAACATGTAATTAAACCTAAGCAGTATATTTTTAACTTTTTAACACTTTAATTTAGTGTTTTATACGCGTGGCTAATGAAGTATATTTTCGAGTTTAGAAAAGCCTAAATTTAGATTTGGACGCTGAGCATCCAAATCCAAACGTTCAGTCTTTTCTAAACTCGAAATGTTACTTAATGCTTAATAGAGGCTTAAAATTGAACATATTTAATAAAAAAAAAAACAATGTCTAAGAATTTACATCAAAAAATCTTGATATGTATACTTAAAAGACAAATTTCCAGTATATATATTTTTATTTTATTAATTTCAACATTTCTGTACTATTTATATTAATTCTAATAACTATTTTCAACAAATTGTAGTATTTATTATTATAAATGGATCTCGTTAATAAATAAATAAATTTAATTTGATCGATTTGTATGACAAACAGACATAGAAAAAATTATAATTACATTGTCTTTTTGGTTTCAATTGCCAATATTTATGAATTTTTTTATTGGTAAATTTGTATAGTTGTTGCTTTTGACGATTTCTTTTTAAATTAATCAATTTCAGTCGTTTCATTGTTGATATTCCAATTTATTAATTTTTTTGCTGTATCTAGATCTGGTCACATACAGGGAATTTTTCGTTTAGATATACATATCACGATTTTTCTATGTACATTTTCAGACATTCGTTGCTTTTAATATGAAAATTTGTAGGCTTTTGTAAACTCGAAATTATATATAAAACACTGACTTAAAGTGAATTTCTAAATACACCCATCTCGTATGTTTAATTCGCACATCAACATATTCTACAAATGATTACCTTTTGTTGTAACTCTTCGATTTTGAGATATTTTTTCGACAAAATTATGATTTAAAATTAAAAATTTAATCAGTAAATATTGGAATCCTATCATTTAAATATTTTATATGATTTAATTTGATAAATGCAAATATTTAGTTATAAACCTACATGTTATATAATATATAAAATATTGTATGACAAACAGACATAGAAAATTCAATGGCAATTGGACACGTATATGTCATATAAATTGATATTGAGCAGAATTAGTTATTTTACTGACTTTACTGAACTTTTACTGAAACATGCGTTTTATTATATTTATTTTATATCGGTTTTGTACGAGTTTTGTAATTTATACTTAATGTTACAAAATATATGTTCTATTTCAGCATTAAATTGTTTTTTCCTGGAGTTATGGTGAATGCGCCAGGAACAATTGTCCAATGTTAAATAATACAATTTTGAATTATATTCAATTAAGTTATAAACTTAATTTGATATTTGATATTCACACAACAAACATTTAATTTAAATATGCGTATAAATCATTGATTTTAAGTGACGATAAAAAACATATACTAGATCATCTTTAATTTAATTTAATCAGATATATACTATGTTATCAACAATTATTAGTATTAATAATGGATAATTAGGTTTTGAATTTTTTTTATAGAATGTTTTTATAAGGATTTGTACAAAAAAATTATCGTTTTAAATTGATTCAATGAAACAACAGTTTTATTCAATTTGTCGAAATACCGTTAATAACCAGGCAAACTATCGGTACATTTTTGGAGAGCATTTTGTGCTATTTACCGGTAAACCGGTTTACCGATATT
Organism: Philonthus cognatus; assembly: GCA_932526585.2. Taxonomy (NCBI): domain Eukaryota; kingdom Metazoa; phylum Arthropoda; class Insecta; order Coleoptera; family Staphylinidae; genus Philonthus; species Philonthus cognatus. Next base: position 92,035,655 of record OW052243.1, read on the forward strand.
ACAATCTAGTTATCAATATAATTTTGTGCTTGAGCGGTTGTCTCTACGATTTTATCGTCGTAATCTCCTTAAATAATAACCAGCTTACAATAGGTATTAAGTGCATAATGCTAAATGCATTTGAATCGATTAAATTCTGTTCCGTAATAACGCACTTAATTTCATCATGAACAATAGGCCTGGATTAGAGCCTTGCTAATTACCTAAAACAAATTATCTGGAGGCCAAGTGCGTTCCCATTGAAAAAGTTCATTATACTTTAAAAGTAATCACAATTCAATTAGATGATAATTAACAGAACCAAATTAAAAGCGAACCACCGATCCAAGAGCGGCCTTTTATTTATTAATCCCCTTGTTTCAGATTAGTCCCGATGCAAAAATTCACCCTGAGCCGTCACTCACAGTGGTCCGTCCACGCATTCATTTAATTCCACAATTGATTAAACAATCAAGTGTTCCGGTGAATATTTAAACTGTTATTTTAGTTCTGCTATGCATTCTCGTTTTCCCTAATAAATTTACAGCACTATTATTTACATTCGCGGTCAATGTTCCACAGGTACAAATTTCACCAATCCATTTTCAAAATTATTACGGAAATAAAGATGTTAACAGGTTATTTACATTAAACGTCAACCCCTTTCCAAGGGGCTATTAATAATAATAGACAATTCATTTAACTCGGTTTAAATTACCCGTTTTAATAGAACGACTGTAAGAAGAACTATTCTCTATATTTACATATCTGAACTGTTGACTGTAAGAAAGTTCATTCTGCCGAGAAATTTCAACTCTTATTGAATCAATTTACAGTTTATTAGCGATTAAATTTTAAATCTCACGTTTAAGTAATGAAAACCAACTCGACTTGTAAAAAATAAGTGACATCATTTGCCTAATGGATCGAATAAGGCTGGGGGAGGCGCGGATCTGCAAGTTTGTATTTTTTTCTCGTAGTTACCCATTTTGAGTTACTTGGAAATATTCCGTTTACGCTGACTAACAACTTAAACGTTTCCACCTGAATAAAAGTAAGCCGTTATTAACAATACAAAGTACCGTTCGCATTAACGGATTTTCCTAAAAAAAGGACAAATAAGATAGTAGTAGCGTCCCATTCAGTGTCTGATCTTTATACATGCAACGCTCTTTTGAGAATATTCAATTGCTGAATGCACTAGGAGTTAATTAACAAGCTGTAAATGATACAACATACTTAGGGATAGTAGAAATGCTCAAAATTTACTCATAATTTCTTGATTTTTTACCGGTAGTTCGGTAAAATAAATAAAGCTATTGCTTAATACAATATTTTTTTACTTTTCCCGTATGTAATACAAAGTAAAAATGTTTTATATGCATGGCGCATAAATATCGAGTTTATAAAAGCCCGAACATTTGGATTTGCCGGTGCGCGACTCGCTTAGCTCCCGCTCCCCGGCAAATCCAAACTCTCAGGCTTCCTTCTAAACTCGAAATTTTAGTTCATGCTTAATCTGGAAGTAGAAGACGCTCGTTAGTTTAAAATATATCATAACTTATTAATCTAACAAAGTTAGTAAAAAAAATTAGTGAACGTTATTATCCTGAAACAAAAATACCACCATTGGTTTTGCTATAAAAGTAAGCCAAAGTCGATATTTCGTTTAAAATCGTTGGATTTAATCGAAGATTATATTCGAACATTTTTATAAAATAAATAAACTTTTCAAATATCTTGAAATGAACAGACTTTATTTGAAAATAAGCAAACTTGATTTAATTAAAGAGAAAACAGAAATATCACTACTAGTTTATCTATAAAATAAGGCTTGACTCAGTATATTGTTGAAAATAGTTGCATTTAGGTAAAGGTTTTATTAGAAAATTTGTATTCACAGATTTAATTGAAAAGTCAATATACATTATTATCCTGAAGAGAAAATAAATATATCACAATTGTTTTTTTTCCTGTAAAATTAAACCAAAGTCAATATTTTTTGTTTAATAAAATCGTTGGATATATGAGACGATTTCATACAAAAATGTAATAAAATTACAACATTTTCAAATCATCGTGAATTTAATAAATTTTTTAAAATTAAGTTCACTCTATTATCTTGAAGAGAGAACAAAAATATCATAATAAACCAAGCAAAATATGTCCAATTTGACTTTTTTCTGACATTTTGTTACATTTGGTGGACATTTTCCCTTCTTAAAACGCACATTAAATAATATAATAATTTTAAAGTTGGGGTTTAAATGAAAGTATATACACGTATTATGTTTTATTATCGTTTTGTATTATTTTAATGTCTCTTATATAAATGGTACGCCGCATAGTGTAACTGTAACCCCGAAAAGTGGCCAAAAATACAATAAAGGTGTCAAAATTAAACGTCTACCTTAAACTAAATTATAGTTAATAATCACTTCTGCATACTTCAGATAAGATGCATAGGCGTTTTTGTTAATATTTACCGTCAACTTATGAAGTTATTATGCCTTAAAGAAGACCATTTTGTGAGAGAATTTAAAACGTATAAATAGCGCATACTTCCGTGGTCTATATGTCAACTATTAAGGTAAATAACTAGTAATAGAATTATATTCTATAATAAGTGTCTATTTTGATTTGACTTTGTAAGTTATTATTTAATTAAACTTTTTTATAAATGCGTAATCACTACAAGATTTTTTTTTTAATATTTCATTTTTGTTCATGGAGTAGTAGTTTGTTTTATGCAAAAGTAGGGGTTGAAACTAGGGCTCATTTAATAGCTAGAATATTACTTTACACGTATAAAAAACAGCATCTTGCTCCATTTGTGCATTCAGAAGTTATGTATTTCTTAATGTAGCGGGTCGCTGACAGGACAGGATTATGCGCTTGCTTAAACGCGAGATTTTGCCCAAAGGTGAAAGGAGTAATCAAAATGAAAATGAAAATCAGCGGAAACAAAAATTCTCATAAATTTCTAAAAAAAAACTTCCGAACATAGTTCACTTAAATTTTTGTATCAACCCCTTGTTCTGTAATTAATTCCTAAAGTTGTATATATTCATGTTGCGAACGGAGCTCGAAAAATGTACATTTTTTAACATTTTGTCAACGCGAGGGTGAGGTACCCCAGGCTGATTACCAACTAGCTCAGGTTGGTTTTTGAATTGAGAGAGCGGAGCTACTAACTTTTAAAACACGGTTGAAGTTTTAAAGTATTTATTTAAGCAAAAAAAACAATTATTAAATTTTAAAAAAACACAAATATATTGAGAACATTGCAACTAGTTACTTTCATTTCATCTTACTAAAATACCCATCATAATGGGTGCCGATTCCTGAAAAGGAAGAAAAAAATATCAAAGGTAATCGTGTAGTATAAAATGACCAGCATTGTTCGTATCACAACTCTAAATGAGACAATTAATTTAATACAATAAAGAAATAAATTATTTTTAATGATTGTAATAAAAATACGGATAAGTAAAAAAGGAGTCCATTTGAATTCTTCAACAGTAAATGCGAAGTTATTTCCAAGCCGGGATTGTAATGTATTTTCGCCATAAATTAAAAGGCAACAAAAAGAGTGACGATATATGCAGACCATAATTTCACTCGTTACTACATTTCAGTTTTAATAGAACTGCTCTGATTAAAAACAATTTCCGGCAGTGTACGGAACATGGTGTGTTTATTTTATGGTAATTCTTGTTTATACCCGACAAAAGGGTAACATTTTTGTATAAATCAGGCCGGACTGAATGGCTTCCTGCCAGCGGATAGGGAAAAAGCGGCCCCGCTATTTATTCCTTACTGCGAGCGCAATCTATCAATAGAATTAAAATGCGATTATCTTCGGAATTGTGTTAGTGTGTAAAAAGGGCGGCCTCGTTCTTAGAACGTGAACTCTGCAAAGGCCAATTTACCGCGGAAAGTTTTAATTAACTTATCAGCCGAACATGGTAACTGCCCTTCAAATATTTTTAACCCTTTGAAGAGAAAAAGTAAGTTCACAAAGAATCTATTAATTTACATCGAATTGTTTGACTACACGTCCCGGCGATGTTTAATCAAACTTTAGAACTTACATATTGGTATATTAAAACTTCCCACAATAAATATACATTTTTATTATTATTAATGGGATTAAGCCTGGAAATTTCAATCGAGATTCCCAGCCATTGTTTAAAATTACTAACAAGTTGAGTAAATAATTCATTCGATTAAAATTATTTAAGTAAAATAAGTCATTCGATAAAAATGATTTAAGAAATGACCAATGAGTTAGTTAAATAATTCAATTAATAAAATTTATTTAAGAAAATAATTCAATTGATAAAATTTATTTAAAAAAATAATTCAATCGATTAAAATTATTTTGAAATACTTTAATAAAAGATACGAATACGAAACATTTTTATTCGTAAATGTCATGATTGGCCCTTTTTATTTTAACTTCCACGATATTTAGCATGCCTTGATAGGACCGTTATATATTCAGTTGAAGAGGTATAATTAATTTAAATTTTATCGGCAAACTGGAAACGTCATTACACACGAGCACGATTCTTTAATTAAATTTCATGTATAAATTAACCCCTGTTCATTATGCTTAACAATCCGCATCATTCCGCGCATTTGTTCAAAAACATATTGCTATGAATTTAAAAAGTCATACTGAATTAGACATGCAATAAACAAGGGTTCTTCTGTGTTTCAAGTTTGTGCTAACGAGGTTTTGTTTGAGCCATCACTATTAATGGAATTACACGCCAATGTAATCAGATAATGAGTTTATATCAAAATTGTCGACCTACATGGGTAAACTAACTACACTGTTTTCTCTAGTAATTATGTAAAACAATTAACACATATAATATATAAATGAAATAATTGTAAACAATAAATTTCCAGAATGTTCAACAAATATAAAAGTTTGCTAGATTGTAAAGGATTTTTTCTTTTAATTATTCCTTTGCTGTATAAATTGCTTGAGGAATGCAAGGAATGCAATGATCCTTTTAAAAGCCATTTATAAGTTATAGCATAACTTATACCTCGCATAAACACTGATTATGTTCAACTGTGTTCTATTGTTTCACTAATATGTAACAATATATTTCTACTAAAACCACAAATACAGTTAAAAATGACCAGTATTAATACACTGGTCATTTTTAAATATATTAATATTAAATGAACATATATTATTATTCAAAAATTTCGAAATTGATTTAAGCCATTTCAAAATAGATGTTTCTACTTACAAATTTCATACGAAAATGTTTACAAAAAGAAAACTTATTTTTTTACAAATAATTCAAAGGGACATTTAAGTAAATTGCATAATTTTTTATAAGTTAAATCTTTTAAAGTTAAATTACATTTTGACTTTGGCATTTTTAAAGTTCAAAGACAACGAATCAACAATATAGTCACAACCTCTATTAGTATATTGCATTTACCGACTTTTGTAATTATAAATTCGGCAAATTTGTAAATCAAGGTCCATCGTTATTCTCTCCCTTCTTTTTTTACTGTAATTTTTCAATATATAACCGTAAACAAATAAGTTTAATGGCAATGCTAAAAAATTCATTATACATTTTGTTGAAAATTCATGATACAGTTTGATAAATTACGAACTTCTTGGAATGAAAACTTGTATGAAAATGTTAAAGATAAACGGAAATCTTCGAAATTTATAAAAACCGTCTCGATTTAAAATATTTACGAAAATCTTGAAAAATTCATGAAAACAGACAACCTTTTTAAAACTACGGGAAAGTCACAAAAATGTCCAATAATTAAAAATTTTTTAAAAATTGCGGATTAAATAAAAAAAATACTTATTAAAATTTGATTCATACATTTTTCAATACACAAAATAATAAAAATATTTATTTAAAATAAAAGCAAATGTCATATGTTACACAACCGGTGTTTCAAATTGAGAAAAGCCAAAATTTAGATATGAACGCTGCGCGTTCAAATCAAAATTCTTCAGGCTTTTCATTACTCGAAATTTTAGCTTATGCCTAATCTGGGATTGGAAATCAATCGTTAGATAATAATTAATAGTTTTTTTAAGAATTTCCTCGAAGTGTAGGATAACTCAACATTGATTAAAATTGGATTATTTTGTATTTTTAAGTCCTCCATATTGGATTCGCCATTTTGTTTTTCGGGTTTTTCTAAACTCAAAATTTTACTTCATGCACAATCTGGCATTGGAAACATTCGTTAGAAGCTTCAAATCCTAAGAAAATAAATGATCTCAACACATCTTTTTAAAATATTTTGCCAACTTTGAAATTATGCAATTAAATCAACGATTTTACGAAAACGTTTCATTAAAAAAATTGTAAAAAATCAACAGATTATCAAATTAACATAAAGTTCATAGAATCTACATAGAAATGAATAAACTTTGATTGGTTTTAGCTGAAATTTAAATATGTGAGCTGGATATTCCCAAATAGCAAAACCAAGTTACATTTTATTTAATTTATAATTAATTTATCAGCGTTATTTTATTAAATTATATTTAATTTATTTTAAATAATTTCTGATTAAATTAGTTTCTGATTGAATGTCTGACGAGGGTTTACATTCCCAGAATAAGGATGAAGTAACATCTCGAGTTTAGAAAAGCCTAAACGTTTGGATTTAGTCCAAATCCAAATCCATTCTTTTCTAAACTCAAAATGTTGCTTTATGCGCCACGTGTATAAACCACTATCTTCAGGTGACATCTTCAACCAATTAGTTAGAGTGAAATAAATTTTGTATGTCAATTATCAATTGATCCAATGATGGGGAACGTGCTATGACGGATAGATACATCGCCATTTATTTTTAATTTAGCAAAAATATGCCTATTTGTACCCGGAACAGTCCGCACCCGCTTCACACAACTTGTTAGTCCTCTGCATCTATGCTATTTCTTTAAAATAACATATCTTTGAGTGATATGTACATTTTCTGCCCCAATTATGTAACGTTTGCATTTTATTCCTTTACATATAAAATACTCATAATATATTTTAAAACATGTCTGCATAGACCTAGTATGTCCATTTTATAGGTGCTATCCTTGTCTATGGAAATTTTCAAATCAGAAAAATATAAAACGTTTGAGCAGCGTTCGTTTCACGAGTTCAAAGTACAATGTTCTGTGATAAACTCGGCATCACCCTAGGATACGACACTACATCGCATTGTGGATAAAAGCGTTTCTGTCTTTGAAAATATTTTTTTATCAATTTAATAAAATCAAACAATACTAGCGGAGGAATTACCTTTCGAGTTTCCCAGGTGCCCTACAAGAAAAACATATCCAGCCGCTCGGCGTCGAAGGAAGGCGAAAAAATGAATTTTCTCCACGACCGTTGGCATTTAATACTTGAATAACGGAACACCGGAAGCCCACATTTACTGCAATTTGCACCGCTAATTATTATACGTGCCTGCAAACAATACCATTCCCTACGAATTACGCCCTATTTATTTCGAATAATTAAATACAGATTACTGCGTTATCACCGCAACTTTATTTTACTAAACCGCCCTTAATTTACCCTCACAGCATTGCTTGGTGCTATAATTAGTCGCACTTTTCTACGGGTGATTATTAATCATTAAGACACCGGCTAAAGAGAACGGGAAATAATTGCGAGAAAAATTATTACACATTCAGTTCAATTCCGTTCCAATTTATCGTCCAATTTATTTCCTTCACGACTTTCTGTATTTCTATCACGAAAAATGGAAGAGCAGAGTTTTCCTCCCGAAAAGTTTACCCTCAGTCTCTATATTTTTTCCATTATAATACAACGATTAAGTAAATAAGATATATATTTTTAAGGGGGTCATTTTCTTTCTGAATTCCTCTTGCAATTATCTTTTGAAAGGTCGCGTATTCCCTTACATTTTTTTTTCCTACGATTATTATGGGTTTAACTTATTACTGAATTCATGCCACATACAGGGTGAGTTGGAATCGGTGTATAACAATTTCATTTCTTGTTCAGGGGCTCATTTGAAGACAATATGGAAAATAATCATGGCTCCGATTTTCATTATTTACAAAATTGGGCTGATTTAACCCAGCAAACTAAATGATATAATAAATCTGGACAAAATCGAGTCCAAATATATAGATAAAAGTGTGGTATTTTCAGGGATATAAATATACATATAAATTATATGAAAGACTTTATATAATTTATACGTAAAATATCCATAAATTTATAATAATTTTAAAAAGTGTATTATTTAAAAGTTTATTTACAAATATAATAATATATCTATAATATCACTATTGTTATTATGTAGCATATCTATAAATTTTCTAAATGAATATAGATATTATACACTTTTAAATGCGTGATTTACTTTTATATTTGTGAATAACTGATTGACTGCAATTTTGAGTAATGTATATCAGGAGTGTTTCTAATCCCAGATTAAGCATGAAGTAAAATTTCCAGTTTACGAAAGCCTGAACGTCTGGATTTGGACGCGTAGCGTATAAACAACTTTTAAATATACGTATTCCGAATTCAGCCTATTTTCTGTAAATCTTTAGATAATCCTTGTTTCTTTTAAATTCAATTTAGAGCTTTAAGCGAGTGTTTTCCACTCCCAAACTAAGCATGAAGTAAAATTACGAGTTTAGAAAAGCTTTTCTAAACTCGAAGTTTTACTTCATGCGCCACGCGTATAAAACACTAAAATATTGTGAAATTTATGTATATTCGAACTTCACTTGAAATCTATGTTTTATACGAGTGGCGCATGAAGTAATATTTCGAGTTTACAAAAGCTCAGAAAATTTGTTTCGGGTCGGTACATACAGTGAATTTTTCTTTTAGGTAAACATATGCATAAGCTGCAAATTTTCCGACATTCGTTGTTTTTTAAAAGAGTTCAATTTGAAGCTTTAAACGAGTATTTTCCACTCCCAGACTAAGCATGAAGTAAAATTTCGAGTTTAGAGAAGCCCCGTGAAAATTTGCGCGACCCGAGACAAATTTTCTGGGCTTTTGTAAACACAGAATTTTACTTCATGCGCCAAGCGTATAAATCATAGATTTCAAGTGAAGTTCGAATATACATAGATTTCACTATATTTTAGTGTTTTAGACGCGTGGAGCATGAAATAACATTTCGAGTTTCGAAAAGCCGAGAAAATTTGTCTCGGGTCGCTGCGCGAACCTCGACAAATTTTCACGGGGCTTTTCTAAACTCGAAACTTTACTTCATACTTAGTCTGAGAGTGGACAACACTCGTTTAAAGCTTCAAATTGAACTCTTTTAAAAAACAACGAATGTCGGAAAATGTACAGCTTATGCATATGTTTACCTAAAAGAAAAATTTACTGTATGTTGAGGATACAAAATTCATATTTTATATTTTTGTGCAAAACCGTACAAGATATCAAGCATTATTAAGAGACAAAAAAGTTTTCAAATGAAGCAATCTTTGAAGTAATATATTTTAAATTTTTACAAGGTGCGAAAGTAAAAACATCTTCGGTTTTATGTTGTGGTACTACTGTTTTTCATACTTCTTTTAAATCAATGATGACCATAATTACTGAAATGGCGTATTATATTTTGATAATCAACCATAATAAATTTTAGTCAAATCGAATATAGCGCTCAATCGTTACAAATAAAATTAATATTATTATTTTGAACTTTAAAGACTAATTCCGGCTAAACCGTAAAGTTTTGGATATAGATAAGTTGTGTTAAATCATTATATTTTTTTCCAAGGAATCTCTGGTTAAACCATTTTTAGAGAACATGAACATTACATAACTATATATATATACAGGGTGTGGCACTTAAGACGCCTCGGACCATAGCTCCTTTACGATAAAAGCTATCGAAAAAAATCTAAAAGCAAAGTGGTGCATAATTACCGTCGCTATGTTTCAAAAATGTTTCTAATCATCAGTGGCGTGCCGTACTCCAGTGGCGTACCAAACTTATGTTTTTTTAAATGGAATGCCCTATTTTTTATTGCAGATTTGGAAAGTGCTCGAAGAGTACTTATTTTTTAGCTAACATATTATACCCTTCACTTTAGCGGTTTCGCTGTTATAACCCCTTCTTTCAAAATTGCGCCCCATTTTTGAGATTGTTTTGTAGAGAAACTAATTGACACCGGCGCCTAAATTTTGAATTGAGGTACAGGTTAAGACCTCGTATACCTTCACATAATTTCTTTTCGGGTAATTTATGGAAAAAAAATAATTTTTGATTGAACTTCGCATGTTGTCATTTTTTTCGAAAATTTCAAATGGCACCCCCCTAAAAAAATTACGGCGTTGTATAGCCAAAACTCAAAATTTTTCATTGGTACAAAAAAAATTACACATTGCATAACAAAATTTCGGAGAAAACAGGAATTTCATCGCAAATGTCGGGAAACGTTTTCCGTTCCCAAGAGTGCCATGAGAAAACAAAAACACAAATACGGTCAACATAATAGTATGTCAACATGATATGAAAACATGATATGAAAAATGCAGATAAAGAAATTTTAACAACTTAAACTAAATGTTCGAAATGACGACCTTCCTGCTGGAGGCATAACCGCAACTTCGACTCACAGGCTCTAGACACTGCCCTAAGGACTTCTGGTGATATACCGCGGAAAGCCGCGCGGATTCTCTCCCTCATATCCTCGACAGTAGTTGGTACCGTCCTGTAAACCTAGTCTTTGATTTGGCCCCAAAGGAAGAAGTCAAGGGGAGTGAGGTCTGGTGATCTTGGCGGCCACCTCACAGGACCCCCACGGCCAATCCAGGAGTCCGGAAACGTTTCATCGAGAAATTCCCGAACGACACGGCTATTATGTGCAGGAGCTCCATCGTGCTAGAAAACTATCTGTCGTAGAGCGGCTAGAGGGACATTTTCCAAGAGATCATCCAAGTCGTCGCAAAGGAACCTCAAATAACTGTTGCCGTTCAGGTGCCCCTCGATGAAATAAGGACCCAAAAGGTGTTCTCCAAGTATGCCTCCCCAAACATTCAGCGACCATCTTTGCTGGTGGTTTATCATTCGCCTGGCGTGTGGGTTTTCATCGGCGTAATAATGGTAGTTGTGGCGATTGACATGCCCATTTCTATGGAATGTCGCTTCATCAGAAAATAATACGCGCATAAGAATTGATTCCTCCTGCTCAATTTTGTTGATAGCCCACAAGCAGAAATCTTGCCTCGCATGAACATCTTGAGGTTGCAATTCTTGGTGCAGTTGAATCTTAAATGGACGGAATTTGTACTTTTGAAGAACACGATGTACGGATTGCGTTGAAATATCGTGATTCCTACTAATATCACGGATACTGGTATGAGGATCTTCAATAACTGCCTCCAGAACCTGCAGTTCATTATTTTCGGTAAAAACTGTCTTCTTTCTAACTCTCCTTGGCCGTTTCACACTTCCCGTAGTAGTAAATCTCTCCAACACTTTTTGAAACGCACGTTCATTTGGATGTGCCCTGTGCGGATATCTCGCAGCGTACACTCGTGACGCCAAGAAACAATTCTTGTTACATTCTCCAAGAATAAATATCATGTCAACCATTTCCTCTTGAGTTCGGAACATTTTTAGAACGTTTATCAAAAATGACTTATGGCTGCTACTGGCGTCTAATAATTTACTTTGACAATTACCAATCTTTTGTTTTCTCATGGCACTCTTGGGAACGGAAAACGTTTCCCGACATTTGCGATGAAATTCCTTTTTTCTCCAAAATTTTGTTATGCAATGTGTATTTTTTTGTACCAATGAAAAATTTAGAGTTTTTGCTGTACAACGCCGTAATATTTTAGGGGGGTGCCATTTGAAATTTTCGAAAAAAATGACAACATGCGAAGTTCAATCAAAAATTATTTTTTTCCCATAAATTACCCGATTATGTGAAGGTATACGAGGTCTTAACCTGTACCTCAATTCAAGTTTCTCTACAAAACAATCTCAAAAATGGGGCGCAATTTTGAAAGAAGGGGATATAACAGCGAAACCGCTAAAGTGAAGGGTATAACATGTTAGATAAAAAATAAGTACTCTTCGAGCACTTTCCAAATCTGCAATAAAATTCCATTTAAAAAAACATAAGTTTGGTACGCCACTGGAGTACGGCACGCCACTGATGATTAGAAATATTTTTGAAACATAGCGACGGTAAATATGCACCACTTTGCTCTTAGATTTTTTTCGATAGCTTTTATCGTAAAGGAGCTATGGTCCGAGGCGTCTTAAGTGCCACACCCGGTATATATATATATATATATATATATATATATATATATATATATATTTACATATACAAGGTGAGTTATGTTCATGTTCTCTAAGAGGTTCTCGGAAACTATAAAAATAAAAAAACGATATTTTAAAAAATGTGATTTTTTCAAAATACGATTTTTTCAAATCGATGATTCTCAGTTAATAAACGAGATAGCAAGAAACTGTAAATTTCAAAGTTTTAGATATTTTAAACTGAATAATAAGATTTTATCAGGTAGTTTATATTGACATTAGTTTTCGAGATATAACACAAACTTGGATTTTTTGAAATGGAAACCATAGTTAATCTGATGTATTACTTGACATATTTATTTATAAAAATAACTGCGGTAAAATCAGTTTTCAATTTTTGACAACAAAAAATTAGTTGGCGATGAAAAAATGACAATTATAAAACAATTGCAGCTTTTTGTAATACAGGAATTTGTAAAATGTTTGCCAAATAAGTTTATTTAGAAGTCATGAGTAGGAAGAAATGGAAAATTTTAGGAAATAATGTCCATAAAAAAAACAGTTGTTTTTACCTCTAAATTAATTCACAAAAATTCAACAATGAAACTATCTGTTTTAAACCATCGCTATTGTTTTATCATAGTCATTATATAATGGCTAACTAAAGAGAACATGAAAAAAAAATCACCCTGTGTATTATATGTGTGTTTATTGAAAAGTTTTGCGAAATAAAGAACGATTATTGATGCATTTTAACAATTTAAACATAACTGAATAAATAATATATGCAATATTTTCATTATTGTATACGGTTTTGAATATTGTTTTACAGAATTTGTATTACGTACTTCGGCGATCGTTTCATCGATATAACTTTTAATGAAAAAAGCACTTGATGAATTACGACTAGTATAATGTCTAGAGATGTATTTAAAGTTTTTTCTGTAAAGATTTTACCCAAACAAGTTAACAATTCTGTTTATATTCTTTTATTCCATGCTTTTTTCGTTTCTCAATTACGTTTCGCCGGATAAGAGATTCATAAAATTTGATTAGACGCAGACAGAACCAACAAGTATATTAGACATAAATAATTGCTTACGTTCTTTTTTTAAGATTAAAAATGTGAGAGGATCACGATTTACGTCTGAAAAATGTATATAATTTCCAGGATTGCGTTGAATTCTTTTATACGTGTAAAACATACTTTCTGAAATATATTGTAATAAATTATTCCGTGTTTATACAGTGCGTTACAAAAGTCTGGAACAAATTAGTTTTCTTTATAAATATATATTTTCAAGTAAAATTCTCTGCCTGGTCGATTTTAATAACTGTTAAATTGTTACCGGCGTTTTACCGGAAACGCCGCAACTATGATTATTTCGGCGATTTATATAGTTTAATTTCATTTCGCGATAACAACGGACCCCACATAATTTTTATTAATCATTTTTAAATTCACTTTCATAATCATTTATTATGAAATGAAATAAGTTCGTCTATATACACTGATCGTTCGGGTTTTGTAAATATTTGTAATTATAGGATTAGTCATTTTTATTTAGAATTTTTGATTTTATTGCCTTACGCGGCGCAAATCTCGTTTGGGTCGTAAAATGCAAAATTCCAAGTAGCGGCCCTAAGCCGGGAAATTTTCACCATTACGGCAGTTCGTGACCAAAACAATAGCAAGACAGATTTGGTCACGAAAGGCTCACCGTCGAGTACCGCCCTCCGGATTAGGGAGAGATGGTATTTACTGCCCGGCTACTTGGAATTTGCATAAAGGGAAATACCGGCAATTCACCTAGTAATTCGGGTTGGATGATCCGCATGCGCCAGGGCGCGCAAAATGAGAGAACGCAATAGACTTGCGCATGTCACCCCTAACCGCTGGACCAATCAGAGGCAGGAGCCTTAACCACTTCCATCTCCCACATCCCACCTAGCGACGATCATGGGAAGGGAGAGGGTGGTTATCGAAACTGATGGTTCAGGGGGAGGACAGTAATCGGTATCAATCTCCTGAATCGTGCGGTCATCCGAAATCCGAGTGTTGTTATAATATTATTTTTTTGTTTTAAATCCAACAAATAACGTAAGAGTTGCGTCGCGTAAGGTGATAGTTGTTTTTGTATTATTTGTATATATATTTCGGTAATTGTCAACTCTTGTTTATTTTTAATAAACACCATTGTAAATGTTTTCTTTGAAATCGTACTCTTTCATTTATCGAATCATTTCAATTCTTATAACCTAAAGAAATATATATACAAAGTGAGTTGTTCTGGAAAAATGCTGTTCCAGGACCTGACGATGACAGGGTGAGTAGTTTTATGTTTTATTTTGTTTTAAAAGTGACTGTGTGGTATCTCTGCCTACGAGCTACTAGGTAATCGAGGGTGATCCGATTTTGAGAACAAGGTCAATAATTCAATATAAATTTCTCAAAATCGGGGTGGTTGTCTCCCAGAAGGCAACACCTTAATTTCCCCCTTTGATAAATGGCGCCCAACGTTTAATTTATTTTTTTTTAACGATTTATCCGTGATAAATGACACACATCGTACATCATTTTCATTGTTTTTCTAACTGGGATAACTGTGACCAACGTTAATTAATGCTCTTACTTTTTATTCATTGAATAAATGAGTCACAGCGTACTCTTCTAACTTTAATTTTGTTTAACCATTTATCTTTTTGATAACTTTAACCAAAATTAATTAACGAAAGTGCATTTGGTTTATACATTTGTCCCATTTGTATTGACTTAGAATCCAATTTAAATCTTGTACTACATGTTTCTCTCACATATATCACGATTTAATTTCATTGCTCACGGCCCTATATAAAATTGATATATTTATTACTTATTTTTCTTTAATGAAAATTGTACTATTAGTCTGGTAAATATTAACGATTATTTTTAAAGATAATACATTTCTGAACTGCTTAAATTTCTTCTAATCTCAATCATAAAACTTGATAAATTGTTAATGTTTAATGATTAGTGTGTTAACCAACACAAATTTTATTTTTGTCTTTCATTGTAAAAAGTTCGAATTTAAAATTTTATGAATGTTGTAATTATAATTATTATTAACTTTTCACCGTACAATTTTCATTTATAATATAGATTCTTTTAAGTAATAAATAAAATTCAACACATTGGCCAAAACATTCCTTAGTTCTCGTTGTAAACTAATTGACATTTTCTTACAGGGAAGTGAATTGTATATTTAAATGTTCATAATTACTTAATTCTTAATAACGAGAGTTTATACACCCACACTCACTCGATAGATTTTATATTTTATATTACATTACGAACGTACTTTTTCGTAGTTGTACGAGTTTATAAGTGCAATTCATGAGCACTAATTAAATTTTATTTGCAAATAAATAGTATAAATTTGATGCAAAGAGTGCCCGAACTTTAATTTGTTTAAAAATTATTTGAAAACTCGACGGGGCCGAGTTATAAATAGTAACTTAAAGCTTTTGCGAAAATTTTAAAACAAAAACTCGTATAACGATGAACACGTACAATCTTCGCCCACTAAAACAAACCTCCAACAATATGGAGGGAACCCAAAGCGACTACGACAGCGTAACCGACAACACCACATCTCAAAACTCCACACTCGATGACACCGCGTCCAATAGCACTATATCCAACGGTACAGTAATGGACGCCGACAACAGCCGCCAAGAGAGCCGCCCACCCTCGCGAAGTTCCACTACTTTAGAGTTGACATGTGAAGTCATTAATAAAACGATGGCAGAGAAAAGGCGGGCTTTTGATGCGGAAATGGCACGATTAGCACAGGAAAAAGAAGAAATTCTGCGCCAACAAAGAGAGGAAGAAGAGCGTGCTCCTCCGACGTGGAAAGATTTCGAAGAATTGCGGAATTATTTCTTGAAAAGAGAAGAGAAGTTTATTAAAGTGGCGAAAGAAAATCGAGACCAGATAAACTTCCTCCAGGAAGAGCTGACTGCGCTTGAAGATCGCGGTCCATCACGTCTCTCAGACGCCAGTAGCGAAAACCGCTTACCGACACCACCGCGCAATCAAATACAAGTCGAAGCCGACATCCACGCACCACCAAAACAACGCACAAATTTACCATCTCGACAAGCCGCCACTTCTTCCGACCTCCCCGCAACGAATCTATGGCCCCAGCAGGTGCTCGATTTGCTTCGCGAATCAAACAGCAACAGCGAAGAAGACAAAATAATGTTTAATGGCCGCAACCCTAGAAAATTCATTTCCCAGATGGAAATCGAGTTCAACGGACTAAACCTTAGAGATGAAGTTAAACACAGGAGAACATTGGCAAGAATGGACACCGACGACAGGAAGATATATGGAGAATACTTCACTGACGACGTTTCTTGGGACGAAGCGAAATCGTTATTTATTGATTCAATTGATCCAGTCTCAGTGGCGCTGGATGAAACCAAGGAATTATTAATGAAGCCCCAAGGAAATACGTCACCTGGATTATTCGCTCTACGAAAGAGAATCTTGTTTGATCGACATTTATCTTTCTGGGATGAAGAAATGAACACCACCGTCATGTGGGAATTATCATCGGAGTCTTTGAAGCAAGCGATGATTTTTATGCCGGCGAGCGTGCCTGAATTTGTTGCTAGAGCTGCGAAACTGTCATCGAAAAGAAAAAGCACAAATTTCGAACAAAACAGGAAAACGGATTCATTCCAGGCGAAATCACAGCCCACAATAATTCCAAACACGGACCAACCGAAGGAGAATTACATTAATTCGTCAAAGAGCCGCTATAACAGTAATTATAATAAACGACCTCGCTCGCCAAGATATAATCAACGTCAAAATCATGAAAAAAAGCAATCCAATCCGAAATCAACCAGCCCAAACAGAGTGCCAAATGTCGAAGTAATACAGCCTCCGAGAGCAGCATCACCACAGAAAACCGCTGCCTCCACGTCGAACCGCCCCCGCAAGCCACCCCTCTGCCGAATTTGCAAGAACGGATATCATTGGCATAACGTTTGCCCAAGCAGGTCGGGAAACTACCAGGAGCGGCAGGATCAGAGATAAACACTGTACAACCCTCCCCTGCCGCCTCCGTACGACGACAACGAAACTCTCAACTAACAAGATTCAAGCTCCAGAACAAAAATTTAGGAAAAACTGCTAAGCGCACCCGGCACCTCCACCAGAATATCGACATATATTCTAATAACGGAAATAATGCGAATCTCAACCTAACTGGCGACCGAGACGAGCAACACCAGCATCAGAATGCTAACCCATCTTCCGATAATAACCACTCGGAGGCCGGACCATCATCATTAATAGCGCAGTGCCCATCAATTTCCACTAATACGTGCCCGCGAGATAATTTACGCGAGATATACAGTGATAAGGACACCCTTCCCTTATGTGCTTTTTCGTCAAGTTCTCCAAAACTCGTGTTATTGCCAGTGATTATGCAAGATCGAACAATATCTTGTTTGCTCGACTTAGGAGCATGTCAAAATTATATTCGACCGGGAATCACAAAATGTGTGCGCGAAATACACATGAAGGCAAATTTAGCTGGAAAGGATATCACCGCAGATGTGACAGGGATGGCATCTAATCAATTCCAACTAGGCACCCAACATTTCTCCGAGGATTTTCTTGTGTTTCCTGATCTCCGTTACGAAGCAATTCTTGGAATAGGATTTTTCCTCAAACACCACGCTGTGATTGACTGCAGTAAATTATGCATTCACCTCGGCACCGGATTACGCCAGACAATCCGGTGGACCGAACAGCAACTCAAATCGGAAAACATCCAGGTACCTGAATTTGATTGCGAGTTATCAGGAAACGCAGCTGATCATTTTAAAGAATTGATCGAGAGATTTGCGAGAATTTTCCAGCCCAAGGATCAATTCGCTCACCGCCCACGAATTTCGGAGCACAAAATACTACTAACATCCAACAAACCAATTCGGATTCGACCGTATCGAGTCAATGCACTGCGAAAGCAAGAAATCGACCGACAAGTAGATGACCTCCTCGCACAAGGAATTATCGAACCGAGCAAAAGCCCGTACGCTTCACCCATTGTTATAGTGCAGAAGAAGGACGGGACTAGCCGATTCTGTATGGATTACAGAAAAATCAATGAGGTGACAATATCGGAGCCGACCCCCATGCCCGTTATACAGGAAACGCTGAAAGATCTCGGAGATGCCAGTATCTTTTCTACGCTAGATTTAAAGAGTGGGTATTGGCAAATCCCAATGGAAGAAAACTCCAAACAATTTACAGCGTTTTCTACACCGGATGGAGGGCATTATCAATTCCGTGTAATGCCCTTCGGGCTCAAAAATGCTCCAGCTACATTTCAGCGCTTGATGTCTCAAGAAGTGCTTGCTGGAATGATACACGATTTCGCAATGGTGTACCTGGATGATATAATTATATTTTCCAGGACACCAGAAGAGCACATCAGACACCTCGCATTGGTGTTTGAGAGATTGGACCAATTTGACCTTCGCTTAAGCGTAGATAAGTGCTCGTTCGGGAAAAGTTCGCTGGAGTATTTAGGACACATCGTCGATACCGACCTGACACGTCCTTTGCAAAAACACCTGACTCAAATCAAAGATCATCCTACTCCAAAAACACGCCGTCAACTGCGAAAATATCTGGGTCTTTGCAACTGGGTCAGGCAATACGTTGATAATTATGCAGATATAACCGCTCCATTAAACAACCTACTTGCCACAACACGTCCGTTTAAGTGGACGCCGTCCGCAACAGCAGCTATGGAGATGCTGCGCGAACGCGTTCAACAACCACTTAAACTTCACCGGCCGTTACCAGAGTTATCCTACACAGTTCAAACCGACGCGTCGATGATAGGAATTTCCGCTGTATTATTCCAAACGACTCTCACCGGCGAGAAAAGGATAATTTCTTTTGATTCGCGCAAGTTAAATGATGCCGAGACGCGTTACCACATAAATGAGCAAGAATGCCTCGCACTTATATTTGCATTGCAAAAATACCGCCCACTCCTCGAAGGAAAACATTTTAGTGTCGTCACAGACAGCAAGGCGCTGACTTGGCTCGCCAAATTTAAGAACGTGAAATCAAAACTTACGAAGTGGGCGTTACAACTGCAGAGTTTTGATTTCGAGATCGCCCATTGCGCAGGAGAAGAAAATCAACTAGCTGACCTTCTTAGCCGCGATCCAGAATGTTTACCTGTGGACCCATTACCGGAATTAGAATCTGTTTTACCACCGCAGCTAAATGTGGTAGAGCAGCCTATTGTTCATTTTGTGTGGGAAGCGCAGGCAGCAGATGAAGAAATTCAAAAAAAAATACAACTTCTTGCTGACCCAGACCACCCAGAATTTTCGAAATGCAACGAAACATTTGAAGTCATCGGAGGACACCTTTTCCAACGCCCAATTGATGGCCGTGATCGTGCTATCTACGTTCCTGCTGCAGCAGTTCCTCGAGTATTACACGCGATGCATGATGAGGCTATTCATCCAGGACGCGACGAAACCTTACGCAGTATTCGAAATCGCTATTACTGGCCCAGTCAACCTACGGATATTCGAAACTACGTAAAGAATTGCCTCATCTGCATTGCCACGAAGCGTGGTAAGAATCAAAAACGCGCACCAATGAGAGCGCGTATACCCTTCGCACCGTTCGACACCGTCGCCGTAGATTTAATGGGACCATATCCTGCTAGCACCGCGAAGAAAAGATTCATACTTGTGGTAACCGACCTTTTTACGAAATGGATTGAGGCCTTTGCGATTGGTCAAGCACGTTCCGGTAACATATTAAAATTACTAGAGGAACAAGTATTCCATAGGTTCGGTTACCCAAGAGTTATAATCAGCGACAATGGACCGCAGTTTACTGCAAATCGCTGGCGAGATCAACTGCAAAGTTGGGGAGTGGAAGCATACTACACTCCCGTGTATCACCCACAGGCAAATCCGACAGAACGAAGAAACCAGGAGCTGAAGAAATGTTTAAGGATTCGTATGCAAGGCCAGCCTGGAAATAAATGGGTTCAGCACATTCCAGAAATCCTGTACGAGCTCCGGTCGAGAACGAATGCCGCAACAGGATTTACTCCTGCCGCCGCGCTGTTGGGTTATAACTTACCCCGCCCAGCAGAACGCGAAATCCCACCCACCCAACCGCCACTACAGGACGACGAGAGAGAGAGAAGATGGGAGGTAATCCGAAACAGCCATCTACGATATGTACGTCGATATGATCAACCAGATGAACCGGCACAATTTTTCATCGGACAGCAGGTGGTTATCCGAAACCATCCCATAAGTGACGCGAAAAATCCTGCCGGATTTGCAACAAAGTGGCTAGGACCGTACACTGTCCGAGATCGTTTCGCTGGACGCGTTTACCTCATCGAACGTGATGGCCACACCGTCAGAATACACGCGGACGACATACGGCCAACGCCACAGGAGCCAACCCCACCAGCCCGGAATCAAAATGATATCCCTCTTCCCGGAACCACCACCCAAAATGCCGACGAAGTTGCCGAAGAGGCCGAGGAACCCGCCGAAGAAGTCGAAGTTCACGAAGAAGCCGAGGAACCCGCCGGAGAAGAAGATGTGGCCGAGGAAGACATCGACGACCCACTTCCAGGACCTTCCACTGCAGCTGTAATTACTAAAGTGATTAGTTTTCCCGCGACATAGACGTTTTGTTTTTCCGGAAAATTAAAACACTTTTTCCCTCGACACAAGGTTCACTTGCGAATTATTGTTAGTTGCCCGGGGAGTGTAATCAGGATAATGAGTGTAAATTCATTTGTATCGATGTCACACTTCTGCGATATAATAGAGACATAAGTGATTGAAAACACACAGACATTAAGAGTGTTTTAAGACTGTTATACAAGAATCTACAGGAAAAATCAAACAAATGATTTCCCGTGCACCGCCTCCATAAACTATTTTAGAAGTGAAACAACGCCGATCCCGCATACGGACCAAAAGGCACGAACGGGCCGCACTTCCATATCAAAATCCGCGGAATTTGCTGCCACACGACGTATCCGGACGCCACCTTCACCAGCAAATCTTGAATAACAACGCATCAGGACTGACAATGAGCAGTTGTGGCGCCCAAATGATACAATCGGGAACCAATAACCATTTGGCAGATAGCCGAAGAGGAATCCAGGAAAACAGCGTTTGGGGAAGCTCTTCGCTTTTCTCGCTACCAACTTTTATCAAGCGAACCGAACATCAGTGTATCTACTTCCTCTTTTCAATATTTTGTCAATTTGTCTTTTCACACATATTGTCAACGAACTTACTTCATTTCACGGGGCCGAATTGTTACCGGCGTTTTACCGGAAACGCCGCAACTATGATTATTTCGGCGATTTATATAGTTTAATTTCATTTCGCGATAACAACGGACCCCACATAATTTTTATTAATCATTTTTAAATTCACTTTCATAATCATTTATTATGAAATGAAATAAGTTCGTCTATATACACTGATCGTTCGGGTTTTGTAAATATTTGTAATTATAGGATTAGTCATTTTTATTTAGAATTTTTGATTTTATTGCCTTACGCGGCGCAAATCTCGTTTGGGTCGTAAAATGCAAAATTCCAAGTAGCGGCCCTAAGCCGGGAAATTTTCACCATTACGGCAGTTCGTGACCAAAACAATAGCAAGACAGATTTGGTCACGAAAGGCTCACCGTCGAGTACCGCCCTCCGGATTAGGGAGAGATGGTATTTACTGCCCGGCTACTTGGAATTTGCATAAAGGGAAATACCGGCAATTCACCTAGTAATTCGGGTTGGATGATCCGCATGCGCCAGGGCGCGCAAAATGAGAGAACGCAATAGACTTGCGCATGTCACCCCTAACCGCTGGACCAATCAGAGGCAGGAGCCTTAACCACTTCCATCTCCCACATCCCACCTAGCGACGATCATGGGAAGGGAGAGGGTGGTTATCGAAACTGATGGTTCAGGGGGAGGACAGTAATCGGTATCAATCTCCTGAATCGTGCGGTCATCCGAAATCCGAGTGTTGTTATAATATTATTTTTTTGTTTTAAATCCAACAAATAACGTAAGAGTTGCGTCGCGTAAGGTGATAGTTGTTTTTGTATTATTTGTATATATATTTCGGTAATTGTCAACTCTTGATTATTTTTAATAAACACCATTGTAAATGTTTTCTTTGAAATCGTACTCTTTCATTTATCGAATCATTTCAATTCTTATAACCTAAAGAAATATATATACAAAGTGAGTTGTTCTGGAAAAATGCTGTTCCAGGACCTGACGATGACAGGGTGAGTAGTTTTATGTTTTATTTTGTTTTAAAAGTGACTGTGTGGTATCTCTGCCTACGAGCTACTAGGTAATCGAGGGTGATCCGATTTTGAGAACAAGGTCAATAATTCAATATAAATTTCTCAAAATCGGGGTGGTTGTCTCCCAGAAGGCAACACCTTAATTTCCCCCTTTGATAAAATTTCTTTAAAAACTAACATTTCATAAATTATGAAACGGAAATAACGTCATAGATAATTTGTCTTTAAAATATTACAAAAAATTAATGATTTTATCAAAGATGTTTCTAATACGACAATATACAATTAAAATATGAAAACCAGTATTGAAAATATATTATACAGGGATTTTTTTTTGAAATATACATATGCATACGCTTTAAATTCTCCGACGTTCGTTGTTTTTATGAAATTCAAATTGAAGCTTTAAACAAGTGTTTTACACTTCCAGATTACGCATGCAGTAAAATTTCGAGTTTAGAGAAGCCTGAAAATTTCTTTTGGTAGCGTAGCGAAGCGGAGCGACCAAACCAAATTTGCAGGCTTTTCTAAACTCGAAATAATTTTACTTCATGCGCCACGCGTATAAAACACGGATTTCAAGTGAAGTTCAAAATATACAAATGACATTCAATTAAAAAAATCAAAATAGAGACTTTTTTGTATAAATTAGTATGTATTTATTTTTATTTTTTAAAAAGACATTAAAAAGGTCTCCATATTAATTTTTTGAATTAATCTACCGCCGCTATAACCAATAACATTATAAATATATACTGCTTTCATCACAATATTAAGTGTTTTATACGCGTGGCGCATGAAGTAAAATTTCGAGTTTAGAAAAACCTGAAAATTTGGTTTTGTTGCGTAGCGCTGCGCGCTACACGACCAAACCAAATTTTCAGGCTTTTCTAAACTTGAAATTTTACTTCATGCTTAATCTAGAAGTGTAAAACACTCGTTTGAAGCTTCAATTTGAATTTTTTTTAAAGAAAAACGAATATGCGAAGAGTTACAGAATATATTTGGGAAATGTATACTTAAAAGAAAAACTCACTGTATATTAAGTTGGCCGTCCATGGTTTTAGTAAGGCTTATCATTTGTAGATTGCAAAAAGTATGCCAGTTTTAATATTTCTTAATATTATCTAGTGTGATAAACAAGGCCTAGCCTTGCTAAATGGATCATTATAATTAAATATGTCCTGGTGAAGTTACTTTGTTTTACATATTATCTAAGGCAGTAACACAGGTCTACAAAATTAAATAAAAAAATGGTGGCGTTGAAATTTAAGTATATTTCTAATGGACCTAGCAACACTTTTAGTGACATAGACGTTTTAAAACTACATACAGTTGTTTAGCTACCCGTATTGTTTATATTTTCTTGTGAGCAGTTGTGTTAAAAGTTTAGTTTTATTGTCGCGTGATTTAAAATTTGAAAAAATTAATTATATAAAAATTTCAAGACGATCCCGTTTAACGATTTAAATACATTTTGTTCTATCATTGAATTAGTGCAAAATGCGTACTTACTTTAACTTGAAAACTGAAGATACTAGCAAACTTTGGGCACCAAATTGTATATGCAAAATATGTAACAGATATTTAAGATAGTGGGTACATTAAAAATAACATCAACTTTTTTACTGGGACAGCAAAGTAGTCATAAAATTTGTATATATTACTCTGCTTGTGGGATAGCAGTGATAAACACGCACACTGGAGTAAAACAAACTGGCCTGAAAGAAGAATATTGACCATTGAAAAGCAGAATACCGTAAACCCACCATTAGTCAATAGAGATAGAATAATTTTGTCTTCATTACACATAAAATTATGTCCAATAAGACAGTTCGTAAAAGCTATAGACAATAATTTCCAATTTTATAGTTAAATAGCCAAGAAATGTTCACGTTTAAGTAAGGAGAAAGTAAAAGATGGTATTTTCGTCGGTCCTCAGATCAGGCTTTAATCAAAAACAATTATTTTGTGCTTTCCGTAAAGTTTTAGAATTGTTAGCCTGGATTTCTTTTGTCGATCAACAATTTGTAGAAAATCACAAGTCTGAAAATAATCCTGAACTGGTGCAGAGCATATTAGAATGTTACAAAAACCGCTGGTGTAATATGAGCAATCAAGTCCATTACCTTTACAGCCATTTCAACAAATTTCCCGAAAGCCTTGGCTCTTACAGTGAGGAACAATGGAAAAGGTTGCACAAAGACCTAACAAAATAAAAAAGCAAGGTACCAAGACTGTTAGGAAGAGCACATGATGGCTGATTATTGCTAGGGAATGATGCAAGACTGTCCTGATAAATCTTAAAGAAAGGAATCGCGAATTCGAAGCTTTCTCTTTGTCCAATATTGAAATAAATGATAATAAATACAAATAATTGTGTTTTTTGCATCTTCTCATATCTCCTAAAGTACATGTAGGATCATGAAAAATATATTAAGTTAGAGCCAGCATGACGAATATTCTCAAAAACCGTTTTAGTCTTTCCGGCACCAAATTTACTGTAGGCCTGTGTAGTTAACACAGTTTATTTATTTGCATCAACTTTCTATTCCTAAGCGGTGATTAGTTTAATAACAAGCAATGAATACACATCGTAAAAATTGTTCATTATTTAATTCATGTAATTTACATCGCATTCCAAGTATTTTATTAATAGATATAATGTGAACAATAAGAAAATAAAATTTTCTGTACAGAATTATCGAATATTAACGAAACGTAAATTATTAATGCGGATTCGCCAGTTTTCAGTAAAACATGTCATCTTGAATAAAATAAAAGATCAATCAATTTTCACGGTTTGTTCTGCTAACGGTTCTCTTAAAATTGCAGCTGCTTGACAAAGTAGAACGAACTGTATCCAATATTACAATCCGCATTTCACGTTGCTCTCGACAATTAAATTTACCTGTCGTCTAAATGTATAGCTTTATCCTTACATCGCGATTGGTTCGTGAAGTTTAGGTTAATCAGGATACTGATGTGATTATATTTAGATTTAACAATTTATAAATGGACCAGGATAAGAGTTTCTCAGGGTTATGTTTGTTGCACATAATTGTTTTTTATGCTGGTTAACCTAACCTTAGATCAAATATAATTCAAACTATGTTAGTTTTAGTTTTTTAAATTTAAGTATTCAAATATTCACTAAAAAACATGTTCGAACTATTCAAACTTTCAAATTATTTAAATATTTAAATATTTGAATGTTTAAATAACTTGAATATTTGAATTACTTTTGAATGAATACTTCAATAATTCGCAAAATTCCGAGCCTTAATCAAAACGAATATCAAATGTTTTCTCTATTGTTTACTCAAATTTTTCATTTGAATATTCGAATATTTTATAACAATCCCAGCCTTAATCAAAACATGTATCAAAATCTTGCTTTATTATGTTTCTCTAAATTGTTTACTGGAAACAATATATTTAAAAAAATCATTATTTTGTTTTAATATTGTGATGGATTAACATTAACTAAGTATGTTTAGTAACTACACATTAAACTAGTATTTTTCACACCTGGCGCGAGAAGAAATTATTTCGAGTTTAGAAAATCCTGGAATATATAATTTATGACGAACATTACAGCATAATCATTTCTGAAATATAGATGGGTTATACGGGAACGATACTTTCAGTTAGTATTTTAAACGAGATTAATGTGCCCCTTAAGGACATGCTTTTTTTCATTTTAATTAAAACAAAGAGTTTTTTTTAGCAAAACGTGTTTTTTTCATTGAAACAGCGTTTAAAACATTAACGATTAAAATCATGTTGAAAACGTGTTTAAAACACGTTTAAAACGTGTTTTAAACAGAACATTTTTCTTTTGGGTATACATATCCCGATAATTACAGCGATTTTTAAATTTGCGGGAATTCGTTGTTTAAAAGCGGATAATTTGAGGCTTTTAACAAGTGTTTTCCACTCCCACACTAAGTATGAAGTAAAATTTCGAGTTTAGAAAGGCCTAAGAATTTGGATTGGCCGCGTAGCGAAGCGGAGCGGCCAATCTAAATTAGGCTTTTCTAAACTCGAAATTTTACTTCATGCGCCACGCTTAAAAACACTGATTTACAATAAAGTCCAAAAACACACACATACAACAACAATTATAGGCAACCTAGTATACGTTAGAGTTATTGGGTTGCCTATAATCACTGTTTTAAATAATTTGTTCAGCGCAGAATTTGACTTCCGTTTTATTGACATCTACATATTAGATTGCTAAAGCTGTATATTTTAAACTTTGCGATATTCCAGTGTTTTATACGTGTGGCGCATGAAGTAAAATTTTGAGTTTAGAAAAGCCTAATTAGGATTGGCCGCTCCGCTTCGCTACGCGGCCAATCAAAATGTTCAGGCTTTTCTAAACTCGAAATTTTACTTCATGCTTAGTCTGGGAGTGGAAAACCCTCGTTTAAAGATTCAAATTGAAATCTTTTAAAAAAGCAACGAATGTCGTAAAATTTACAGTGTATGCATACGTATACCTGAAAGAAAAGTATTTGAAATCACATTGATGCTCACACAGTTTATTGTAATAAAATGTTAAGTTTAATAATGTAATTTGAAATATCTTCAACAATTTGGTTAAAATTTAAAAATGTAAACAAAAAATCTTAAAATATAATTTAGCAAATTTAAGATAATAAAAAACTTTTTAAACAAAGTTAACGTTTAAAACATGTTTTAAACAAATTTAAGATTTAAAACATGTTTAAAACAAAACCGTTTAAAATGCCACGGCTGTTTTTAAACATCTTTAAAACACTGTTTTAAAACAAAGTGTTTTAAACATAACAACCCTGCAATATTATGAGCTTCTTTGTGCATTTCTTTGTTCTTAACTTTAAATCTATTTATAAATTATAAATACTAAGGTAATTGATAGTGTAAATAAATAATTCATTCGTATCGTCCTCGAAGAAACATCAAATCCCGCGTATTGATTCTGCATAAAAAATTAACGTTTCTGCTTGGCTGTATTTCATTTCGGCGTAAAATAAATCATTTAACGACATGTTTTTGAATGGCCCTATTTATGTCCGGGCCAAGCACACCCGACGTGGAATAATTAATTTACAACCGTAAGAGGGCGCTCAGCGCCGAGCAAGGGAAATCGTACTGGACATTAGCATATTTTATTCGTTATTTTGGAATTAGTTTTCGAATTGAAACCGAACGATTCGGGAATTAAAATTGAAACAAAGTAGTGTTTCACTGTGAAATTACCGTGGAAATGATAAAACACCATTGCGGGTTTTTAGAGGCGGCCGGGATAATTTATTGCTTTTGCGGGGGATGGATCGAATAGTGTATTTGTTTACGTATACACTTATTGTAGTAGTGAAATATTTTTATGGCGCTATCGTATTTATTCAAACGCAATATCGTTACATGAGTTATCCACACGAATGTATTGATAATTATTTATTAAATAGAAAATAATTGTGTATTAAAATTGAATATCACACTTTACACACAATATAAAACGTCGGTTTAAAAATGAAAACCAATAAATACAATTGATTTTCTGAGCATTTATTTATTGTGTATTTTAACTATCAATATACAGGGAATGTTTCTTGTAGGTATACATATGCATACGCTTTTTTAAAAGAGTTCAATTTAAAGCTCTAAACGAGTGTTTTCCACTCCCAGACTAAGCTTTTCTAAACTTGAAATTATACTTTATGTGCTGAAATATTGTGACCAAGTAAACTTCACTTGAAATCAGTGTCTTATATGCGTGGCGCATAAAGTAAAATTTCTGCTTCGCGGAGCGACCAAACCAAATTTTCAGACTTTTCTATACTCGAAATTTTACTTTATGCTTACTCTGGGTGTGAAAAACACTCGTTTGAAGCTTCAAATTGAAATCTTAAAAAAACAACTATATATAATTGGGTTATGTATACTTAAACGAAAAACTCTCTGTTTATATAACCAGGGCATTTTTGTAAATGAACACACCGAAACGCCACCTTTTTCTCGACGTTTAAATATTTTGGCAAAAATTTATTTATAAATATAATAATTAAACTATAATAATATTCAAACATTTGTAACTGTTGATCTTGAAACCGCCTAGAATGAGATGCGGATTTCCACATCACAAAAGAAGTTTGTTAAAAAACCTAAAATATTAACTAAAACTTAAAGACGTCGCCAAATAACTTGTCGCGTAATATTTAAAATAATATGGGCATCAGCAAAACTGAAAACTCATTATAATTTAAAAAAGTTTATTGATTGTGAATGAATAAATAATTTAATTCACGTCAAAGAATGCATTCAGATAAATATTTTAACGATTAGACATAGAAAATCTAAATTTTTAAGTATTGATAAATTTAGAAGTGATTTTTGTGACTTATTGTTCATACGTTTTAATAAAAAATACAAAATATGCTTATACAATGTTTAATAGAATAGAATATCACAATTAATTTAAATGATCATGGATTTTTAAAAATTTAGTGCCACAACTACCTACAACATAATTAATATTTCTATTGTGAATAAAACTAGGAGTATAGAGTATATAAATAAATTATTGAGTCTATAGGAATGTTTAACAACTTAAACGTATAATAATATGAGAAACGAATATTCTTAAAGTTAACCAAGAATAAATTAAAGTATTTATAGCTTAAAATTATGGATATATTTTTGTGTACAATTATAATCAAGATTGATCACAGCTGGGATTTGTTATGATCCCATTTGTATTTACAACCATCTAATCCAGCAACCTTTTTTTCCAACAGGCCAACCAAAACGTTGACATTCTCCGGCGAGCCGCACATAAAATACGAAATATAAGTTTAAACACAAATTATGTGTTTACTAAATTTTTAACAAAATATATACAGGGTTTTCGAACTTAAGTCGGCATTATTGCTAACTTCATTATTATTGGAGCTACAAAGTCGGTTAAATAGGCAAACTAGTAATATTTTGCCGCTGTTTACGATAGTGAAAACGAAATAAATATTGAACATCACGTTCGCGAATTATGTCAAATTTTTCTATTTTATCAAATAAGACACCCAGTATACAATATTCCCAATTGATAGAAAATTGAATTCTGAGCAAAAATCTCCATATGACATTTTATTCTAAGGTCAAAATGACTGATTTTTTACATTAATCAATATAGCTGTGTTAATAAACATCATGCTTTCAACAATATTGATGGTAGAATCATTTCAAGGGCCACTAGGAGCGTTTACAAGCGGGCTCAAAAATGCTTGGAGCAAGACGGTGATGTTTTTGAGCATCTTATTTAAATTTTGTTGTTTTGTTTATAAAATAATTTAATATAAACGAATAAAGCACTAATAACCTTTCTTTACACGTTTGTTTGAATTACCAAATGTACATACATTTCGTACACAAAGTGACCATTATCAATGGATTAGCAGTGTCTAACTCTAACAGTTAAATTTGTTCTACTCTTATTACTATCACATTTAATAAATATTCAGAAAATATATATTGCTTGCATTTTTTATCTTAGTAAATTTCTGTCACATCTTAGCAATATAAATCGATAGGAAATTGAATTCTGAACAAAAAAATTCCCAATGACATTTTATTCTAAGGTCAAAAATGACAAAGCTATTGATGATATTTTAAATTCATCAATGTGGCTGTGTTAGTTTTAAATTTGCCTAACCACAACGTAGAAAGTAATAGGAATATCGTTAGTATCAAGTTGATTGTCCTATTTAAAAAAATGGAACATTTTGACATAATTCGCGATGTTCAATTTTTATTCCGTTTTCACCGTCGTAATCAGCGGAAAAAATACTACTAGTTTGCCTATTTAATTAAGTTTGTATCTCCAATAATAACGCAGTTAGCAATAGTGCAGACTTAAGTTTGAAAACCCTGTGTATACTATACAATACTAAGACAATATAAAATTTACAGCGTGTTAATGAATTTTAGGAACAAACTTCTAGGGCTAGCAAAACACAACAAAGCAAACAATTTTTTTAATAAATGTGTAGTCAAAAGTGCTTTCTTTAGAAAATAGAATATAGAGCCTCTAAAAGGTTCTTTAAGAAGTAGTAGTAGTAAATTAAATTGCCTAAATTCAGGCGCTTCTAAAAAAATCTTTGATAATCTCTGTCTCTGAAAAGAAACACATTTGACAATATACAGGGTGCCCGTATTTCAACAGAATGTATGGGCATCTCGGTTATTTAAAGAGATAGAAAGTCGGTTAAATTGGGACAAAGTTTCGTATTGTAGGGCTCAATAATAATACAAAAAGAAGTTTGAAATATCTTCTTTCGTTTTTGAGATATTGTGAAAAACGGATTTTTTTAAATTCCATTATATTTTTTCATTCAAATACTATTGAATCCAGACATCTAGAACTTTGACATTATACAGGCACTTTTTAACGAGAAATCTACTAACATATTTTATTTTAAGATAACTATAACATTAACCCAGGGACCATAGCCAACTTTTGTGTTTCTTGTAAACGCCATTTTGGATTTTTATATTTTTTGCTAGAATATATTTTTCTGAATTCAATGATGTATCACACGTATAGTTTATTGTACATTTTATATGTAAAATTTTAATCTTTTGTTCTTTGTAAAGTGTGCCTTAGAAACAGTTGAGTAACTCACTCATTTGAGAACTCCTTGGATCCATAATTTGCTTACATATCACCCTTGAAAACGGGCTTCCAGCTGATTAATTACCGTACTGATAGAAAATGTATTTGTTTATAAACGAAATACTGGTGTGACAATTTGAATCTTAATAAATTGCGTGACTGTCTTTGGACTATCATAGGATTTTGTTATATTAAATCTTTATTGACCGTGTTTTGACTATTTTGACTGTAAGTGGCTTGATTGGCTTGATCTATAGACTGTATTTCGGCTATTATGACGTTATGATTGTAAGTCACTCAAATCACTAAATCAAATATAGTCAATATAGTGATTTAATGACAAAATATTAATACGATATATATTTTAACAGTTGTAATGTATTTTAAAGTAACGAGTGTCTTCCACTCCCAAACTAAGCATGAAGTAAAATTTCGAGTTTAGAAAAGCCCCGCGTAGAAAATTTGTCGAGGGTCGCGTAGCGACCCGAGACAAATTTTCACGGGGCTTTTCTAAACTCGAAATTTTACTTCATGCGCCACGCGTATAAACCACTGATTTACAGTAAAGTTAAAAATATATAACGCTTAGATGTGATGGTAATCAATATTTATTGAGATGTAAAGATACATTTTTTTCTTGTGAATAGTTCTGGAATAATACAAATAAAAGTACAATAAATTTAGTTTGTGCAACTTTTCTATACTGTTAATATTTAAGTCATCATATTTTAAACGGGGAAAGTGCTACGATGGACACATCACCATTTTTTTACTCTTTGTTTTGTGTGATAATCGATACTTAATATTATTATTACAAACGATTATGAGTTATTAAATAATTTTAATTGGTAACAATGATTGACCGCTATCACTATTTTATTGATTACTAGGTATGACGTCATTGTTTCCAAGGCAATCTTTGCAAAAAAGAAAATATTATAATTTTAAATATCAAATCTAAAATAAATTATGTTAAATGTTATAGTTATCTTAGAAAATATATGCTACTAGATTCCTCATTAAAAAGTGCCTGTATATTGTCAAAGTTCTAAATTCCAGATTCAATAGTTTTTGAATAAAAAAGTTAAAACGATTTTTCAAAAAAACAGTTTTTTGTTGATATCTTGAAAACAAAAAAAGATATTTCAAAATAGTTTTAGATTATTGTTAGGCTCTACGCAACGTTGCCTCAAACCAACTCTCTATCTCTTCAAATAACTGAGATACCCATACATTTTGTCAAAATACGGACACCTTGTATAATTAATAACAACAAATTGTTTGTTTTTATGTACACTTTAAGCCTTGTCCCTGCAATTTATTAACACCCTGTATAATATAAATGAGAAACTGAAGTCAATTTAAATGCAAAATTATTCGATTTTTATGACGAATTACTGACAACGCACATTTTAGCTCCGGTTACTGTGTTTCTGAAAAGCTTTGGCGGGCGTCACGAAATAACGAAGAGGCCCGCGGTCCCCGGAATCCTCACCCTTGATGTAATCTATTAGAGCCTTTAATGTAATAACTGACTTAGAAGTTTTATTATATAAAAATGTTTCGGAGCGAGAGTAATGTGTTGGAATGAAGACATTAATTTTAGGCAGTACGTAAGGGGAATCTATTTTATTATGCAGGATTTAAGAGTTAACGCGCTGTTACATATTCTCCTAGACTACAGTTATCGTTAATTAAACGTAATTCACTTTTTGAGAAAATAAAGGAATATTTGTATAGTGTTTTTATGAAAGCGTTCAATTTATTAACGAGTGCATAGTTAAACATCAAGTAAATATTTCGACTGTAGGCAAATCAAAATTTTGAAGGTTAACTGAAATTGAAATATTTACTTCACGCGACAGGCGTGCGATATTCTATAATTCAGAACCAGATTAATAATAAATAGTTTGTTTCGATTCAAGCCTCTGTAACGATTTCTCAGATTGAGTCAAAATTTCTTTCGGTTATTGATATTTACATTTCACTAAAGGATAGAAGAAAATTAATAATTTTATTCAATTATATCACAGCATTCAATATAACTCATATTTTTTTACATTTTATGGATCTGTGGATACAGATTTACAAATATATTAATTCGCCTAATTTGATATAGGACTTACTTAGAGGTAAAGATAACCATATAAGGCACCTAGAAGCAAAGAGATGTAAGTGCCAATTGGAAAAATATGTAGTACGTGCAAGGGAAACTATTTTTTGTTAATTAACAAAGAGACAGAGCTTTCATTGATAGTTACTGCTATCCAGTATATTTTCTGTAAATCCACATAATCAATCTGCTAATTTATTTGTTGGTATTGATATAACTTTAATTTTAAAACTGGATTTCTCCATTTTTTTAATAGTCACTTACACCTCTTTGCTTCTAGCTTATACATATGAACAAGTATTGCAGGAATTTCAAAATCATAAAATTAGAAGAAGTACCAGTAAGCAATACAAATTTGCCTTAAAATAGTAGTCCTTATGATGAGTTATTGTGGTTTATATAAATCTAATCATATTATATTATTTACTATATGTGTTAATTCAGTCCTTAAAAATCTTCTCCATACAATTCTTGGGATATTACCATTACAGTCATACTTGTTTAGAATCTAAATTAAAAATATATCTTCATAAAAACCTACTTGACTCACACCTAAAGCACAACAACCACATATATTACAATACAAACCCCCTAACACGGAGTATTACTTTTTTCTGAATTTTTTTCAGGATCACGCCAGAGCCGGTTTAGCTAATATTACTCGTAAGCCAGCGCCGTGCTTATTAAAAGAGTCGCTCGAAAATATTCTCAGAAAATAGTAAGGGAAATTGTAATAAGTGTGAGTAAGGTTTAGCATGCAAATCTCAATTAGAAGATAAAACTCTGCCATTGAGAGTTTCCCCTGCAAGATGTTAGTGGTGCATGAATTTCACCTTGATATTATCCGAGACACCTGCAAACATTCAGGATAAACATAGAACAAATTGTTGTGCTGAGCTGTCAGAACACGTTAGAAATGCTAACTTAGCATGTCTGAGGATTTTTCATTGAAATAATTCCCAATAAAATCATTGAATCGTAAATAGCACTGAAGCGATGTTTAAGTGAAGGTCGACCGCTATCTAAATGTATAAAATTTAGCATATTGTCGTCTTACTACATCCTTATTTAGGTATGCACATTTTTAAATAAATAAGTATACTTAAAGAAAGTACAATCTTTATGCCTATCTCCAAGGCCGTAGTCGGAGGGGGAAATATAGGGGAATATGGGGGTTACTTTTTTGTATGTAAAAGCGGCCCTGAAAGAGCAAAAACAATATTTTTAAGTTGATTGATTGAGGTACGTAAAGATCAAATTAATTTGACGAATAAAAGAACTAATAACCTTACTTCACACATTTAAACGTGTGAACAGAGGTTATTAGTGCTATTATTCGTCAAAATATCTTTAAGAGTAAACCCCCCGAAATGTTGATATACCCCGGTCTTGCCTGTCTCAGCAAAATATTTCCTACTTTTACCGTTATTTAAATTTATTTATCTACTAAAATAAACAGTTTTTCAATTTTTATGAAAATCCAATATTGCGCTACACTCCAGTTATATTATGGTAGGATGGAAATTAATAAAAAAAAAATTACAAATCTTCGCAAAAGAATCTTCTACAATCTCACTGATTTAGTTTTTCAATAGTTTTTATAGATATTGCAGAAAAAACAAATCAAATCAAATCAAGAATGTTTGATATTTTTTATGAAATAATGGTATAAATAGAAAATATTTTATTCAGACAGGTATAAAGAACGTACTATTCTTAAAGTATACCTATTTTTGCTTAAATATTTTATACTTAAATAAGCATGTAGTTCAGATGACAATATGCTGAGTTTTATTCGTTTACATAGCATTTGACCTCCTCTTAATGTAATCGATTTAAAAATTTACATCTGTTAATTATTCAATTTATTAATGAAAACATGCACTTTTAATTTAAGCTTGATGATAATAAAATTATCTATCAACTTTTAATAACAAAAAACAGGGAACTATTATTGCTATAATTATTTTTACAGAGACTCGAATGGAAATTATTTTCAATTTACATTCCTTCCTAGAAAAAAAATCATTTTCCTTATTTTAAGTATACCTACATATCCCAAACCAAATTGCTTAAATTTTGAAAGCGGTAATTTGGTTAGACTCAATAAACATTTGCAAAATTAATTAATGTGAGACTAAACATAGCATCGACTTAAATATATTTTGAACTTTACTTGATAATTTGATTTATATTTATTTTATCAGCGTATTTTTTTTTATTATATTGAGATTCATTTATTTTTAATAATTTCTGATTAAATAAGTTTCTGATTGGTTCTCTAACGATGGTTTCCACTCCCAGACTAAGCATGAAGTAAAATTTCGAGTTTAGAAAAACCTGAACGTTTTGATTTGGACGCGAAACGTCCAAATCTAAACTCAGGCTTTTCTAAACTAGAAATGTTACTTTATGCGCTACGCGCATAAAACACTGATCACACACACTAATCACACTGATCACACTGATCACACCGATCACACTGATCACACCGATCACACTGATCACACTGATCGCACTGATCGCACTGATCACACTGATCACACTGATCACACTGATCACACTGATCACACTGATCACACTGATCACACTGATCACACTGATCACACTGATCACACTGATCACACTGATCACACTGATCACACTGATCACACTGATCACACTGATCACACTGATCACACTGATCACACTGATCACACTGATCACACTGATCACACTGATCACACTGATCACACTGATCACACTGATCACACTGATCACACTGATCACACTGATCACACTGATCACACTGATCACACTGATCACACTGATCACACTGATCACACTGATCACACTGATCACACTGATCACACTGATCACACTGATCACACTGATCACACTGATCACACTGATCACACTGATCACACTGATCATACTGATCACACTGATCACTGATCAGTGTTTTATGAGCGTAGCGCATGAACTAACATTTCTAGTTTATAAAAGCCTGAGTTTGGATTTGGGCGTTTCACGTTCAAATCCAAACGTTCAGGCTTTTCTAAACTCGAAATTTTACTTCATGTTTAGTCTAGGAGTGGAAATCATCGTTAGGGAACCAATCAGAAACTTATTTAATTAGAAATTATTGAAAATAAATGGAACTTAATATAATAAAAAAAATACGCTGATAAAATAAATATAAATCAAATTATAACATT
Organism: Philonthus cognatus; assembly: GCA_932526585.2. Classification (NCBI taxonomy): domain Eukaryota; kingdom Metazoa; phylum Arthropoda; class Insecta; order Coleoptera; family Staphylinidae; genus Philonthus; species Philonthus cognatus. The sequence continues at coordinate 92,072,278 of OW052243.1, forward strand.
GGTATTAACTATTTGGAAATATCCAGCGCAGATATTTAAATTTCAAATACAACCAATCAAAATTTATTCATTTTTGTGAATTTTATGTTGATTTGATGTTCTGTTGATTTTTTACAATTGTTTCAAAGAAAACTATTTCGTAAAATCGTTGATTTCATTGAATAATTTCAACGTTGATTTAATATTTTAAGATCATGCGTTGACATCATTTATTTCCGTAGGGATTTGAAGCTTTTAATGAATGTTTCCAATCCCAGATTAAGCATGAAGTAAAATTTCGAGTTTAGAAAAAGCTGAAAATTTGGTTTGGTCGCTCGACCAAACAAAATGTTTAGGTTTTTCTAAACTCGAAATTTTACTTTATGCGCCACGCGTATAAAACACTAAAATTTTATGAAATTAAAAAATATATTGCTGAATTAGTATTAAAAATAAACTGCTAAACACAAATTATTTTCAAAGTAAAAATCATTTAGTGTATAAAAAATCAATCACACTTGATGGTGTTTACCATTACATTAATTGAATATATTATCGCTTTATATCCAAATAAGTACACGTATTTGTTTTACACAATATGTTCAACTTTGGATAACATTATTTATTTATTTTTATAAGGAGAAAATGTTATTTTTTCATCTTTCCTCATTGTACAATGTTAGTATAAATCTATAATAACATCGAATTATGAATGAATATGTCATGAAAGCGACTGCGAGTGTATACGGTTTATTAAACCACCCCTTCATCATATTGAATTTAAAACGTGGAAAATATTAAATTGGACTTTCATTTATAATCGTCACAACTAGAGATGTGTGACGCGCACAAATGGAAGAACCAATTTAAAATTTTTCATTATTCCATTAAATCAAAAGTGTTTTCCAATTAACAATTATTCGATTCGGCTATGCTTCGGAGTTAAATGTAAAACAAATATTTCACGTATCAATTCGACTTTCTGCATGCGGACTCTCACTTAGCCCAATATTTATTTGGCAAAGTGCGATTTGAATTAATGGCTGATGTTTTGTATCCATAGCAGACCCATGTGGTGAACACAATAACAATTAATAATAAATACCTCTGTGTATGTATTGATTGTTACAAAATAAACGTTTATGATATTGTGCAAACCATATATCGAATATTAAATTTTAGTAGGATACAATTCGATATTATATTAACATTTTAATAAAGCTTTTTAGCTTTCGAGAGATAAACGAACTTCTCTTCCGGCTTTAGAGAGGAGCAACAGTTTACCTCCCTTATTAATTGACTTTAAAATATAGTTTATACACTTCACTAAACACTGTTTAACCCATGTAGTCATATTCTTAACCAGTGGTCTCCAAAGTGGGGTGCGCGTATCCTTAGGGGTGCTCGATGTATTTTTTGGGTTGCGCGAGACATTTAGTAAAAAAAAATATTTTCCACTAACAAGGTAAGTGAATATCACTTATCTCTGACGAAAATGTATTACTCAGTTAGATGAAAATACAGCTTATAGTTTTTCAAAGGTTCTACTCGAATAAATTCAAGAATAATTGTTTTGCGAGGATCGGTTTACTAGAGAAAAATATTTTCAAAAACAAATACTTTTCTTTAAAAAAAGACACTATTTTTATTTGTTTCTCTATCGAAATTTCAAATAGTGACGTTAGACGTGTGTTGTCACAATATCGTAAAATTTTAATATTTTGTACTCCTGGTGCTTGAATTAAAATTTCGAGTTTAGAAATGCCTGAACGTATGGAGTTACCGGCGCGCTACGCTTCGCTCCGCGCCGCAAATCCAAATTTTAAGTTTTTTCTAAACACGAAATTTGACTATTTGCTTAACCAAGGAGTGGAAACACTTATTCAAAATTTATATATTTTGAAGATCTAAAATTACGAAATATTCGTGTAAAATGCAAACAATACGTCTTAATTAATGAGGCAAGTTAAGACAATAAATATCCATTATAACAACTACTTCATGTGCTAATACACCTCTGAATATCGAATTATACAATGAAATATTTAAAAGCTTATTTGATTTGTTACAACGGTCTGTCAAAGTATATACATTTAGGTCAAATTCTTTTCAAATTAACTAACAAATTAAAATGAAAAATGGAAGGAGAAATGACAAGAAATTAGAAATGAGAGGACTTTAATTAAAAATAATGCCTCGGGCCATCTATAGACGCGTTTCAAGATTTATCTTTCTCTTCAGTAAAGCTTTGATTATGACTTTCTTTTTTAAAGATATTTAGGAATAACATTGAAATAAACTTATTTAGAAAAAGTGTTGTTTGTAGTATTAATAGGTACACAGAAATAGATTAAGTGATAAATATGGTCGGTATTTATAGGTAAAAAGAAATTATGTCAATAGCAAGTATATAGAATGTGAGACCTGATTATTTTCCTTACGGCACAGTTCAAACAAGAATAATTCAAATTCTAAACTATTTGAATTTGAGAAAATAAGCTTACGCTTCTTATAGTTTGCACACTTTAAACATAATATATATATAATTACGAAATATTCGTGTAAAATGCAAACAAGACGTCTTAATAAATAAGACAACTTAAGACAATAAATGGGTATATGAATCAACTACTTCCCTTTAAGGGCCAGTTGCACCAAACACGTTGAACTCTGAATTCGAGTTCAAAGTGACATTAGAACAATAGGAACTGCCATCTACAACACAAGTTCGGCTTGAACTTAAGTTCAACGTTTCTGGTGTAACTGGGACTAAAAAATATCCAAATAAAAAAAATAAACAATTTTTTTTTTATTTAGATCTATATTATATTTAATTTTGTATACCGGTGATTTTCTCAAAATAATAAAAATATATAAATCGACACTTTTTAAAACATATTTCCTTTTATATTAGATGTTACAACATTTCAAGAGAGCATTTTTAATAAAATATCTGGCTATATAATCTTAGCAAAACCCATTCCAGTAAAGTTAATAGCCTTAATTTTAGTTTTCATCCATTAAATTTTCCACTTGTTTAAGCTTTATGTTCCACTATAAGCGCCAGTCATGTTGGCGCATTAGCGACGCGATATCGAAATAATCAACGCAATAATTATTTCCCCCGTCATACAGTTTCATATTATTATTTTAAATTTCACATACTGTCATTCTAAAAATGATATATGAACATATTTTCACAGAGTATTCTTCGCTATTTAGTTCCACTGCAGTCGACGCAAAACATGAGTTATTGATTTGATAAGGCTTTTACTTGATGGAAGCCCTTTATACACTCTATAATTAAATCATGTTCAAGTTTATTTTGTAATTAAAATGTGTCCTGTTCGTCGTTATTTGCTTATACCATAAAATAATATTACATATATGGCTGTGATGAGCTGTGGTGATGCCATGACCATCGATTGTAAAAAAAAATTAACACAAGAAATTGTTTTTAATATATTCGATAGTTGTTCTGCTACTTTCTTGTGGAACCAAATTCTTAAATTGTGTAAAATGAAACACTTGTTTTGTTCCATATTTCCATAAGAATATGGAACAAAACAACTGTTTTACTATATTCAATTTACAAAAAAAGTTTGTTGTGTAATAGTTGCAATCATTAAGATCACGTTAATTTGCACTTTAAAAATGCACATTTATTTAATTAGGACTAAAAGGAAAGGGGGATTGAAATGTAAATTCGGAACGGTTTCTAGAGATCTAGATAAAACAAGATATATTGTCGCCCCATTCGAGGTAATTATTCCGGCCGGAAAACTCGGAAAGGATGGGCGTAAAAGTTTTCAAAAAATTTTCGTGTTTGGTTTGTAACAGGTCCTGGTCCGTAAATGATACACACTCTGATTTGGGGCAAGCTTCCTTCAATTAAGGTGAAAATCGTTACGGGGACAAACACCGGCCGTAATTGCTTCTGAAATTATCAATCTTTCAGTGCGAACATTCTGGGGGGTTTACCACGAGATATTTTGATCAATTTCTCGGCCCCATTGTCACACTGATATAATAGGGTTTGTTAGAGTGGTGCTGCCAATGCCGTTAGTTATTACAGCCTTGTAATATTTTTGTATAGAACCTTTGTGCGATTATTTCTATATATTTCTCGAGCGCGGATTTCCTAAAGCCGACGAATATGGCTTTAAACTGCATCACGTAGATGTTTATTATGCTTTTAAACTATTGTAAGGTCATTAAGATCCGGTTTCTTCACAACTAAACCGTTTAGATAAGCGGTTCCTAACCTTTTTAACACGCAAGAATAGGTTTCTATGTTCATTTATTGTTTTTAATAAGTAAACAATATTTCTTTAGAGCGTGACATGTATGTACTTCTACATTGTAAATGACAAATGTTTAGAAGGGGGGCCCCGGTGGTAGAGTGGGTAGAGACTCTGTCCATTGACCGACCCAAAGGTCACGGGTTCGACTCCCATCCGGTATAATCATTTATAAATAAAAAACGATTCTATCCGGGTCCATGGTTATAGTGTGAATGTGTAGTGGCGTCCTAGATGTAATTTTGATATAATATTATTTAAAACATGAAAATGTAGCTTGATGGCAAATGGTCATAGTTACTAAGGGTGATAAAATAAATTTAAAAAAATATGTTTGAAGCTATTCCTAAAATTTTTTTTCTTGAATTTTCATAAATATTTGAATGAGAGAATAGCTTACGCTTCTTTAAGTTTGCAAAATATTAAAGATAATATATAAAATCACGAAAATGTTCTTGTAAACTGCAAACAAGAAGTCTTTATTAATAAGACTACTAAGCCACAAAATATTCATTAAAACAACTACTTCCCGTGCAAATACTCCGACGAATATTGAATTATTTAATGTTTTTTATTCAATTTGAATTTATTTACAGATATGGGTAAAATCAGAAGAAAAAGTATACGAATCACGAATCCAACTCAATTATAATTATTTAAATTAACGACATTTAAAGTATTTATTCATAAAAGGAAACCAATGTATCCTGTTTTTCAAATTACTAACCATTTAACACCTCTCATGTTTCGGATCTTCCCATCTCTGGTCCACGATGTCTTATGTTTAACCTCACGCAACGTATGTAATCTACCCTAAGTAACTGGGATGTGTAAACGTTGCCCAAATTTGATACAACATGTTGTAATATTGTGCTGAAAGAGCAAAATAAATCAAATTGATGCAACAAACCTGCAAACTGAACTTGATCACTTTTATAGCTGGTGTAACGATAACAGATTAACGCTAAACATCAAGAAATGTAATATCATTACTTTTTCACGAAGTACAAGATCGATCATTACAAATCATGTTTTCAACGTTGTAGCAATAAATCGTGTTGATAGAATAAGGGATTTAGGTGTCACTGTGGATTCGAAGTGGTCATTTGCACACTATATTTCAAACATTGTCACGAAAGCCTATCAGATGCTGGGTTTTGTAAAGCGTAACAGTAAGAACTTTACAAATAGTAGATAACTCTGTATAATTCGTTAGTGCGACCCCACTTGGAATATTGTTCAACGGTATGGTCTGGTTACACTGAATGCGACATTAATCAAATTGAGCAAGTTCAAAAGAAATTTGTAAGGTACCTTGCCTATAAATTTAGTACTGACCAGCCCCACTTTGATCTTTTGACGACTTTTTAGAAGCTGACATTAAGTTAATATTCAAACTACTCAATGGATATTTGGATTGCCCTGATCTGTTGGAATTGGTTGGTATACGAGTTCCACCGCTCTCTTCGGTCTGACATTACATTGCATATCGGCTACAGGCGCACGGATTATGCGAAATATTCCGCTTCTGTTCGGGTTTTGCTCACGCGAATATTTTAAAATTTGATTTTTTTAATGGGCCTTTTTCATTATAAAAGCGTCTTTTAAAAGATTTATAACTTTTCTTGTTTAGTTTTAAATTCAGTGTTTGTACATATTTGTTTTTTTGTATATTGTATTTTTCATGTAAATAGCATGCCGTTGAAATAAATAAATAAATGTGCTATATTTTCTTGCACTTTTGTACTTACAATAAATACTGGGCGTTTTTCTGTTAAGTATACATATCTCAATTATACGCTGTAAATCTTCAGATATTCGTTGTTCTTTTCTTTAGAAGTTCAATTTGAAGCTTTAAAAAAGTGTTTCTTACTCCCAGGTTAGGCATGAAGTAAAAAAAAGCCTACAAATAGTTTTCAGGTTTTTCTAAACTCGAAATATTACTTCATGCGCCACGCGTTTTAGACACTGATTTCAAGTGAAGTTCACTTGTTCACAATATTTCATTGTTGTTAGTGTTTAATACGCGTGGCGCATGAAGTGAAATGTTTCTTTTAAGTATACATATCCCGATCATTACAGCGTTTGGTAAATTTGCTCGAAATTTGAAAGCGCAATGTTTTGTTAGGCGAAATAAACATTTATAAAAATTATTACCGCCAGATCAAACTTAAACAGTATATTATTAACTTCATTTTTTGTGTACAAATATTTTAATGATCGCTAGAAAAATAATTCATACAGGGTGCTTTTCTTTTAAGTATACATATCCCAATTATATGCTATTTTTTTTTAAGTACTTCATGCCCAGGTAAAGAGTGAAATACAGTCGTTAGAAGGTTTAAATTAAATGCTTTAATAAAATCAATGAACGCCTGAAAATGTACATCGGTATATGTATAGTTAAGAGAAAAAATCTCTGCATACAAAATGTTGTTTCAGGTAGGTAATGTCATGATCAGGGAATTTCAAATATCTTCGTTATCATTCACAATAATGTTTCCTTTTTTTATAAAAAAAAATGTAAATGATAATGAGAAGTTTTGAAATTTCCCAATCATAACATCCCTTGTTACCTGAACTAATATTTTGCTTATAAGATTTGTAAATATTTTGCCTGTGCTATTCCTTTGAGAATACAATTTAACAGACCGAAACTAGTCGGAATGAAGTTTTTAATTTATAAACAGTTCTAAATGTTTATATTTTAGGCACTAAATATAAACATATACTGTTTTATAAATTACAAACAGATTAATAAACGTCTAGATTCAATAGTTGTTGATTAAAAAAATAAGGATTTTTCAAAAAATCAGTTTTTTGCTGATATCTCGAAAACAAAAGAAGATATTTCAAAATTGTTTTCAGATTATTGGTAGGCTTTAAAATACTCAACTTTGCCTTAATTTAACTGACTTTCTATCTCTTCAAATAACTGAGATCCCCATACATGCTGTCGAAATACGGACACCCTGTATACCTGTACCATTGTTAATTTAAATCACTTCTAGTTTAAAAATGACAACTTGAAGTTGTCAAAACTATAGTCATTTCATAAAGTCTCAATTATACAAACAAAGTTAAAAAGTGTTTCATTTGTGAAAAACTGGGCATTTGTAAATAAATGAATGTGTTATAGTTTTATAATTCCTTAAGACATATTTGAAATATTAGATATATGAAGCTTGAGATAGAATTGAATCGATCGTTACAAGTATAGACCAGTTGTTTATTTGCAGTGATATTTTGGAGCATTTGAGAAATTGCGGTCTCAGTGGTTGCATTATTTCATCATTTCGCTTTTGGGCAATATATTTTACTGGGTACATACACATATTTCTGCACATCCGATGTTGAAATGAACTGATAAGGGCGGATGTTATGCACATCCTCGAGCGAGATAATTCAATGGACGGACGCAATACGGAAGTGTCCCGGTTAGGCTGAACTGCTGAAGAGGTCACACACTAGACATAGACAGCAGAGCAGGGTTCACCACTGGAACTTAATAAAGTGCGCCGAATTAGGGCCCTCAAACTGTCAACAGTATTAATAATGCCGCACAGAGTGTGTGGCTTAAAAAAGTTTCATTACGCCGCACTATCCGCGAACATCAACGTCGTCGACTATTATAATAAAAATATGAAGAATCCACGGAGGGCTAAAATTATTTATGTCCCGGGGGCGTAAGCCTCAATTACGACCTAATTAAAGGGCGCATGCTTTCAAAATGCGCGCCGCAGCACTCAAATTTTTATTAACACATTATTATAAGCTAAGTAACAAACAGGCTGTTACAAATGTATATCAAGTTTTTTGTTTTGCTTAAAGCATGAAATGTAGCCTTTACTTCATAGAAATATTTACAATCAAAATAATCGAATCGGTCAATTATTAAAATCATCTATCAATATCATTTAAATGATCATTCAAATGATAATATTAATGATCATTCAGATGAAAATATAAATTATCAGTCGAATAGTAATATGTAGGATCATTCGAATGATCATTCAAATGGTTATACAGGTTTCTTTTTAATTATACATATACATACGCATTTTTTTCATTTTCAATTTTAGGCACTGAACGAGTGTTTTCCACTCCCAGATTAAGCATAAAGTAAAACTTCGAGTTAAGATGAGCCTGAAAATTTGGTTTCAGGCTTTTCTAAACTCGAAGTTTTACTTCATGCGCCACGCGTACTGAACATTGAAAACACTGAAATATTATCAACAAGTAACTTTCACTTAAAATCAGTGTCTTTTATAGGTGGCGCATGAAGTAACATTTCGAGTTTGGAAAATCCTGAAAATTTGGTTTGGTCGTTCCGCCATGCTTAACCTGGGAGTGGACAACACTCGTTCAGAGCTTCAAATTGAAAATTAAAAAAAAACAACGAATATCTAAAGATTTTCAATGATGAATAGTCGATTATAATAATTTTAGAATCATTATGCATAAATGCGAGATGGTTTTATAAAGAATAGCCGAAATGAATGTCGCTAATAATATGGCGTTGTTATTGGCGAATCAAAAGTAATGTTTTGGATAAAACCGACATCTTTTGTGGCATAGAATCCGTGTTGGAAATAAAAAATAGGGATTCCCTAAGAAATGTTCACGTCCCAAGAGGCAGATTAATAGCTTCTCCCAAAATCGCAAAGCCATTTTATTTGGAACATTTCTTCATACAATTTGTATTCTCCAGACAATTTACAGTCTCAAGTTAAATGAAACACTGTGTATAATTAGGCAATTTCATTATCAAAATTACGCCAATTCACTGCGAAATATACCCGACGACAAAAATCCTATTCTAATAGCTTATGAAGTTAGTCATCAATGATGATAAATGACAAAATCATATAAAGCAGGCTTTTCAGTAAAAAACGTTACCTTCGATTATCGTAATCAGCAATCGAAGTATGCCCCAAGGAAGTGATCATTCCGTAAGTAAAGTTCAGTCTGTTGCTTCCAAAGGTCACACTTGCAATGAAAACGCAATCGCAGATATGATTTAGTTGATCACTGTGAGCTGAACTAGAAAGATATTATTATATTTTGGTAATCATCGCAGATCACGGTACTAAATCACAATTTCAATCTTTGCAGACCGATAGAGTATACCTGTTACAATTTCTGTGACTACGAAGTCTGTTTAAACAGGATAGTAGCACAAATATAATAGGTTTGTTTGTTTGTGTTGCACTAAGTTGAACTGAGTTCATGTTTGTGACGTCACAGTTCAAGTTAGTGTAAATTCACATTTACAATTGCAGGCGCCCAGTTCGTGTAACGAGCAGGTGGGCTATTGACAGCTCCCATGCAATTTGTCATCGGTAAGAAGTTGCACTAAAGTGACGTCATTTCACTCCATACGGTTTGGTAAATTCTTCCCAAAATGACGTCATTTCAGTGCGACTTCGCACCGATGACAAATTGGATCGGTGCTATGAATAGGCCCCCAGATTCAGTGCAAAAAGTGCTGCACTAGTTCATGTAACGAACAGACCCAATATATAGCAACAATTTATAATATATAAAATTACGAAAAAACTATTCGTGAAAATGAAAACAATGTCTTAATTAATAAGACAACTTAAGACGGTAAATTTAATTAAGACATTGTTTGCATTTTCACGAATAGTTATTTCGTAATTTTATATATTATGTTTAAAGTGTGCAAACTATAAGAAGCGTAAGCTGATTTTCTCGAATTCAAATAGTTTTGAATTTGAATTTATCTTGCAACAATTTAGTTATAATACAGAATTTTAATAGCTACGCTATCTAATGCTCCATATTGGCATCGTCAATGACAAGAATGAAGTGCATATACAGTCACTGTTTCGTCCTCGAACGAGCAGAACTCTGTTTGTGAAACCAGAAAACATATATCAAAATAAAATTTGTGTTCAATGGCCCGGCACCAGATACCCACTGACGCGTTTAGGACTTCAAGGTCATTGTCAGTGTCGGTCGCCCGCCAACTGTTAAATTCACATGTTAAATCCCTATCTAAATGACAGATTTCGTACGACCGAATCGTACGACGATTCTCGAGAATACCGGCCCTGTATATGCACTTTGTGCATTCTTGTCATTGACGGTGGAACTATAAAGAATTAGATGGCGTAGCTATTAAAATTTCTTAACGGTGTTTCCATATTGACTTGATATAGTCGGAAATGTTCAGTATTCCTCAGCACTGGGTCGGAGATCACACTGACGAGGACCTTGAAGTCAGAAACGCGTCTGTGGATATCCGGTGCAGTCTTGGGATCTGGGAGGGAAATTAACTATTTGGAGGAATTTTCTTACTCTAAGGTTAATAAAGGGAAAATTTGTGTGAAAGAAGGATTTATTATTTTAATCCATGAACAACTACAAAAATATTTTTACTGAATTAAAATACTTTTTTAATCAATTTTCTCATTGAAACGCAAAATCTGATAGAACTTTTTTATTGATTGCCGTAAAAAAATATTGATAAACACTGAATTTTTAATGGAGCGTTATTTATATTTATAGTTTTTTGCACCAAAATTTAACAAATAACTGTTACATTAGTTTGCAAAGTAACATAATAGTACGTAAATATTTCAAAGGGCGAATAATGATCTCTCTTGACAAAGAAATTCCTCTGCAAGCCTTTATACAAGCAGTGTTGCCAACTATAGAGGCGAAATATCCGTCAGAAAGTCACTATTTTTGCACTAGAATTTCGCTAAAAGTATATTCCTTGTCAATATTACAACAATCAACTATTGGTAATTTTTTAGGTACTAATTAGTGATGGGCAAGATCGATCAAAAAAGATCGATCCTTGCAAGTGATCGAGCCGCTCGATCTTCTCGTGCCGCTCAATCTTTTTGATCGGCTCGATCTTTTTGATCAGCTCGTTCTTTTTGATCGGCTCGATCTTTCTGTTCGGCTCGATCTTTTTGATCAAGTCGGTCTTTCTGATCGGCTCGATCTTCTTGATCGGCTCGATCTTTTCGATTGGCTCGATCTTTTCGGGCGGCTTGATCGTTTCAGGCCACTCGATCTTTTTGAACTTGTCGAGCTAGTCGATTGATCAATCAGTTCGAGCAAATTGATCAAATCGGTCAGCACGAGACAATTGATCAAGTTATACGGTTTGAGGTACTCTAGCTGCATGCTATAGAGCTATTTTGAGCCTAGGAGGTACCATTGAACAATCACACTATTTAATTTAATTTAATTTGATTGATTAGGTAATTTTTAAACTTTCAAAGTAAATAAATTACTTCAATTTTGCTTCTATTATTTAACATTTGCAGGAAAAATGTATTCAGAAATTCACATAAGAGTTATTCTGTATTAAATAATTCATAAAATAAACGATGAAAGTAAAATAATAGTAAAATAATGATAATTATATAAAAATTGAATCATCACTACTAACAAACGTCACCCCCGGAGAAAATATAATTTTTTAGAGGTTTAATTCCTAATTACGATTAAAATAAAAAATTTAACTTGGTTCAACAAGTAACTCGTTAAAGAATAAGATGTTTGTGCATTTCATAATGTTTTTCTAAAATAGAAAAAAAAGAATTTATGTTTCTGCTAATTAACCCCTCAACCCCTTCCACAAAAACAATAATTTTACTGTTTTTTTTGTTAACTAAATCATGATAACATGTAAATTCTTACAACCATCGACAGATGTTTTCTTTTTAAACTTGAGCTGTGAAGTTTTTATTAATTTTCTATAGAGACATTAAATCATTGTAAAAATAATAACCATTTATAATTAGGAACTTTTTTAATATTTTACAAAATGTTAGTTATAGGTGATGGTGCTTTCTATTTACTAAATAATTTGTATTTCTTTTTCTAAAATATTGATAGGAATTTTAGAAAATTTGTTTTGTTAATTATAATATACGCAGAAAATAAAATTAAGTGGTATGTGTTCATTATTCTTATTTTATAGAAACAGAAAATAATGTACAGGGAGTTTTTCTTTTTAAGTATACGTATTCTAAATTCAGCCCATTTTCTGTAAATCTTTAGATATTCCTTATTTTTTTTAAGTTCAATTTGAAGCTTTAAACGAGTATTTTCCACTCCCAGTCTAAGCATGAAGTAAAATTTCGAGTTTAGAAAATGCCCGTGAAAATTTGTCGAGAGTCGCGCAGCGACCCGAGAAGAATTCTTACCACTTTAAGCTTCATAATTTTCCAGTTGTTTGTGCTTTCGAATTATAATTTATTAGTACTAGTGATGGGCAAGATCGAGTATCTTAAGGATCGATCGAGCTTTACTTCTTTCCTAGCAAAAGCAAACTTTCTTAACAAAACAAGAAAAATAGGGAGGCTTTTCTATATTTGTTGTTGTCAATTAACTAATCATTATTGATTCTTCCAACAAAAACAAATTCTACTAATTTCTTAACGATTTCTGTAAATGACATTAAAATATAACTTTCAAATGTGTTTTATTTGTCAAGTTTTTAAAGAAACACATTTTAGTTAGTTCAAGAGTTTCTGTTAGTTTTATTTACATTCTAATAATGCAGTTTTATGCAGGTTAAATAATAATAAAAATAATAAGCTTAATAAAGCAATCTACACATTTTAAAAAGTTCCTGTTTTTAAACTACTTAATCATTTGTTATTTTTGCCCAGAATAGAGGGGGATTTTTTCTTTCAGGTGTACAGGCCCTGGTGCATTTGGGAGGTGCCACATATGGAAAACTTTTTTATTTGAAGAGATATTCAAAAACCGATTTCGCGAGCTATGGTCACTTCTTCGTGTTTTTATTAATCGTGAAAAGAACATTGATCTATCTCTAACCGTTATAGCCCTATAACCGAAAGTTGATAAAATGTCGTTTTTATTAAGTTACTGTAACTCATTTGTTTTAAAAGTTAAAACCAAACTGTAACAACTTTCTTATAGCAACTTTTTACAACCATTAAAATGACAAACGTGTTTTATTTCAAGGACGTTTCGTTTTTGTTTTCCTACACCAAACATCGAATAGCATTTTTTATGCTGATTTCAACGGTAATGGCACATTTGTATACCTTTGTGAAAAAAGTTGTTTGTTATTTACGACAAGCAAAGAAGCACTTAATGTCAATCAAGGGTGCTTATTTGTAAAACAAAATATAGCACATCGATAGTGGTCATATTTTCATACATATCAAATTGTTTACCGGTTGTCATGGCAACTTTGCAAATAGCATTTTTTGACAAAAGTATGCATGTAGCACATCATTAACATCAGGGTTAAAAATGCTGTTCAATAATATACATATTTCCATATGCGCTCATAAGAAAAATCTAATTTTAATATAAGAAAACAAAAACAAAACGTCCATGAAATAAATCAGCTAAGTCATTTTAATGGGCGTAAAAAGTTGCCATTGGAAAGTTTTTACAGTTTGGTTAAAACTTTAAAAACAAATGAGTTACATTAACTTCATAAAAACGACATTTTATCAACTTCCAATTATAGAGCGAAAACGGGTAGTGATAAATTAATGTTATTTTCGCCATTGATTAAAACACGCGTAAACGGTTTTTCAATATCTCTTTGAATAAAAAAGTTTTCCATATGTGGGACCTCCAAAATGCACCACCCTGTACATATCCCAATAACAGCCTATGTGCTATATATTCGTTGTTTTTAAATATAGTTTAAATTGAAGCTTTAAACGAGTGTTTTCCACTCCCATATTAAGCATGAAGTAACAATTTATGTTTAGAAAAGCCTAAACGTTTGGATTTAAACGCAAACTCATATTTCTTATATTGTCTTTACAAGACTCATACATACTACGGAATAATTTTGATATTTTTTAATTAATGCAGTCGTTTTAGCAATATTCCAATTCATTTTTTGCCTGTAGCACTTTAAACTTAGCATAAGATAGTAACTAACAAATTCTCTTTGTCGTTTTGTGAAAATAGTACGTACTACGTCGCATACTGTATGTTGAGTTCTTAAATGCCTAGATTTTCAACATAATCTTTAATAAATTTTGAGATTAAGAGTAATTTATATTATTTTTTCTCAATAGAAACAATAAAGTACATTTAAATAGTATTTGTTTCATTGTTTCTAGTGCTTCATTACAGAATTTTCAAATTGTATTTTATTGAGATGGTATTTTAGAGGACAATGTCCAATTTAAAAGCGAGCAACAAGCTTCAACTTCTAACATAATAGAATAATCTAATCTGGTAATGCTAGAATTTTTCGGATATAGCTGTTTAGAAGTTCGCTTACAACCACAGGGGTTGCAAAAATGGTAATACAGTATTGATTTTACAACTCAGGCTATAAAGCGGTCGTATGTTGTTGATTTTTCAGCTTCACGAAATGGGGTATGCTCCCTATCGCTTTACCGCCTGGAGCCGCCAATGATTCTGTGGTACGTAAGTCAATGGCGTATATTTCCGTCTGAAAGATTAATGTTGAATGGACTCACACTAGGATATATTAGAAGATAGTTTTAGTATGGTGAAATAAAATTGATAAAACAACATTTCATTCTAAACGATATAGTACAGACAATGATCTCTATTGAATGGGTTGAATCAATTTGAATAAGTCGCTATTAAGTAAAATGGTTTAAGATCCTGAATACCTACTACTAAGGTTTTGAATAAATTTGAATAATTTCCATCGTATTATCTATACGTACATGTTTTGTTATTAGTGCTATAATAAATTCTAAACATTTTTAATATGACTTTATTAGATACATGGATTATACATCTGCGTAACAAAAATTTAAAATAACTATGGTTTATTTTTATTATTAAAAAAAATATCACACTGTACATGCCTGCGATCGTATAAAACTTACTTGAGAAATTTAGGCTGAAGTGTGTTTTAAATGAAGACAGTGGAGATAATGACTATTTCTAAAAATCAGTTAGTTAAAAATTAGGCATACAGGGACTTTTTTTTCAAGTATATTTTTTGTATGGAGTTCAAATTGAAGCTATTAATGAGTGTATCCACTCCAAGATTAAGCATGAAGTAAAATTTCGGGTTTAGAAAAGCCCCGCGTAAAAAAATTGTCGAGGGTCGCGCCAGCGACCCGAGCCAAATTTTCACGAGTCTTCTCTAAACTCGAAATTTTACTTCATGCGCCACGCGTATACAGCACTGATTTAAAGTGAAGTTTAAAATACACTGCTTCAGTTTGATGTCACGTTAATAATCAATCATTACAAATTATTATTCGGCAAATCTTCCAAAATTCAAGCGCGTAAACCAATTTGCTTTCCGATTTATTCTTTTAATTATTTTCACATGTCCAACAGAAAACTGCGCAATTTTTTTAATCGCAAGGCAAAAATATTAATTTGTAAAATTTATGAACGCGAGATCAAACAATACTTGTATAATTTTATCTTTTAAAAAGTATATTAATAAGTTAATTAATTAATATATTAAAGTGTGTAAACTAAAGCGTAAGCTTATTATCTCGAATTCGAATAGTTTTGAATTTGAATTATTCTTGTTTGAGTAGCCGTATATTTTAAACTCTACTATAAATCAGTGTTTAATTCGCGTGGCGCATGAAGTAAAATTTCGAGTTTAGAAAATCCTGAGAATTTGGTTTGGTCGCTCCGCGAAGCGGAGCGACCAAACCAAATTCTCAGGCTTTTCCATAAGTACAGTGGACGTAAGTCCATATCTAACTATAATTGCAGTTGATGTAAGTCGATAGATTGACATTATACCTAACCTAACTTATCAGAGTGACACCTAGCCTCAAAAACCTTGATGATGTGAAATACAACTAACCCATTGTGTCAAAAGTTAGGTTAGGTTCGATGTTATATCATTTACCTAAATGTATGCGGCACCCAACCTAACCTAACTTTTGACACATTCGCCGTTTTATACCACTTTTAACACTTAATGTTATATTACTTTATGTCATACAATAATAAGTAATTTATTTTCCAGAAATAGTAAGCAAATATACAAATTATTGAAAAACTATGTCATGTCATAAGTGATAGAGTGACAAACAAAATATGTTCACGACTGTCAAAAAATATTACAATTTTGAAATATTATAAAATTATAGCTATCAATTAATGTATTTTTCATACGACCGCTCATGTGTACGCACACGCTGCGGTGATGAGCCCGGTACGGGGATGAGCTCGTCTGCTCGGTATGGGCACTGGTACGTGCTTGGATATATGTAGCTCCGTGGTGGTGGGTAACTCTGTTGAATGGAGAAATTGCACTCTGAGGTTTCTGGGCTCTTCGTGAGATACAAATGACTCGCAACGGAGTTGGTGATTAACGCTGGTTGTAAGGCAGCGGAGAAAGAAAGCAGGTTGAGGAGGCTATTGTTCTCTGAGGTTTTTAGGCTCTTCGTTGAGAAACAAGTAACTTCGCTCGAGACTGGTTTGAATCTGATTTATTTTATAATATCATGGTCTTTTATATACAATTCATATTTACATACTATACGTCATATCTAGGATTACAAGTGCTAATGTCTAATTTCTTTATTAACAGAATACAAGATATGAATAACTATATTTACATAGAATCTTATCGAACGCTAGGAATGCGTTTTGCTTATCTAGTTTGGTGGCCCGGTGCTCTGTTCAATTGTTGAATTGAACAGCTCCCAAAAAAAGACATTTCTTCGCTATACCTGCGCATTGAAAGTTGACAATTGTATATTTGTATTTCGACAAGTAATGACAGTTTTGAAAATTGAATTTTCAAAACTAGTTTTGAAAGTTAAGAGGTTTGAGGACGTCAGTGTCAAAATAATTAAAATTAAATGAGTAGTGATGAAGAACAATTAACGCCGCACGGTGTAACGGTAACCCCGAAAATGGCCAAATATACAATAAAGTTATCAAAATCAAAATTAACGTCTACCTTAAACGAAATTATATTTCATAATCACTTCGGCATACTTCAGATTAAATGCATAGGATTTATTGCCAAGATTTATCGTTGTTATATTTTATAATAAGTGTCCATTTTGCTTTGACAATCTGAGTTTATTATGTAATTAAACTTTTTTATAAAAGCATAATCATTACAAGAAATTTAACGTTTTTTTAATATTACATTTTTGTGTTAAAAAAAACTGTTATTCCTATTAATTGAAGTCTTTAGAACACATGATGTATGCCATAAACACGGTTATACTCTGCGCCGCCGCTATTTGGTCGTAGAAAAAGCAGAGTATTAAACACGTTTTGAAAGCTGAATTGCGGGCTCGTAAAAGTAATTTGGTATTCGCATGCAATACGTTACTTTCTTGGTAAAACATTATCATATTTTTTTTAATATTGAATTGAAATAAAACGACTTGATTTGAATAACACTTTTTTTAACCAAATTAATTAATTGTGCGTACATTTTGATACTATTTTAATTTTTAATTAAAATAAAACTTCTAATGAATATTTCACTCCCAGATTAAGCATGAAGTAAAATTTCGTGTTTAGAAAAACCTGAAAATTTGGATTTACCGGGGCGCGCGAGCTAAGCGAGGATTTAGAGTCAAAGGTGTGGAATCGGAATTTTGCGATGAGAGAATCGGAGTAGAGTTGAAAATTTTGTATAACTTCAACTTCGATTTTTAATATAATTATTCAAATGTAATTGTGCTAAACATATTTCCTTTTCTTCCTAAAATTTTAACCTAAATAACGTTTTTAATTACAATAGAAATGTATGTAATTTGTATACAAGAAAAAACCAAAACATCGATATTTTTCCAAAAAGCTATTAGATTGCATTTATGCAGATATCAATGAAACATTTATTTGTTGCGAAAAATCGCATTATTAAATAAAGTTTTAAAACGTTCACATTCGGAGCTGAAATCAAAGTTGGCGTAGGATTTTCGAAAAATATAGGAGTCGGAAATGGAGTTGGAGTCGAAAATTTCATTTAGCGACTCCGCTAGTGCTGCAGAATATGTCTAAGAGGTCTAACTGACATTTGAAACTCAATCTTTTAAAATAAGTAGTCATGAAAAATTTAAATTAAATAACTTTAATCAGATATTACTCAAAATCTATGCCAGTAATGAAATTATGTTTCCTACAAAAGTAGCTTATTTTTTAAAGACCTTTTCAATGATATTACTTTTGACCTACCGTGCTATTTAAAAATCTGGAGCTTTAGACATTTTTAAGCAAACCCTCAGGTATGCCAACCTTTCTGAGTAAAAACAATATCATCATTCGATTCTTAAATACGGCTATTGTAATATTTTTTTGTATTCCAACTCTCTAGGACCAGCCGTTTTCTCAAAAAAGCCTGATACGGATGCTCTGGGACACCCTGTATAATATTTTTTAAGTTAGTCAATCTCACTTTAAAATATTCGATACTTGTTTTGCTACTCTCTTGATGAAACCAAATTTTCAAATTGGGTAAAGGTAAACACTTGTATTGTTCCATGTTTTTATTTTCAGTTTTAACTTTGACAATGATCGTAACGGATCGAAACGCGTGTCAGGCAACTGAAAATAAAAAAAAAACAGGGAACAATACAAGTGTTTACCTTAACCTAATTTCATTCTTTAAAACTTATTCAGTATTAAGACTATAAGTATCTTTGCAATATTATTGAATAATGGGTGATTGGGTATATTTACGGTTTAATTATTAGAAGTTAGTAAATAATTCTAACAGTAAGCATAGTAACACGTTAGTAATATAATATTTAATACATAAAACACTCAACTAACTTCTATTAAGACAATGATGTTTTGAATTAAACCTGTCTTTTATAATAACCATTTATTCATATATTGTGCTTAATTAATTAGCTGTAAGAATGTTTTTTTTATGTTTTACAATAATCTTCTAAAATAATACCGTTAAACCTAAGTTAAAGCTTCATTTTAACTACACACGTTGTTCATGAAAACTTAATGCAAACCCGAGGAAAGCAGTTTGTATTAGGAACAGTGTGAAGAATACATTTATGTTTGCTGAATCTTAACAATGGTCTTTTAAAGTGCAACTATCCACGGTTTAACTGCGCATTCTTTATTCTAAGTGCATATCCCACATAATATTAAACGACGTAATGTGACCATGAAATTTTATAAGTTTCATTCTAAAGAAATACTTAACATTTTTTTCAGAATATTGAACTTTCTTGTACTAAAGTGTAAATCATTATGAAAGGAATAAGTATAGGACTAAAAGAACATGTATAATAATACACTTTATTGATTTCAATATTACATGGCCCGAAAAAAAAGTTTTAAAATACCTATATATCATGCAATATTGAATAAATAGCAATATTCTATTTATAATAAATAAAACATTCAAATTAACGAATGATCCCCTATGTATATATAAACTTATTATAACATTAAATAAAAACACTTTTTTTTTTAAATTTTTTCACAAATTTATTTTATACCAGATGTCAGAGCTGGGAAGGATTCGAATCATTCAAGATTCGAATCCTGGAATCGAATCTTTTTAGAGGATTCAAAAGAGGCATTCGAATACTTTAGTTAAACTGGATTCGTGATCCGGATTCGTAACATTTTTTTAAGAGGATTCGTATTCGAATCCAAACGTAGATGATTCGAATCTTCATAAAAGGATTCGAATATTTATAAAAGGATTCGAATACTTACAAACTCGAAATTTTACTTCATGCGCCACGCGTACAAAACACTGATTAGAAGTGAAGTTCAGAAACACACAAATACTACTTTAATCATAGTAACAGGGAATCAGATGTTTAGTCTGTTATCAACGATGTTCAGTGTTAATAATAAATAATTAGGTTTTAAATATTTTTGTTAAAACAACTGATAACGATATTTATATGTTAATGGTTATAAAAAATCATAAAATCAAATTTATTCTTAAAGGATTTGTATTCGTGATTCGAATCTTTGATTCGAATCATATTTATCTTTACGAAACCTTTATTCGAGTATTCGTGATTCGAATAATATAAGGTGATTCGGATTCGTGATTGGAATCCTTTTCACGAGGATTCGTCCCAGCTCTGCCAGATGTACATTTCGGTCACAAGGTGAATATTATTAATGGTTTGATCTTATTATAGTTTACATATACACAGGGGATCATCATAAATAAATAAATATGATTACAACAACTAGGGAAGAACATTTTAAAGCTTCTGACAGGAATTTAACTGAGAATCTAAAGGTTTCAGGATCGAATTCTAATCACATTGATTTATTCAAATAAATCTTTAGAAATAAGAAAATCATGAAGAATATAGCACCTAAAATGTAAATTGAACTATTACCATAAAGTAAGTTTAACGTAGGGTATTTAATAGCAAAGTAAAGTGCACTGCATTTTTATACATATAAACATTACAGAGAAAGTCTGAAATTTTTACGCTGCGCGTGTTTGCGGAAGAAACAGAGATTCTAATAAAAATTTCTTTACGTTATCCTTTCAAGACAAACGGTTTTATGCGCTAGTAAAGTTTGGGAATAATAAAGTGTTATTTTATTACAGAATTCTCTGTTTTGTGCTATTATATAAATATATCGTACAGCTCTCTGTAATAACCATATTATTGATCTCTGTAATAACCATATTATTGAAAAGTTAATTTAAATATATTATTAACTAAATGTTGTAGAATATGCAATGGTTTTAAAAGATTAAATAAGATTTTGAATATTCAATTAATATCTCTCACGGTTTATGGTAGATTGATCCATCACAAAAGCGTTCGTGATTAGGAGAGCTTTCAGATCAGTGATGTTAGAATTTCATACAGGCGACTGCGTCAACTATGGAAATTCATTTTGTATAAAATTATACTGTATCCGTAGATTAAATATTTCATAGGGATCCCTATGGAGTCCCGCATAAAACCAGCTTGATTAGAAATCTTTTCGCCAGTATACGAAGTTATACATTGTTTTTGTACATATTGTAGATAAATATAGTTAAATTCGTTTCATTAAGATCAAACTATGGTCATACAGTTCGTATCTTTAATACATTTTTAAAAATCAGGTTTTACTTTCCCCGTATTATTTCGTTTTCGTTTTCGTTTCATTTATTCGAGTAAATTAAAAATAGAGTCAAGTATGAATTTTTATTTCCTTCTTTCTGACATATATATTTATTCAAAGCATTTAACATTATCCTAACGAATGTTTGCACTTAAGTATAAAGTAAATATTTACTGCCTTATTAATAGACCTTAGTATACAGCTTTAACACTATACTTAGGATCAGTGGTAACTATAATTATGGAAAACGTAATTGCGTTACAGTGTTATTATAATTACAGGAAACGTAATGCATTATATTGTAACTATAAATATGGAAAACGTAATGCATTATATTGTAACTATAATTATGGAAAAGGTAATTACATTACATTTAATTACACGCATGGGAAACGTAATGCATTACATTTGAGTTATAATTATGAGAAACTAAATGCATTACATTGTAATTATAATTATGAGAAACGTAATATATTATATTGTATTTAATATTTATAATTACTTTTTGAATAAAATATTTGAGTATAAATAACTATTTTGAGGTATCCTGGGCCCTACACAGGCCGTATTTTGGGGCCTAGCCCGAGCCGGTTTGGTCATTAACAAATTTTAACAAAAATTTGTTATTCTTATTTTCAAATCAATCATAATAATAACCGAAGGGCCCTTGGCGGCTTTTGGAGGCCCAGCCATTATCAAATGAAAAAAAAATTACAACAACGGCCCTGAGCCAGGGCCCCTGACCTAAAATTGGAGAGAAAAAACTACGCCGTGAAAAACCTTCCCCTATAAATAATATTTCTGGAAAATTACCCCTCGAAAAAACACGCCACAAAAAACCACCCCCTATAAAAACATTCCTAGAAAATCCCTCCGAAAACCACCCTCTCCAAAAATTACCTCCTCCAAAAACTACCTCCTCCAAAAACCACCCCTTTCAAAAACCACCACCTCTAAAAAGCACCCCCTCCAAAAACCACCCTTTCCAAAAATCACCTCCAAAAACCACCCCTTACACCTGTTTATAGATATACTTTTGTGTAAATTATAAGAATACATTTGAAAAAATCAGATTTTGACATTATCTCTTGAACAAAAGTGATTTTATGTCTTAGGATTTATGGCTTAGTCTGGCCCGGGCTGTTCTTTTTGGGGGTGGTTTTTACAGGGGTATATTTAGATGGTGGATCATGTTTTTACAGGAAGCGATTTTTCAAGGGAGTCGTTTTCTCGAGAGTGATTTTTATAGAATAATAATTTTTATACTAATAATAATATAAAAATAACCCCCGAGAAATCGACTCCCTTGAAAAATCACTTCCTGTAAAAACATTACATCAAAACCGCCATCTAAATATACCCCCGTAAAAACCACCCGCAAAAAGAACAGCCAGAAAATTTACCTGGAGTAATTTTCCAGGAATGGCTCTAAAGGGTGGTTTTTAGAGAGGGTGTTTTTTAGAGAGGGTGGTTTTTGAAGGAGGTGTATTTTTTGGGGGTGGTTTTACAGGGGTATATTTGGCTGGTGGTTTTCCAGTAATGTTTTTACAGGGAGTGATTTTTCAAGGGAGTCGTTTTCTTGGGTGTGATTTTTATAGAGAACCACCCTCTATCAAAATGTACCTGGAGTTTTAAGCCCGTGATTTCTTCTTTTCCGTTTTATTCGAAAAAAACTACAACTTTTAGAGAGAAGTAAATACATTAATTATATAATTACAAATAATTATATTGTACTTGTATTACTTTGTAATACATTACATTTGTAATGCATTATATTTGTAATGCATTACATTTGTAATTACATACTTTGGTAATGATATAAGTATAGATTGTAACTCCAAAATGCATTATATTTGTGATGCATTACATTTGTAATTACATTATTTGGTAGATATATTCGTATGATTATATTGTAACTCCATTACTTTGTAATGAATTACATTTGTAATTATATTCGTGTAATTTCATTGTAACTCCATTACGTTGTAATGTATTACATTTGTAATGCATTACATTTGTAATACATTACATTTGTAATGCATTACATTGTAATTCAATTACGTAATTCAATTACATTGTAATTAATTATGCCGAACACTGCTTAGGATGATTTTAACTTTTTCGTTTTAATAAAACATTTTAGAAAATTACTATTGTTAGTTTACAACTAATTATTTAATAACATCGTACTTCTAGCTTAAGGCACTTGATCCGTATTATACATAACCTCAAATGCCATAGTAAAAAGAATTTATTCAATTATTTTGCTATTATTTATTTAATATTTTTAAATGTACATGAGCAGTATATTTTAAACTTCACTTAAAACCCGTGTTTTATACGAGTGGCACATGAAGTAAAATTTCGAGTTTAGAAAAGCCTGAAAATTATCAGGCTTATCTAAACTCGAAATTTTACTTTATGCCTAATCTGGGAGTGAAATCATTTGTTCGAAATAAATGTCAATGAAATAATTCAGCGAAAGAAACATTTTTACAAAATAAACAATGTAACATAACCTCTAAACGGTTAAAATGTAATTAGAATGAAGTTCATGAACTTGGTACATATGAAAATGCGATGTAACACTTTCATTCTATCAATAGTTCAAAACTAACTAAAACATGTAGATTCTATTAATACTAAATGATAGTATCATGTTTGTACGGATTTCATAAAAATTAACTAGCATTAAACTATAATGGTATTAGCGGAAATTCTATTAACAATTCAATAGTTCAAAATGAACTAAAACTTGTAGATTCTATTAATACGTAATGGTAGTATCATGTTTGGAGGGATTTCATAAAAAGTAACTAGCATTAAACTATAGTGATATTAGTAGAAATTCTATTAATAAGGCTGTTTGAATTTAGAAAAGCCCGAACATTTGTATTTGCCGGGTATAGTGAAGCTTAAAACACTGATTTAGTGTGAAGTTCTAAAAAAACAGTTTATTTATTTTTACAATATCACTGAACCGAACAAAAAAGTATTAAAGATCGATATTTTACGTATTCATTAATTGTCGATTTACTCTATAACTTAATGTAATTATTTTGATTTTAAAAATGGCATGGTTTGAGGTCGTGTTCATTGGAAATTTGTCAACATATATGTATTTAATACATACAGGGAGGTTTTAGTTTAATTATACATTTTGAAAATGTTTTGTTTATACATTTTGAAAATGTTTTGTTTATACATTTTGAAAATGTTTTGTTTATATATTTTGAAAATGTTTTGTTTATACATTTTGAAAATGTTTGGTTTAATTATAATTTTGAAAATGCAAGATTTGGTTAGGCGAAATAAACGTTCTAAATATTTATTTACGTGAGATCAAACATAAGCAATATATTTTGGACTTCACAATATTTCAGTGTTTTATACGTGTGAGGCATGAAGTAACATTTTCAAGCTTTTCTTAGCTCCAAATTTTACTTTAAGCTTAGTGACGAAGTGAAAACACTGAACTTTTTATAAAAAATAACGAATGTGTGAAAATTACCAGCGAATACTTCGGGATACGTATACATGTACTTACAAAAAATTGCCTGCATATAGTTATTATTATATTAGTAATGTAATTATAGATTATTTAATTAATTAATAAAAAAGAATACTCTAAAATGTACATAGTGTACATTTGTATATATTATAACAGCAGGAGCTGTCAAACTCAAACCCCGTCACATTGTACAATAATACGAACCACCCCTATTGAAAAGCGTTTAATTTTATTATCCGGAATTAATTGACTTTTCACATCCATATAAATAAGGGTAAGCGTCGCCTATTCGAATGTTAGTCGCGCCGCTTAATATCGATTCGATGCAAATCTTGGATATAATTTAAAATTCACAGCAAACACACATCCTAACATGTTGCGGTTTAGTTACTTGTAGGGATTTAGTTGATTAGTTGAAATCTGGGAACAAGTTGACTTTAGGGACTACCTACTCGCGCAATGTTGAATAACTAGTTAACCAAGCAGAATTCTGAGAATTAACAAAATCAAATTATTACGAAATCGCAACTAATATTTTAGGGCGAACAAACACTAACGGGTTTTATTTACTACCCTTCATTTATTATGGAACTTGTCGTTGTTTCTGTTCACTATTCACACTTTATATATGTATTAATTATATGTTTAACAGAAATTACAGATTTGAAATCTATGGTACAATTTTTCTTTGGGGGTATTTTCATATTAAATTATTTCTTCTACTTTTATGTGCCCAATTACAACTTATGCTAAACTCTCCTAACTATCGGATTCATTTTATTATAGTTATTTTATTATAAACTTAAATTCCACAGGACACCTCTCGTGAACTGGACTATAATTCAAATTCTAATATTTGCACATTCAAAATTTGGCTGACAATATCCAGAAAATAATTTCGTAAGTCGTGAAATTGTAACAAACGGTTTTGTTCTTCCAAACTGTACCCAACAATATTTCTTTTAAAATATACATTATGTAAAGTGGAAGTGAACAAAATCGGATTTGTCATTCACGAAGTAAAATATTTTGAGGGTGCATTTGAAATAATCTATGGTTTAAACCAGTTAGTTTAGACTGCAATTTATGCGGTAGGAAGTTTACACTATTGATGTAACGGCATGTGAACCTCATTAGGTCCTTTGTCCTTTGTACATCCTCTAACTCATTGCATCATTAAGACAATTTACTGTTTATGTACTTTGGGGTGACGTTGAGGTAAACTATTTTGGTGTTAAGTGAGTTCAGTCATCTTAGTATCCCAACAGATTTTCTTACCCAGACTGTTGATAGATCCTGAGAAATTATTTGATATTTTGACTAACGTACATTTATCTTTATATCTATATTATGTATGTAATATAACTATAATGTATTTAAAACGTGATTTCTATCAGGAGCGGACGGACAGCTAGGAGTTTAACCCTTACTTCCGTCAAAAATTTAAAAAGAAATATATATATATATAAAATATAAAAACGAATTAAAATTAATATCGACTTTCTGCAAAAAGTTTGTCTCCAAATATTCATTGAAACAACTACTTCTCGAGCTAATACCCCGACAGATATTGAATTATACAATGAATATTTGCGTTACACGACAGCACTGCTGTTCTATGCATAATTTATATGCAAAATGCAACATCAGGTCAAACTATTCTCAAACCAAACTAAATGAAACAAAAGGAAATTGAAATAAATTAAAAAATTACAGGGAATGAATTCTAATTGTCTTAAGCCATCTACAGACGCGTTTCGAGATTTATCCCTCATCAGTATAGCTTTGCTTTAGACTTTTAATAAAAAAATATTAAAATAAAATAAACAGGAAACTTACAGGAATGTCGAAGTGTGTCGTCGAAACAGGTACACAAAACTGGGGCGAGTGAAAATGAAGGAATGTTATTTATAGGTAAAGGATTAAGTCATTAGTAGGTGCAAACAATTTGATACCTGAGAGAGAGTGACATACCGCCCTTAAGGGTACAGTTTCACATAAAGAAAATTTATCATAAAGAAAAATTGAATTTGTCAATAGGTTGCAGAATATTTATAAAATATAAAAACGAATTAAAATTAATATCGACTTTCTGCAAAAAGTTTGTCTCCAAATATTCATTGAAACAACTACTTCTCGAGCTAATACCCCGACAGATATTGAATTATACAATGAATATTTGCGTTACACGACAGCACTGCTGTTCTATGCATAATTTATATGCAAAATGCAACATCAGGTCAAACTATTCTCAAACCAAACTAAATGAAACAAAAGGAAATTGAAATAAATTAAAAAATTACAGGGAATGAATTCTAATTGTCTTAAGCCATCTACAGACGCGTTTCGAGATTTATCCCTCATCAGTATAGCTTTGCTTTAGACTTTTAATAAAAAAATATTAAAATAAAATAAACAGGAAACTTACAGGAATGTCGAAGTGTGTCGTCGAAACAGGTACACAAAACTGGGGCGAGTGAAAATGAAGGAATGTTATTTATAGGTAAAGGATTAAGTCATTAGTAGGTGCAAACAATTTGATACCTGAGAGAGAGTGACATACCGCCCTTAAGGGTACAGTTTCACATAAAGAAAATTTATCATAAAGAAAAATTGAATTTGTCAATAGGTTGCAGAATATTTATAAAATATAAAAACGAATTAAAATTAATATCGACTTTCTGCAAAAAGTTTGTCTCCAAATATTCATTGAAACAACTACTTCTCGAGCTAATACCCCGACAGATATTGAATTATACAATGAATATTTGCGTTACACGACAGCACTGCTGTTCTATGCATAATTTATATGCAAAATGCAACATCAGGTCAAACTATTCTCAAACCAAACTAAATGAAACAAAAGGAAATTGAAATAAATTAAAAAATTACAGGGAATGAATTCTAATTGTCTTAAGCCATCTACAGACGCGTTTCGAGATTTATCCCTCATCAGTATAGCTTTGCTTTAGACTTTTAATAAAAAAATATTAAAATAAAATAAACAGGAAACTTACAGGAATGTCGAAGTGTGTCGTCGAAACAGGTACACAAAACTGGGGCGAGTGAAAATGAAGGAATGTTATTTATAGGTAAAGGATTAAGTCATTAGTAGGTGCAAACAATTTGATACCTGAGAGAGAGTGACATACCGCCCTTAAGGGTACAGTTTCACATAAAGAAAATTTATCATAAAGAAAAATTGAATTTGTCAATAGGTTGCAGAATATTTATAAAATATAAAAACGAATTAAAATTAATATCGACTTTCTGCAAAAAGTTTGTCTCCAAATATTCATTGAAACAACTACTTCTCGAGCTAATACCCCGACAGATATTGAATTATTCAATGAATATTTGGAGACAAACTTTTTGCAGAAAGTCGATATTAATTTTAATTCGTTTTTATATTTTATAAATATTCTGCAACCTATTGACAAATTCAATTTTTCTTTATGATAAATTTTCTTTATGTGAAACTGTACCCTTAAGGGCGGTATGTCACTCTCTCTCAGGTATCAAATTGTTTGCACCTACTAATGACTTAATCCTTTACCTATAAATAACATTCCTTCATTTTCACTCGCCCCAGTTTTGTGTACCTGTTTCGACGACACACTTCGACATTCCTGTAAGTTTCCTGTTTATTTTATTTTAATATTTTTTTATTAAAAGTCTAAAGCAAAGCTATACTGATGAGGGATAAATCTCGAAACGCGTCTGTAGATGGCTTAAGACAATTAGAATTCATTCCCTGTAATTTTTTAATTTATTTCAATTTCCTTTTGTTTCATTTAGTTTGGTTTGAGAATAGTTTGACCTGATGTTGCATTTTGCATATAAATTATGCATAGAACAGCAGTGCTGTCGTGTAACGCAAATATTCATTGTATAATTCAATATCTGTCGGGGTATTAGCTCGAGAAGTAGTTGTTTCAATGAATATTTGGAGACAAACTTTTTGCAGAAAGTCGATATTAATTTTAATTCGTTTTTATATTTTATAAATATTCTGCAACCTATTGACAAATTCAATTTTTCTTTATGATAAATTTTCTTTATGTGAAACTGTACCCTTAAGGGCGGTATGTCACTCTCTCTCAGGTATCAAATTGTTTGCACCTACTAATGACTTAATCCTTTACCTATAAATAACATTCCTTCATTTTCACTCGCCCCAGTTTTGTGTACCTGTTTCGACGACACACTTCGACATTCCTGTAAGTTTCCTGTTTATTTTATTTTAATATTTTTTTATTAAAAGTCTAAAGCAAAGCTATACTGATGAGGGATAAATCTCGAAACGCGTCTGTAGATGGCTTAAGACAATTAGAATTCATTCCCTGTAATTTTTTAATTTATTTCAATTTCCTTTTGTTTCATTTAGTTTGGTTTGAGAATAGTTTGACCTGATGTTGCATTTTGCATATAAATTATGCATAGAACAGCAGTGCTGTCGTGTAACGCAAATATTCATTGTATAATTCAATATCTGTCGGGGTATTAGCTCGAGAAGTAGTTGTTTCAATGAATATTTGGAGACAAACTTTTTGCAGAAAGTCGATATTAATTTTAATTCGTTTTTATATTTTATAAATATTCTGCAACCTATTGACAAATTCAATTTTTCTTTATGATAAATTTTCTTTATGTGAAACTGTACCCTTAAGGGCGGTATGTCACTCTCTCTCAGGTATCAAATTGTTTGCACCTACTAATGACTTAATCCTTTACCTATAAATAACATTCCTTCATTTTCACTCGCCCCAGTTTTGTGTACCTGTTTCGACGACACACTTCGACATTCCTGTAAGTTTCCTGTTTATTTTATTTTAATATTTTTTTATTAAAAGTCTAAAGCAAAGCTATACTGATGAGGGATAAATCTCGAAACGCGTCTGTAGATGGCTTAAGACAATTAGAATTCATTCCCTGTAATTTTTTAATTTATTTCAATTTCCTTTTGTTTCATTTAGTTTGGTTTGAGAATAGTTTGACCTGATGTTGCATTTTGCATATAAATTATGCATAGAACAGCAGTGCTGTCGTGTAACGCAAATATTCATTGTATAATTCAATATCTGTCGGGGTATTAGCTCGAGAAGTAGTTGTTTCAATGAATATTTGGAGACAAACTTTTTGCAGAAAGTCGATATTAATTTTAATTCGTTTTTATATTTTATAAATATTCTGCAACCTATTGACAAATTCAATTTTTCTTTATGATAAATTTTCTTTATATATATATATATATATATATATATATATATATACAGGGTTTCCGGGTTAATGTGGAGAAATAGCTTAACCATATATCCCTGGGATCAAAATTTGATTTAACACAACTTATCCATATCCAAAAATTTACGGCTAAGCCGGAATTACTCTTTGAAGTTTAAAAATGTATTATTAATTTTATTTGTAACGATTGAGCGCTATATTCGATTTGCCTGAAATTTATTATGGTTGATTATCATAATATAACACATCATTTAAGTTATTATGGTCATCATTATTTGACAAGAAGTATAAAAAACAGTAGTACCACAACATAAAAACTAAAATATGTTTTTAGTGGCGCTCCTTATTAAAATTAAAAAAATATTACTTCAAAGATTGGTTCATTTGAAAGCTTTTTTGTCTGTTTATAATGTTTGATATCTTGTACAGTTTTGCCACAAAAATATAAAATATGAATATGGTATGGTACAAGCAGCATACTGTAAATTTTACTTTTAGGTAAATATATGCATAAGCTGTAAATTTTCGAACATTTTTTGTGTCTTAATTAAATGACATTAATTTCAAGCTTTAAACGAGTGTTTTCCACTCCCAGACTAAGTATGAAGTAAAATCAGTGTTTTATAGGCCACGCACTGATTTTTACGCCACGCGTACTAAACACTAAAAACACTGAAATATTGTGAACAAGTGAACTTCACTTGAAATCAGTGTCTTGTACGCGTGGCGCATGAAGTAAAACTTTAAGTTTAGAAAAGCCTGAAAAGCTATGCGACTAATCCAAATTTTAAGGCTCTTCTAAAATCTAAATTTTACTTCATGCCTAACCAAGGATTGGAAACGCTCGTTAGAAGCATCAAATTGAACGTTTTTTATAAAAAAAGGAAAGAACATTTATACTGTACGATATCGGAATGTGTATACTTAAAAGAAAAATCCCCTGTCTGCACAACTTAGCCTATTTAACCGAATCTCTCTCATTCATAATTACTAAGTTATCCTACTTAAAGTGCGACCCCATTAAAAAAAATAATTCGATTTACTAATCCGAACCTTTTTATCTAAACTGATTAAAATCAAATAAATCTACGAAAACTAAATTAAAAATACGATAAAATAAAGCATAAATAAGACATAATGGACAATTTAGTATTTTTTAACATTCTTGAATTTTAACTTAAACATTTTATATAGTTTTTTTATCTTAACACTTTGAATCCCATTCGATTTCATTTCATAGACAATTCGTCAACTTTATTTCATAGAAAAAAATTACAAATTTCTACCAAAAAAAGCCCACAAAATAATAACCTGTATTCTCTTTTTAGTGTGATATTTTTGTTTTAAAATGAAATGATAAAACAAATTTACAAAATTTCAAATGTACAAACTAACAAAAAAATATTATGAAAATAATTTATACTATATTGTGAAGGCTTCCACTTCGTTATACACGCTAATTTCGCAATAAAACACTTTTACTTTGTTTGTATAGCATTTTTATTTAATTAATGTGGCTGCAGTTTTGACAAAGTAATAAGTCGGATACTATTTTCTCATTAATTACTTGGTAAAACATTTTCAACAATATATTGGTTTGTAAATTAAATTCACTTGGTTTTGTTTCACTTATATGTATTCTATTTTCTACTAGTTTCGGCTTAATGCCATTATCAAAAATGATGTACAAATGGATTTGTTTGGAAATATATACTGTCTTGAGTGTTATTGGGTAATAAGTGCATTTAATATCTCTGTTGTCGTTGAACACAATTTTACTCGCCCTTAAGGCTTTTGAAATATTTAACCCTTTCCGATGATTAAGCGTTAATCCCTTATTACCTGTTTAGAGAATTTTTAAATTGATTGAAGAAAAGTGGTGATTAGATGTGGAACAGTGTTTAGAAAAACCGGTGGTTTGTTTTCTATTATCTATGTCTTTTTTGTGCTCTTTTAACCTGATATCAAAAGACCTGTCGGTTTGTCATCACAATCATCACGTTTTAATTCATAAATACCACTTATCTTCAATTTACAATTTTCAGTTTTAATCTTGTTGTTAACTATTAATTTTCCTAAATTATTCGTGTTTGTCAAAATTATGTTATTATTCTTTCCATTTAAAATATTTTTTATTTGTGAAGACAGTGGCTTAATGTATTCCAATCTATTCCATGTTGTGTCTGAATATGTCATACTATAAAAGTAATTTCGAAATTGTTTGTTTTGTTTTTTTAACATTTTATTAATTAAATCTTCAGTGTAGCTATTGTTAACTGCAATTATTTTTATTGTGTCTATTTCGTTTTCAAAGTCTATTTTATTTAGAGGGACATTGATAAGTCTATGTAAAATTGCGTATATTGTACCATATTTAATTTGTGTATGAGTATTTGAACATTCTGGTATGATGAGATCTGTGCAAGTTTCTTTTCTATATATTTTGTATGACAGTTTATTGTTTACCGTTTTCGTGATTGTAATGTCAAGAAAATTGAGGCTGTTATTTATTGGCTTTTCAACTGTAAACTGGATGCTTTTGTTAATTTTATTAATAAAATTTGTAAATGTTTCCAGTTGTCTGTTTGTACCTGTCCATGTCAACATATCTTTCCCAGAAATAAATGTGTTTGCTTTCTGTTTTTCTTAATAAATTATTTTCAAAGTGATCCACTTATATGTCAAATAATGGGAACAAAGGTGAAAGGTTAAGCTGTCTGATTGTGTATAAAATTTATTATTAAATTCGAAGTAACATTGATCAATGCAAATCTCGATTAATGATTTGAGTTCTATTTTTTTTAATTTGATTCATTCGACTTATTTATTTTATTATCTATGATTATTTTTAGTTCATTTATCGGAACTAATGTAAATAAGCTCTTGAGGTAATGAAATTAGTTTTGCGTTGTGGGGAATTGATACGTTTTTTAAATTATGTATTAGTTCTAATGTATTTTTTATTGAATATTTTGGTTTAAAATCAATAAATGCCGGAATTAAATTATTTAAAAAATTGCACAATTTATACGTCGGAACGTATAAGTACGACACCACCGAAAGTATTGGAATATTTTCTTTATGAATTTTTGGTAATTGGTATTTGGTAATTGGTAATTGGTAATTGGTAATTGGTAATTAGTAATTGGTAATTGGTAATTGGTAATTGATCAACATTTTGATACCAAAAAGTTGATCAATAAAATGAATGAATTTTTATATCAGAGATGATTTTGTATAAAAATGTTGATGTGTGAATTAAAGTTTGTTTTAATGCTCAAAAATTGTTATTTTTAAGTTAAAAGCAAACTTTTTTAGAATTCATGAACCGTCAAACCTTATTAAAATGAATTATACAGTATTTATTTAGTCGTTTTTAAACTTGAAAGTAAGATATTTTGAAACATTGTCAATTGTATATTTGTATTATGACAAGTACTGTCACGCTTGAAAATTGAATTTTCAAAACTACTTTTGAAAGTGAAATCCTTAAACGTCAGTGACAAAATAATTAAAATAAAATTAGTAGTGACGAAGAACAATTAACGCCGCCGCTGTTTGGTAGTAGAAAAAACAAAGTATTAAACACGTTCTGAAAGCTACATTATTGCATACTTATACCTTGCAATATGCAAATTGGTCTTCGCATGCAAACCGAAGCTTTTAAAACTTGTCAAACAATTTATAAACACTGAGTTTCCTTTTTGAGAATTCGCATCCTTTTAGAGGATTCGAATTCTTATGCAAGTATTCTAATCCTTTTATAAGGATCAAATCACTTACATTTGATCATTTGAATGATCATTCAAACGGTTATACAAGGATTTTTCTTAAGTATTCATATGCATGCGGCTTTTTTTAATGGTTCAATTTAAAGCTTTAAGCGAGTACTATCCACTCTCAGATTAAGCATTAGGTAAAATTATGAGTTCACAAAAGCCTGAACGTTTGGATTTGGACCAAATTCAAGCTTTTCTAAACTTAAAACTTCACTTCAAACGCCACGCGACTAAACCAAATTTTAAGGCTTTTCTAAACTCGAAATTTTACCTCATGCTTAACCTTCGAATGAAAAACACTCATTTAAAGCATCAAATTAAATATTTGATAAAGCAACGAATATCTGAAGATTTACAGCATATAATTGGGATATGTATACTTATGAATTTCTTTCTATTGTGCCAAATGTGATATAACTTCTTTTCTCTCTCAAAAGTCACATTTTTTTGCAAAGAAGTTAATAAGATAGTTTTGTCTGCAATAACTGATACATACATTTTCATACTAACGAAAAAGCATTAACGAAGCTCTGTATTAATACCTAGAGATTAAAGTATTTAAAGTAGACACTAAGAATATTTATGTAGTTTAATCGGAAAATATATTTCTGGTAAAAGTCATAAATCATACAGTTATTTAAATGAAAATGTATTTATTAAGCAGAAATTTGTAGACAATACATTATTCCTCCTCCATGATTTTGTGTATAAGTCATGAATAATATCCAGGGTTTCGTAGAACAAAACAAAACAAATATGGTTCGTCTCCGGTTTTGTATATTCCGCCATTAACATCGATGTCCATTATGTAGCAGCAAATCGCCGATGTGTGCCATAAACGTTTGAATTATTGCATTTACAATAACCCTATTACGCATTATGAAATTGCTTCAATAATTCCCGAAAACTGTTTTTGCTCCGGAACAGCGCCGAAACAATATTCCTAACAAGGGGGACAGAGACCGAACGCCATTACGTGACATTTAAAACGATTGGTTTTATTTTAGTTTGTCAACGTACCTTGAATTGAATTGAATTGTAATTATGAAAATAGCATAAATCAAATTTATGATATATAGGGAGTTTGCAAATTTAATGCGTTTATAAAATACTGCAATGCACCGCGGCTCTGAACCTGACGTATTTCATTGTGTTTACGGATGTATCATCACATCACTAGCGTTGAAAGGTAATAAAATTTGTTGCACGAGTTGTGAAATAAATTGTCTTCATCCCTCGTCTTTCCCTCTTTAAAAAAGACAACTTTTTCTAAATTGGTTTCAAGACGCCAATTTAAATATCTTCTGCGGTATATCGACTTGTCCTTATATTTTGTTAAATTAGGCCCGGCTCTTGAGTATTTCGTCGCGCAGGGGTGAATAATTAAGAATGAGCACCCTGCTATAAAGGCACGCTTAGTGATTTTCAGATAAAGTTGATGCGAGTATTTTGAAATTGTTAACAGGCTTCTTGTTTCTTGGCGTTGCTTTCGTAAGCACAAGTCTTTTTACTTAACTTATAAATGGACTAATGTAGGGGTTGTTTAGATGAATTTGTATTTTTAACGATAATATCCGGACCCGCTGAGCAAAGAATAAAGATTTCAAAATGAAACATTAAAATTGAGCTTTTTAATTGCGTAATTTATATTTTCGTTAATGTTTGTAAACTGGAGGAGATTTAATCTTATCAAGTTTGTTTTTAATAACGAGCAATTTTAGATAATTGTCATCACAGAATTTGTTATTTTAGTTTTATACATTACATTTTCAAAACAAATCTAAAATTATATACCTATACCTATACTTGCTCTATCTCTGAGAAGCAAGTATAGGCCTAATATTTTTATAAATATATATATTTTTGTTAATCAGCATGAATTCAATTATAACTGACAATTACGATGGGGAATCATAAAAATAGTAAAAAAAATCTAAACTCGAAAATTGTACTGCATGCTTATTCCAGGGGGTGGAAACATTTGTAAAGGATAACTCGTTAAGCTCTATTACTTTTTTATGTATTTAATGTGTTTTGCCCGTAAAACAACTATATTGTGATTTCCCAGTAAATTATCAGTAAACCCATTTTGATTCACTACTTTGCCGAATTACTCGTAATATAAAACGTCGGCAAATTCACAATGTTCAGTACAATTATCATTACATGTTTTTGGTATTACTGCCAATGTGTCGATTTTTGGTCAGAAAATAAATAATTTTCTAGTTAGTTCCAGTTTTCAGTTTGCATATCGTAAAATCGATTTAATTCATCATCATACAACAATATCGCAAACATTGCTTTTGATTGAAAACGACAATTACGTTGCTTTGATGTAATTAAATCGATAGCCGCCAATCACAATAATCTCTAGTTAATATGCTATAATTACAATATTACGTAATAGGAATCGTGTTGTGATAATAATTGAATACAATTTAATATTGTATGAGACATCTAAATGGCCGCATTCTATTTATATGTCTCATACGTAGCGATGTTACTGGTAATTTACCGTAAATTACGTTATATATTACCCAGCTCTTTCGGTAATACTAGTAACATTTTTTGGTGCGTATGCGTAAAAGATCGAAAAAGGTAAAAAAATACTTTCCCAGAAAAAATACTATTTTATTTATATTTACTGTTACATGATAATCATTATTATTAAAGTGTTTTATTTAAAAATATTTAATAATAGTCTATTTCGAACTTCACATTAAATCGGTGTTGTACACGCGTGGCGCATGAAGCAACATTTTGAGTTTAGACAAGCCTGAAAATTTGGATTGGCCGGGGCGCGACTATCAGGCTTTTCTAAACTCGAAATATTACTTCATGCCTAATCAAGGAGTGAAAGACACTCGTTAAAGGCAAGTCATTAAATTAAATAGCATTAATTTTCCAAGTTATTCTAAATTATGCAGATTTTTATTATTTTATATTGAGTTTTTCAAATTCGACCGATTTTGTTTAAGTTAAAAATGTTGAGGATTTCAGTTAGTAGCTTTGCTAAATTTACGAATTTTACTTTTGTTTAAAATCAATTTTGAAGATTTATGTGTGGTACTATTACGAACTGTGTAATAAGTCTGTTGAGAATGTTTATTTTAGTTTTTTAATTAATTTTGTCATACTATTTTTATAATGCTGAAATAGTAATTTTCTTGTATTTGTCAATTTGTGTTAATTTGGACAGATTTTTATTGATTGTTTTTATTGTTTGCTGGTTTTTGTAAATTTTTGAGATATTTGTTTTTTAATTTAACTGATTTCGAAATTTGTTTACTACTATTAATGTTAAAATTTTGTGTAATTATTTATATTATTTGTTTCAACAGATTTTACCTTTTTGCAACAACCTAATAATAATGATATGAAAATATAAAATAAATTCTATGCGAATACAAGATAACATTATTTTTTCTCGAAAATCATTATTTTTGCAAATGTTGACGTAAATGAGATTAGCTAAGAAAACAATTGATACTCTGGTTACGTTAGATGACAAATTCATATGTTGGGTAAACAGTCTTAATTATATTTGGTTTTTTAATGAGTGTTTATCATTCACTGATTAAACATGAAATAAGTATTTAGAATTTAGAAAAACCTGAACATTCATTTACTCCAAACGTTGAGGCTTTTCTAAACTCGAAATATTTACTTCATGTGCCAAACGCACTAACGCTGGTTTAACGTGAAGTTTAAAACGCAATCCTTTAATAATTTTCTTATCATTTCGAATGTCCGAAATTTTCTGAAGAAAAACATGGTCTACAAGAAATAAATCACTTTGTTATTTATAACATGCATTTTAAAGAATAAAAAAGCTATATTTTATATCTTCATCAAACAAAATCTATTCATTTTATGAAGTCTTGTACGTTTCTATCACTAGAATAAAAAAAATATTTTATTTAGCTCAAAATGACAGAATAGCCATGTGAAATATTTGCTATTTCTGAAAAAAAACATTCGTTGTTAAACGAAATTTGACAGTTTTACAGTTTTACAATGATTCAACAGACTCTCAAATGTTCATAATTTTTCAATAATAAAATAAAATCTCATTTAAAAAAATTAACTTACGTTTAAAATTACAGAATAATTTGCTGAAGTATTCAAAACTAATTTACCTTTATTGATAGAGTGATTTTTTTTTATATAAAATCTGTGTTTTTTAATTTTCGAAAATATTTAAACTTTTGCTCTACACACATACAAAGTGTAATATTTACATTACCTTTACTGATTATTAAAGTGAAAAAATAAGTAATTTATATTGTTCAATTTTAAACAATATCTGTGAGTATTAAAGGGATTTAGAAGCCCGTTGAATTTTTACTAATTTTGTTAATTTGATTTGAAATATCGCTTAGTTTGCTGCATTATTCAGCCAAAATATAATTATCATCAAAATTTCAATGTTGACTAAAAACTATAGAAAAACCAATGCTTATGGGAAAACTGGAAATCGAGTAGAAAAGGAGAGACTATGGTCAAGATTAGGAGTACGAGTAAGACAGACGACTATATACGCCAATGGGACCCATTCAAAATATCCACACAATTTTTGCCACCCTATAGCTGGGCCTATTTAATTTTTTTACATAATAATTTTGATAATTTCTTCTAAATAAAAAAATTGAGTACAGCTCGTATGTACTTACTTTTAGAAATTTAAATACCTGTCAATATTTCGCAGTTTCTCTATTTAAAAATGCAATTTAAATTTAAAATGATTGTGTTTAATGTTATGCAAACTGTAAATAATTTATAGTGGGACAAATTCAGACACAATAACATGGAATAGATTAGAATATATTAAGCTACTGTCTTTACAAATCAAATATAATTTAAAAGGAAAGAATAATAACATAATTTTGACAAACACAAATAATTTAGGAAAATTAATAGTTAACAATAAAATCAAAACTAAAAATTGTAAATTGAAGAAAAGTGGTATTTATGAATTGAAATGTGATGATTGTAATGCAGTGTATATAGGACAAACCGGCAGGTCTTTTGATATCAGGTTAAAAGAGCATAAAAAAGACATAGAGAATAAAAAACAAACCACCGGTTTTTCTAAGCACTGTATGACATCTAATCACCATTTTTCTTCAAACGATTTAAAAATTCTGCATACAGGTAATAAGGGATTAACGCTTAACTACCCTGAGGGTTTAGAAATTTCAAAAGCCATAAAGGCAAGTAAAAATGTGGTCAACGACAACGAAGACCTTTGGAATTCCCCGATATTAAATGCCCTTATTACCCAATAAAACCTAAAACTCGAAACTGTATATATTCCCAAACAAATCCATTTGTACATCATTCTTGATAATGGCATTAAGCCGAAACTAGTAGAAAATAAAATACATATAAGTGAAACAAAACCAAGTGAACCTAATTTACAAACCATTATATGTAAATATTTTATTTCAAACCAATCGTGTTGATTTTATTTTAAAAACTATACTAAAACAAAAAATCTATTTAGTGTAAGAAATCTCCGCTCTTTAAAATTACATTTTTGGATATTCTCTGTGGATGTTTTGATCGGGTCCTTACGCCAATCACCGGTCTCGCTTCTGAATGCAGCCTCCAAATATTATACAGTGACTGGCTAACTAGATATATATGAACTGTGGAAAAACGAAGCGAAACAATAACGTTTTGTTTATTAACTATTTAAAGAAAGTAAACTAATTAACTTTTTGCCAAAGTTTGAGTATTTTAAAGTTATTCGTTTTTCAATAACATATTGAATTTTTGCAAAATCACAAACAAAAATCTTAAAATTGAAAATTATTGAAACTATTACGGAATTCGTGGAAAACAAATCATAGAAATTCGTATAAATAGGTGAAATAGTTTAAAATATAATGCATTTTTAATAAAATCGGGAAACACGAGTTATTATATATATTATTCTAACGAGTGTTTTCCATTTCTTGTTGAGCATAAAGTAAAATTTTGAGCTTAGAAAAGCCTGAAAATTT
Organism: Philonthus cognatus; assembly: GCA_932526585.2. Classification (NCBI taxonomy): domain Eukaryota; kingdom Metazoa; phylum Arthropoda; class Insecta; order Coleoptera; family Staphylinidae; genus Philonthus; species Philonthus cognatus. Next base: position 92,112,125 of record OW052243.1, read on the forward strand.
GGGTTTTCCGGCGCGTGAGCAAAGCAAGTCGCGCCAGCAAACCCAAATTTTGAAGGCTTTTCTAAACTCGAAATTTTACTTCATGCGCCAGGCGTATAATACACTGATTTAACGTGAACTTTAAAAACAGACACATAATTTTTAATCAAAATAACATGGCTTTAGATGTTTAGTCTCTTATTAAGTGTTAATAAAAAATAATTTGGTTTTAAACAAATATTTCTTCATAAATAAAAACTGGTATTAAAAATGTTAATGGTCGCAAAAAAATAAAAATTCAAATTTATTTTTAAAGGATTTTATATGTGTGATTCGAAAAAGAGGATTCGAATCATATTTTTTTACGAAACTATTATTGAAATATTCGTGATCCGAATAATTTTCGATTCGGGCTCGTGATTCGAATTCTTTTTTTTTTTTAGGGTTCGTCCCAGCTCTGGTATCCGTAAATAAGATAGTACCTTCTTGCCAATGTCGGTCATGACAAAAATGTCTTTGCCAAAGATGTCACTTTTGTTATTTTACTAATAATACAAATTAAGTTAACAATCAATTTAACATAATAATAATGGCTTTATTTCTCTTAATCATAACTTATGATATTTTAAGGTCCAATCTATTTCCACAATATTTGTGTAAAAACATAAAATCAATTTAATTAAAATATTTTTATATTTGGCCATATTTAGCTACATCTAATTAACTGCCAGTGAAACCGAAGCGCTCTCGAGAAGCTTGGAACATTACTAAATCACGGTCAGTTAATTAACACGCCGACTGTCATGTGCTAAATACTAACTAGTCACAAAATTGAAATAAATAAGTCATCTGCAAGGATTAATTTGCAGAAACAAATACATTTGCGTTAATTAAGGAAAATAAATGTTAGCTTCCAGAAATGGAAGACCGCTTGTTAACAATTACATTTGCTAAAGTAAAGTTTGGGGTTTAGAAAAACCTGAACATTTTATTTGTTCAGCCAAACCAAATGTTCAGGCTTTTCTAAGCCCGAAATTTTACTTCGTGCGTCACGCGTATTGAACGCTGAAATATTGTGAACAAGTGAACTTCACTTGAAATCAGTATATTATACGGGTGGGGCACAAAGTAAAATTTTGAGTTTAGAAAAGCCTAAAAATTTGATTTGTTTTCCATTCACCAAACCAAATTTTTAGGCTTTTCTAAACTCGAAATTTTACTTCATGCTTAGTCTAGGAGTGGAAAACAAACCAAATTTTCAGGTTTTTCCAAACTGGAAATTTCACTTTATGCTTAGTCTGGGAGTGGAAAACAAACCAAATTTTCAGGCTTTTCTAAACTCGAAATTTTACTTCATGCGCCACGCGTATAAAACACTGACTTATTGTAAAATGTACTACTAAATCAGTGTTCAAAATATACTGCTAAAGCAGGATAATAAAATAAATAAAAATAAATAAAAGTAAATAAAAATATATAAAAATAAATAAAAATAAATAAAAATAAATAAAAATAAATAAAAATAAATAAAAATAAATAAAAATAAATAAAAATAAATCAAAATAAATCAAAATAAATCAAAATAAATCAAAATAAATAAAAATAAATTAAAATAAATAAAAATAAATAAAAATAAATATAAATAAATAAAAATAAATAAAAATAAATAAATAAATATAAACCCTATAAAAATAAATAAAAAAAAAAATAAAAAAAATAAAAATAAATAAAAAAAAAAAAAAATAAATAAAAATAAATAAAAATAAATAAAAAAAAAAAAAAAAAAAAAAAAATAAATAAAAATAAATAAAAATAAATAAAAATAAATAAAAATAAATAAAAATAAATAAAGATAAATAAAAATCAAATAAGATATACTGCCAAACAAGAATATTTTGAATTTAACAATATTTCAGTACAGTATTACGCCACCAAACAAAATTTTCAGGCTTTTCTATACTCGAAATGTTACTTTATGCTTATTTGAGAAGTGGAAACACTCGTTCAAAATTTAAAATTTAACTCAACAATAAACAAGGAACGCCTTAAAATGGGAATATAAAAGAAAAATTGCTCAATTCCTTGTATATCTATTAAATATAATCAACATGGAATTTTAGGTTCCTGAACTTTTGGTAAAATAATTTTAAAAAAATGGCAAAAGTCTTTTAAAATATTTGTTAAAACATGATAAAAATGTATTTCTAACTGATTATGTATTTTTCTTCAAATTTGTTTATTTGACTTGTGAAATTAACGGTTAATTTGTTATTGCTTTCATAATTTTAGTAGAAATTAGCATTATTATTTGTTTCATAATAGTTTTGCATATTTTAATATTTAAATAATTCATCGAAAAAACAATCTCGAACATACATATTATTCATAATATGATAAGTTTTTTCATTTAGAAAAGAGTTATCGATTAACTAAAAAACATTTGCATAATGGTTATAAATCTGGATGCTTTGTGTTACAAAATACATTTAATTTTAAATTTACTGAAGAGAAAGAATTACATTTATAGATAAATAATATTGAATTCATTATTTACACAAAAAACATATATGTAGTAAACTTGTTGACAATATTTTATTGTTTTATTTTTATTACAGTTAATTCAAAGCACGGACATCGATATGAATATTTATTGAAAAAAGGAGACGAACTCAAACTTCCACTCTGCTAGTAAATAATTCATATAAAGAGACAAAAAATATTTTATAACTACTTTAATAATTTACCGAACCGTTTTCGAACAATACAACAATATTGGGACTATATATTTTTGGGCCAAAATAAAAATTCCGTAAACACATATCAATGTTTATGTTCTAAATGCAAATTATTTATCTACAGATCAACAAATAAATTTATATTTATATTTATCGAATGTATAGACTTTTTCGATTGTTAATTTGACAATATGCTATACTCCATACTATACTTTCTGTACCTAAATATGCAAATGAATTTCGACTAAATGTAAATTTATTTCACAAATACAGAGTATCCGTATTTCGGTGAAATGCCTGAAGATCTAATTTATTTAAAGAGATAGCGATTCGGTTAGATTAGATTGGCAAAGTTCTGTATTTTAGGGCTTAATAATAATCTGAATAATATTGATAGATCTGCTTTTGTTTTCGAGATATTATTAAAAAATGATTTTTTTTAAATTTCGTTTTAACTTTTTTATTTAAAATCTATTGAATCTAGACATTTATTTTATAACTTTAACATTATGCAGGTACTTTCTTGTGCGAAATCTGGTAGCTTACATTATTCTGAGATAACTCTAAAATGCATCCTGGAACCATAGCTAACGTATGTTTTTCTAAAAAAAAAAGACCTTTATTGGCATAACACTATATTACATACATTATATCTACCCTAATTACTGCCCCCTCTCTTCCTTCTGCTTTCCCTCTCTTCCCCCAACTTCTCCAGCGTCCTTACTCCGGCCCCATCCTCTCTCATCCATTCCGTCACTCTTATTTGATTACCTCACTCCCTTCCCGTATCCGTCTTACCCTCCCTTCTCTTTTCCCTCTCACTCCCCAGCTTTTCCAACGACCTTACCCCGCTCCTATCCTCCCTCATCCACTCCACTACCCTTCTATTCCCTTTCGCTCCCAGCCACTCCTCTTTCACCCCCTCACATTCCTCCGCCAAGTGTCCCCACGTATCCTTGCCCTGTCCACACAACACACACCTTCCATATTCTTCCCCCATCCATACTTTCCTTCCTCTCTCCTCCTATCCACACCTCGCCCTTGCCACAATCACCCTATCCTCTCTACCCCATCCCTTCTCTGTCAAATACTTCGGCACCCTCCCATACACCTGCCACCTCCCATACATATCATTATACTGGCTTCTGTCAATACACCCTTGCCTTTCCTGCCCTTCCACCTCCTTCCCTTTTCCCCTCACCCACTCATCCACCTTCACCCCATTTCCTAGCTATTCCATTACCTTCGCCTCCGACAGCCCTACCCTCTCATACATTTTCCTCCTCTCCCCCCTCCATCTACCCTTCCCCCACCCACACTCGTCACCCATACATCCTTCACCAATCTCTCTTCATCCAGTTCCCACAATCTTATCTCGTACCTCACCACCCTCACCAGTGCCTCCCACTCTAGCCTCTCTCTGTTGGTCTCCTGAAGCACTATGTAGCTGGGCGTGAACCTTTCCACCCCCAACATGTGCTTCAGGAACCACATCTGCTCCCTCTCTATCACCTCGTATCCTCTCGTCCCCCACACTTCTACTCCATACATTAGCACCGCTCTTACACACGCATCCCATATCTTACACGCAACCGTCACATTGTTCCCCATCCACTTCCCCCACTTGCTCCACGCCATTCCCCACGCCTTCCTCGCCTTACCCTGCACCCACCTCACATGCTCCTCATACCCTCCCGTTCCTTTAAACAAGAACCCCAAATACTTGAAACTCTTCACCCTCTCAATAACTACCCCCTTCCACTCCAATTCTTTCACCTTCCCGTATGTTTTTCTAATGGACGCCATTTCGAATTTTTATATTTTTTAAAAGAGTAATTTTTCCGAATTCTGCGATGTATGACACTCATAATTTATTTTATATTTAATATGTAAAATTAAAATTGTTTGTTTCTGTAAAGAGTGCCTTGAAAACAGTTTACCAACTCACTCATTTGACTACTCTTAGGGCCCATAATTTGTTTACAATTGACCATCAAGGACGGACCTCCAGCTGATTAATTACAGTATTGCATAAAACGTATTTGTTTATATACGAAATATTGATAATAGGTATACGTTAGTGTTTTCGAATCTGTAAAAAAAGCTATTTTCCGATAAAGAATGACATGATATAATAGATATGTATTATTTTTAATACAAAATTGCATGCGTTACATCGGTAACGTATCTACAGTAATATCCAGATATGTGTCAATAAAGTCAAAAATATTTGCAATTATTCAGAGAAATTTAACCGAATCAAATTACTTAAAATATGTAACAAATATATAACACAAAAAACAACGATAAAAGCCTAACAATGTGTAATAAAACGATACCACTAAAAAATATAGCAAGTGTTCGACCAAATCACCATCCACCTCCAAACAGGATTCCGCTCTTGTCCTCACATTTTGTATCGACCAAAAAATATTTCACCTTCCTAAATGTTGTCAAATGCGTGATTACTCAATTGTTTTCAAGACACTCTTTACAAAAATAATAAACATTTTTAATTTTACGAATCAAATGTTGAATAAATTATTAGTGTCATCACTGAATTCAGAAAACAAGACTCTTAAAAAAAATCCAAAATGGCATCCATAAGAAAAGTAAAAGTTAGCTTTGATTCCTGGCTAAATTTTAAAGTTAGCGTAAAGTCAAGAATAGATTAATCATTAAAAAGTGCGTGATTAATGTTAAAGTTATATATGTCTAGATTAAATAGTTTTTGAATAAAAATATTAAAACGAAATTTAAAAAAAAAACAGTTTTTTCACAATATCTCGAAAACAAAAGAAAATATTTTAGCTTTCTTTTCAGATTATTATTGGGCCTTAAAATACATAATTTTACCCCAATTTAACCGACTCTCTATCTTTCCAAATAACCGAAATACTCATATATTTCCCCGAAATAAACACCTTGTATACGGGTTTATTCTGTAATAGAAAGATATGTGTTAAAGCGTTTTATTTAAGTAATTATTTCCATACTAAAAATAACAGGAAATACATTCATATATTGTTTACTTTGATTAAAGTAAAAGAAAACAAAGCAATATGGATTGCTTTATTTTTAAATTTCCCGCCACGGCGCTGTGGGTAACGTATGGAAGTTGCATACACATACACATTCATGTCAAGGCGCGTCGGTTTTAAAAATTGACAAACGCTGTGCTTTTTTAATAACACATTTTATTATCCGAAATTCTCAAATTTGAATCTGTGAACAGTGCGTGTAAAAAATCTACATAAACAAATAGGATCATGTTTTTTAACTTGGTGAAGATCTGGATACATATAGGTAAGCCTACTGAATGCAATTTCTGCACCTCGCAACCTAACCACACTTTACTTTAGTATTCGTGCACACAGTTCACTACCATTTGAAGGACTGTGAAGACCGAAAAATTTACATCATTTACTTAATCATGCTGATGGAAGCGATATTGTTTCATTCGACGGAATCGTTAAATGATTTTCTGATCATCGTCACCATCTATTGGGGATTGCTTGTGTCGGCCAACCAGAGCTACCGCGGATACTCTCTAGCAGCCGCCCTTATCATTTTCGCGTTTTTGATAAAGCGACCTGCTTATGAAAAAAGTCTAATATTAATGATTGGACTAGCTGTTTATGATTTAACCAGATACAATGTAATTTAAAAACATTGATATTAACCAGTGTTTGTTTTGTAAATAATGCAAATATGTATTTGTACGTTAATAATAATTAAAATCAATAATCAATGTATGTTAAAATTTATCCTCTTTACTCCACAAACTGCAATTAAGGTAATTACTTCAGTTCAATTTAATAAAATATATAAAACATTGTGTTTAAATCAGGTAAGTACCTAATATACAGGGAATTTTTATTTTAAGTATACATACCCCGACGCATACGCTGTACATTTTTAGGGATTCGTTGTTTTCGAAAATCGTTTAATTTGAAGTTTCTAACGAGTGATTCCACTACTTGATTAAGCATGAAGTAAAATTTCAAGTTTAGAAAAGAGTGAAAATTTCACTCTTTTCTAAACTCGAAATTTTACTTCATGCGCAAGGCGTATAAAACACTGAAATACTCAAAAGTTTAAAATATACATTTTTCTTTTTTTTGCCTTCAAGTTGACAATTTTAGTTGTGTTATTGGTTTTAGCGCGGAAATTAATTCAAATAATAAAATAGAGACTTTATTGTAGAAATTTGTATTTCCTATAAATCTTTAGATATTCATTGTGTTTTTAAAAGAGTTCAATTTGAAGCTTTGAACGAGTGTTTTCCACTTCCAGACTAAGCATGAAGTACAATTTCGAGTTTAGAAAAGCCCGGTGAAAATTTTCTGGGCTTTCCTAAACTCGAAATTTTACTTCATGCTCCATGCGTATAAAACACTAAAATATTGTGAAATGTATGTATATTTTAACTTCACTTGAAATCTGTGTTTTATACAGCTACCCGAGACAAATTTTCACGGCGCTTTTCTTAACTCGAAATTTTACTTCATGCTTAGTCTGGGAGTGGAAAACACTCGTTGAAAGCTTTAAATTGAACTCTTAAAAAAAAACAACGAATATTTAAAGATTTAAAGAAAATTAGCTGAACTTGGAAAACGTATACTTTAAGGAAAAACTCCCTGTATATATTATGTATTAGTCACGTGTATTAATTTATGTAAGGAAAAAAATAGAGAAAAACCCCGTCATAAACTGTAAACAAAATAATTAAGAACTTATTTTCAAATCTATTTTACTCTCGTAGCGCTACGCGCTCTTTTCTAAACTCGAAATTATAATTCATGTGCCAGGCGTATAAAAAACTGAAATACTCTGAAGTTTAAAATATAAATGTTTCTCTTTTTGCCTTCAAGTTGACAATATTAGTTGTGTTATTAGTTTTAGCGGCGGAATTAATTCAAAATATAAAATAGAGACTTTATTGTAGACATTTTTATGTATTTTTTTTAATTCTTTAAAAAAAATATATGTGCCCATATTTCGCCAATGGTTTTTGGCTTCTTCGGGGCAAAACTGTAAAATTCAAAAACAGAAACAAGCAATATTAAGTAAAAAGATTATACCAAAACGTAAAATACTTACACACGGGCAGTGTAAAAAGTTGTCAAGTTGTAAAATTATGATGTAAATATTAAAATTGTTTATTTATGCAAAATATTAGAGAAAAAAACTGAGACATTGATTTTATAATAAAATTTATAGCAAAATAATTTACTAATACAGCGAATTTCAACCCGTATATGCGTACCCCTAGGGGTACGCGTGTGATGGTTTAGGGGTCCGTGAAACAAAATTATTAATGCCTGATGTTAAAAATATAACGATTCTCCTCTCATCTCGATTCAGTTTCAGAGCGGAGGCAAACAGTGGACAACAAAATAGTTTTAGCGCTCACTATTTATAAATAAAATATTGTTCGAAGTTATGTTTTTTTCGTTTAAAATAAAAGTTATATCTTGTATTAATCGAACCTGATTGCAAGAAACTAAGTGCCCCGAAGCAAACTCAAGGATCTCATAGAATATAATAAGTTAATTTAAAATTAATGTAAAATTGCGAATATTTTACTTTATGTTTATAATAGTTTATATTTATTATGTTGTTTTTTTTATTAAACAATTATACATCTATAAAAAATCAATCAACATTCTGGATGTTTATCAATAAACATTTTGGGTGTACTCCTTGAGACATAATTGCTATAGAACAAGTTTAAACTAAAAACAACTACGAGTATTTGAATTACAAACATTTTTCTAGTAAAAGGGGTACAATTTAGGATAACAAACTGCCAAACGGCACGCAAGCTAAAAAAGGTTGATAACCGCTGTACTAATAGACAAAGATTTAAATTATGATTTATTTTATTTTAGTAAATAAGGATAGATTGAATGTAATCCATTTGTATCTGTATTCAGTTCATACTAGAATTTTGTTTATTAATGTAGAACATTTTTAAAAATAATTATTAAATATTATTTCTTTAATTAATTCCGCCGCTAAAACCAATAACATCTAATATTGTTTAAGATATACTACTTTTTCAACATTTCAAATAAAATTGATAGAAAAACAAGGTTGGCCATAACTGATAAAATATTAAAAATCAACTAACATTAATTAATAATTAGAAAATACAAAAATCATTAAAATTTACAAATTCAATTCAATTATACAACATATTTATAAAAATTGATAAAATCGTAAAGCTTGACTGACTAAACAAAAATCTTGAAAATTGAGATAAGAATTAATTTTATAGAAAAAATTAAGCTTTTAATAAGTGTTTTCACTCCTTAGTCAAGCATGAAGTAAAATTTGGAGTTTAGAAAAGCTTGAACGTTTGGATCTGGATGCGCTTACTTCATGCTGTATCAAGGATGGTTAAACCCTCGTTTGTGCACCTACATTATTTGTTACAAATATTTTTTGAAAGAATAAAAATTTGAGTTAATAAATACATCGCTTGAATGTCATTCACATTTAGAGTTTGTAAAGTTTTATAAAAATAAAGTAAAAACGAACAATTTATTAGAGCGTTAAAAACTATAAAATTAAATGTCTCATATCCTTGACATTTAAGATGTCTTGTTTTAAACAGATTTTTAAATTTCTAATTATCAATACCTTTTTGTCGAATCTTCAATTAAAATTGTTTGTTTCGATTCTACACATTAAACACTTAATTTTTTTATTGATCATTTGCTACACCTTCTTATGCCCAAGGTGTATTAACACGCGTCGTTTGACTACAATCAAATAATAACTAAATAATAATAAAAATATATAAAATCAATAATATTAACAAGTCCAAATTTTTGCTTGTGGAAAGGGCGCACAGTGTTTCGAGTATATGGGAGCATAGGACGAAAATCGATAGAACAATTTTTAGTGGTTGCAATTTTTTTATTTGTTTATATTTTAATAATACAGATATATTCTCATCATTTAACACTTATATACATATATTTTTCTATAGTTAAGGGGGTTTTACCGGTGCTCAAAAAATGAACGTTTCTATTGTTGCTTTAAAAATTTTGAAATTTTCTATAGATGTTATAGATCACATCACAAAATCTTTGAAGGATATATTTTTTTAAATTTCCTAAAAAATATGGAGTTGAAAATTTTTTGGAAAAAAATATTTTACCAAAAAAAAAGCATCCGACAAAGTTTTTAAATTTATTTTGAGAATATAAATCCGTTTTAGAGAAAAAACGCGTCATAAACTGTAAACAATATAATTAAGAAGTAATTTTCAAATCTATTTTAATCGCTCATTAATTTTCATATTTTATATATGAAAATTAATGCGCGATTAAAATAGATTTGAAAATTACTTCTTAATTATATTGTTTACAGTTTATGACGCGTTTTTCTCTATTTTTTCCCAACAAATATTACTAGAAGTGACTTATATAGGGAGTTTTTCTTTAAAGTATACGTTTTCCAAATTCAGCTTAATTTCTTTAAATCTTCAGATATTTGTTGTTTTTTTAAAAGAGTTCAATTTGACGCTTTAAACGAGTGTTTTCCACTCCCAGACTAATCATGAAGTAAAATTTCGAGTTTAGAAAAGCCCCGTGAACATTTGTCGAGGGTCGCGCAGCGACCCGAGAATAATTTTCTGGGCTTTTCTAAACTCGAAATTTTACTTCATGCGCCACGCGTATAATACACTGATTACAAGTGAGGTTAAAATATACATAAATTTCATAATATTTTAGTGTTTTATACGCATGGCGCATGAAGTAAAATTTCAAAAATGGTGATGTGCATAGCACTTTCCCCGTTAAAGATATGATGATTTGAATATCAATAATATGGACAACTTTTGTTCAACTTTTATTATTACTCCAAAACTATTCACAAAAAAGTAATGTTTGCATTTTGGTACATCTAGGTAAATATCAATCATCATCTGTAAATCAGTGTTTTATACGTGTGGCGCATAAAGTAAAATTTCGAGTTTAGAAAAGCCCCGTGAAATCTTGTCTTGGGTCGCGCAGCGACCCGAGACAAATTTTCTACGCGGGGCTTTTCTAAACTCGAAATTTTACTTCATGCTTAGTCTGGGAGTGGAAAACACTCGTTACCTTAAACGGGGGTGCCCAGGCCCCCCAATAGATACCAAAATATCATACATTTAAAATATTTGCAGGAAAGTTTTAACCAAAATAAAATAAATAATTTTGTATCTAACGATTAGAAAACAATATGTTCTTAAATAAGGAAATTATCTACTTAAAAATTGACAAAGAGCTGTCAAAATGTATAAATAGAATTAGTATATATAATCAGCTCAGAAGATTCAACACAATTTGTAAACCAACAGAACAAAATAAAGGCTAGTATTTTTTAAACTTTACAATATTTTAGTGTTTTATACGCGTGGCGCATGAAGTAAAATTTCGAGTTTAGAAGGCCCCATAAAAATTTGTCTGGGGTCGCTGCGCGACCCTTGATAAATTTTCTACGCGGGGCTTTTCTAATCTCAAAATTTTACTTCATGCTTAGTCTGGCATTGGAAGCAGTCGTTCGAACTTTAAATTTAACTCTTTTATAAAATCAACGAATGTCCGCAAATGTACAGATCATACGAAAACATAAGGATATGATATATAAAAAGGTAAATTATTATGTCATTTATTAATGACTTTTTTGGATTTTAAAGAATTTAATCAGATTTCATAAGTTCGGTTTTTTTATTTTTTTTTATTTTTCTTATTGATAATACATATTATTGCTATTTGTATTATTTTACTATTTATTTGTAGTTTTTTGTCAATACTTTGTTGAAATGGAGGATAGATAAATTATCTTTATTTTTTTATTTGGTGAATTTTAACTCGTGTTAACTTCACAATTTAAAAGAGTACTGTTAATTTTTATATTTGTATATTTTATTTAAAATAAAAATTATTATTTCAATTACAACTCAATTCATCAGTATTTTCTAAATACAAAAAAAAATAGATAAGAAATAATTAAATATCAAACATTTTTATTTTAACTATTTTTTGACATTTTTCAATTTCTTTCCTATTTTAAAGTTTTTTTTATTTTAAGTATATTTATTTTTCCAAGAAAATACTGAAAACTGAACAAAATAAGATTGGATTTTTATTTGAAATTGCTAACTTAATAAAAACGTTATTGATGTAATACTAATTTTGCTACATTTGGAAATTTTGCTAAATTTAAATATTTGTAAACATTGATTTATAAAAAATCATATTCCCCACATTTTAGAGTTATTTATAACTATTGAATTAGCTATTTTTATTGATTTCAGCGGTTTGCTTAAACTTTATATTTAGTTTTCCTGCAACTTGCCTGCAACAATTTTAAATGTATGACTTTTTGGTATCTAGAGGGGGGCCCGGGCACCGCCTTCAAAGTAACGTGTGTTTCCCACTCCCAGACTAAGCATAAATTAAAATGATGAGTTTAGAAAAGTCCTGAGTAGAAAATTTATTATGGGTCGCGTAGCGACCCAAGACAAATTTTCACGGGGCTTTTCTAAACTCGAAATTTTACTTCATGCGCCACACGTATAAAACACTGATTTACAGTAAAGTTAAAAATATATAACGCTTAGATGTGATGGTAATTAATATTTACCTAGATGTACTAAAAAAAATGCAAGAATTACTTTTTTTGTGAACAGTTTTCGAATAATAATAAAAGTAGAATTAATTTAGTTTGAGCAAGGTTTTCATATTGTTGATATTTAAATCAAGAACGGGGAAAGTCCTATGATGGACACATCACAATTTTTAAAATTGATGTCGGTTTTGGTGAAACTGGATGTGCAAAACCTTATTTGCACATCCAGTTTCATCCAGTTTTATGTAATTTTGTAAACTCGAGTTTGTGTTTGGTATAAGCAAACCAAATTTTAAATTGATATCTCACAAAATAAAAAAACTGTGGTGTTTTATCGCATTTTTGTTGGTTTTAGACTATTGTGCGACGCGGTGATTCCTTATTTCGGTTACACAATGATTGCAATACTTTAATCATAATTTATATAAAAACGTAAGAGTGAATATTTAATCAAAATTATAGATAACGCGTATTCATTGCGTGCGATTACACTTCAAGTGTGTTTAAATAAATTGAATACGTGCGCGCGCCTATGAAAACACACATACATATATTCAGTACGAAACATCGTGATCCAACTCTGAACCTCGAAGTTGGATCCCGATGAGTGAGCTATAGCTCAGTCGGATTCAAGAGCTTCGTAAAACGAGCTAGTTCAGTTGAATTCGAGAGCCGTCATGAATCATCGCGATCCAACTCCGAACTGCGCAGTTAGATCCCGATGAGTGAGCTAGCTCAGTCGGATTCAACAGCCGACGTGGCTCTTTTAGAGTCTATTTGCCAACTCAATGAGTTTATTCAACTCCATTCACACGCGTCGTAATTCGAATCGATGATGCTGTAATAATATGATAAAAATATAACGATAACTATTTTCATATTATAATAACAAACAATACTTATTAAGTTTACAATTTTGTAATGTGTAAATGTTTACGAATCTCTATCTAAATATATGAATAACACAGGTTTAGAAATTGGAGTAGAAAATATTCAGTTTTTACAAATTAATTGAGTAATGTACAAACACAAAATGTAATAAGCATGTTCAGCAAGGCTGAGAGAAGCCATCCTGTCGATTCACGAGCCGCCCAAAAATCAGGATCAGTTAATACTGAGTCACTTGGCTCACCAGCTCACTTCACCGAGCTGACTCTCTGAGTCGATTCGCTCAGGAGTTACCCATTTCTAGTCTTCACCTTGGCGACTCGACCTGCTGCTGGATATGAGAGCAGCGGATGCATACGCAAAGATAACGGCCCGGGGATATGTGCAGAAAACCTACTCGAAAATTACACCAACTCCAAGGAATTAATCTCCAAGTGGAAAATTCAGAAAAAATGCGAAATTGTAATACCATAAAAAAAACTCTAAAACTCACGGAAAATAGTTTAAAAAAATGAATAGGAAAAATGAAAATCCCTTACCCCTTAAGAAAGGAGTTTTTAATTGATCACGTGGTGCGAGTACTCTTATTCAGAGAAAAATCGGGCGCTAAAAGCGCTGCGCCACCAAACCAACACTAATTATACATTATTTTGTTGTCATTTAATAAAGGTCTTATTTTTGTGTCTCCTTTTAATTAGTGTTTTATTCGTCAATTTTCTCTTTATAAAATTGATTTTGAAAATAAAAAGAGATGTATTTTTTTTAAATAATTACGAATTTGCACTGCCTGTGCATGTATAGTATGTAAATCGTAATGAATTTGAAATTATAAATAGAGGGAGTTGCAATTGTAGAAGGAAGTGATTACGAATTACCTTTTGAGTCGCATTTGTCGTACACGTACAGAGAACGACATTAACCCTACGAGCGCCCCGAAAACCGTTCTTTAGCTTAAATTTTCGCAAAATTAAGGGCAACGCCGCGTTCTATTCACAACCTTAAACACGCAAAGCAACCACCAGAATAACAATTTCCACATTTTCGAATTCTATATACGTACCCAACAAATTTGTTTACAATCAATGAAATCATACATACACAAAGGGCAACAATAACTGCTTAACTAAAGCCATTCAGACGTTCATCATTGGAAATTATAGTGCAGATAATGTTTTTTTTCTCGGGCTGTGATGCGTATTCGGGAAATGCAGTGATTGAAAAGTTGACGAATTGAAATAGATTTATCAAGACTCCATTTACAAACATGAAATATGCATTATCGTGGATATTTTAGGAGGATACGTACATCTCTAACTTCTGGAATCATATGCGCATTAAGTAGAAATATACGTTTCCCATGCAGGTGTAATGTAATGAAGAGCACACGCCTTGTAATCCGAAAATTGTGAATAATGTATGTCTATTTATGGAGCAGAGAATAGGACATTAACTTAAACAAAGTTATCTATGTACATTATATTAATTATTATTAATCAAAGCCAGCGTAGTATTTCTATATATTTTTACACATAGTGTAGCGGCCCAACAAATTTACACTATACAAATATTACAATCGTTAATAGTTTCATAAAATATTAAATTTTTTAGAACATTACGCGTTTTATTACCATAAAATTTAGAAGGAATCTTTACTAATCCGAACTCATACAGGCAGGGCCGGGCCAAACACAAGCGGGACCCGGTGCAAACTTAAGTAGCTGGCCTTGAAAATGCGTGGGTCCACAGAGAAAGGGGGAAAATCCTCCCCATAATAACCAAACGACAACAAAATGAAACGAAAAAAGGTTTACTATATCCTCGTTATTAAAATAACTATTAACTATGAAAACATAATATATCAAAATCCAAGAGTTATAACAAAAGGTGTATAAGTATATAAGTAAATAGTAAACATTTGGAAAATGTATATGGATATGTATACTTAAAAGAAAAATGTCTTTGCTGTTTGGAAGTATTTAATAGTAGGAATAACCGATTGTAAATAATATGGAAGAGATTTCGAACTCTCCCATAACGTCCGCTCTTATTACCTGATGTTTTATAATAGTTTGTATATATATATATATACCGGGTGTGGCACTTAAGATGCCTCGGACCATAGCTCCTTTACGATAAAAGCTATCGAAAAAAATTTAAAAGCAAAGTGGTGCATAATTACCGTCGCTATGTTACAAAAATATTTCTAATCATCAGTGGCGTGCCGTACTCCAGTGGCGTACCAAACTTATGTTTTTTTAAATGGAATGCCCTATTTTTTATTGCAGATTTGGAAAGTGCTCGAAGAGTACTTATTTTTTTATCTAACATGTTATACCCTTCACTTTAGCGGTTTTGCTGTTATAAATTTTGAATTGAGGTACAGGTTAAGACCTCGTATACCTTCACATAATTTTTTTTTCGGGTAATTTATGGAAAAAAAATAATTTTTTATTGAACTTCGCATGTTGTCATTTTTTTCCAAAATTTCAAATGGCACCCCCCTAAAAAAATTACGGCGTTGTACAGCCAAAACTCTAAATTTTTCATTGGTACAAAAAAATTACACATTGCATAACAAAATTTCGGAGAAAAAAGGAAATTCATCGCAAATGTCGGGAAACGTTTTCCGTTCCCAAGAGTGCCATGAGAAAACAAAAACACAAATACGGTCAACATAATAGTATGTACCTATTTATTCAACATGATATGAAAAATGCAGATAAAGAAAATTTAACAACTTAAACTAAATGTTCGAAATGACGACCTTCCTGCTGGAGGCATAACCGCAACTTCGACTCACAGGCTTTAGACACTGCCCTAAGGACTTCTGGTGATATACCGCGCAAAGCCGCGCGGATTCTCTCCCTCATATCCTCGACAGTAGTTGGTACCGTCCTGTAAACCTCGTCTTTGATATGGCCCCAAAGGAAGAAGTCAAGGGGAGTGAGGTCTGGTGATCTTGGCGGCCACCTCACAGGACCCCCACGACCAATCCAGGAGTCCGGAAACGTTTCATCGAGAAATTCCCGAACGACACGGCTATTATGTGCAGGAGCTCCATCGTGCTGGAAAACTATCTGTCGTAGAGCGGCTAGAGGGACATTTTCCAAGAGATCATCCAAGTCGTCGCGAAGGAACCTCAAATAACTGTTGCCGTTCAGGTGCCCCTCGATGAAATAAGGACCCAAAAGGTGTTCTCCAAGTATGCCTCCCCAAACATTCAGCGACCATCTTTGCTGGTGGTTTATCATTCGCATGGCGTGTGGGTTTTCATCGGCGTAATAATGGTAGTTGTGGCGATTGACATGCCCATTTCTATGGAACGTCGCTTCATCAGAAAATAATACGCGCATAAGAAATTATTCCTCCTGCTCAATTTTGTTGATAGCCCACAAGCAGAAATCTTGCCTCGCATGAAAATCTTGAGGTTGCAATTCTTGGTGCAGTTGAATCTTAAATGGACGGAATTTGTACTTTTAAAGAACACGATGTACGGATCGCGTTGAAATATCGTGATTCCTACTAATATCACGGATACTGGTATGAGGATCTTCAATAACTGCCTCCAGAACCTGCAGTTCATTATTTTCGGTAAAAACTGTCTTCTTTCTAACTCTCCTTGGCCGTTTCACACTTCCCGTAGTAGTAAATCTCTCCAACACTTTTTGAAACGCACGTTCATTTGGATGTGCCCTGTGCGGATATCTCGCAGCGTACACTCGTGACGCCAAGAAACAATTCTTGTTACATTCTCCAAGAATAAATATCATGTCAACCATTTCCTCTTGAGTTCGGAACATTTTTAGATCGTTTATCAAAAATGACTTATGGCTGCTACGAGCGTCTAATAATTTACTTTGACAATTACCAATCTTTTGTTTTCTCATGCCACTCTTGGGAACGGAAAACGTTTCCTGACATTTGCGATGAAATTCCCTTTTTCTCCGAAATTTTGTTAGGCAATGTGTAATTTTTTTGTACCAATGAAAAATTTAGAGTATTGGCTGTACAACGCCGTAATTTTTTTAGGGGGATGCCATTTGAAATTTCCGAAAAAAATGACAACATGCGAAGTTCAATCAGAAATTATTTTTTTTCCATAAATTACCCGAAAAAAAATTATATGAAGGTATACGAGGTCTTAACCTGTACCTCAATTCAAAATTTAGGCGCCGGCGTCAATTAGTTTCTCTACAAAACAATCTCAAAAATGGGGCGCAATTTTGAAAGAATAGGTTATAACAGCGAAACCGCTAAAGTGAAGACTATAACATGTTAGATTTAAGAAAACATAAGTTTGGTACGCCACTGGAGTACGGCACGCCACTGATGATTAGAAATATTTTTGAAACATAGCGACGGTAATTATGCACCACTTTGCTCTTAGATTTTTTTCGATAGCTTTTATCGTAAAGGAGCTATGGTCCGAGGTGTCTTAAGTGCCACACCTGGTATATATATATATATATATATATATATATATATATATATATATATATATATATATATACAGGGTGTCCGTATTTTAACAGAATGTAGAGGTATCTCGGATATTTGAAAATATAGAGACTCGAATAATAATAAAATATCTTCTTCCGTTTTTCAGATATTGCCAAAAAACTTATTTTTTGAAATTTTGTTTTTATTTTTTTTTTTCTGAATTCAATGATGTATCACACTTATAGTTTATTGTACATTTTAGCTGTAAAATTTTAATCTTTTGTTTTTTGTAAAGAGTGTCTTTGAAACAGTTGAGTAACTCACTTATTTGAGAACTCCTAGGACCCATAATTTGCTTACATATCACCCCTGAAGACGGGCATCCGACGATACATATTTTAACAGTTGTGATGTATTTTAAACTAACGAGTGTCTTCCACTTCCAGACTAAGCATGAAGTAAAATTTCGACCCGACACAAATTTTCACGGGGCTTTTGTAAACTCAAAATTTTACTTCATGCGCCACGAGTATAAATCACTGAAATATTGTGAAATTAAAAATACACTGTTAAATCAGTATTAAAACAATACTGCTAATGTAGGTTTAAAATGACGCATGAAGTAAAATTTCGAGTTTAGAAAAGCCCCGTGAAACTTTGTCTCGGGTCGTTGCGCGACCCTCGACAAATTTTCTCCGCGGGACTTTTTTAAACTCGAAATTATACTTTATGCTTAGTCTGGGAGTGGATGACACTCGCTTAAAGCTTCAAATTAGCCTCTTAAAAAAACGAATATCTGAAGATTTACAGCATGTACTATTACTTCATGCTTAGTCTGGGAGTAAAAACACTCGCTTAAAGCTTCAAATTGAACTATTTCAAGAAGACACCGAATATCAAGGATATTAGTAAAAATAAAAGTTCCCTCTACAAAAAATGTTTTATAAAAGTCAATCGCTTGTGATTAGTCTAAAAGAATACATTATACACATTATGAATAAAAAAACCTTCACAACGTGAATTGAGCATTAAACATAATGCCAATTGAATGCAAAATGAACTACAAAAAAAAATATTTGTTTTGTTGATAATACACGTTAAATCTCTTACTGAATTTAATTATTGACTTATTTAAATAATATTTTTGGAAAACTATCTATTTTTATATTGATTCAAAATTAATTAATGATCCAAAATGGACCATAATAACTAGTCCTTGAATTTTGTCCCGCTATATTGGCTAAGCCGTATACTGTGCGACCCTTCGCAGATGTGGCGAACTCGGGGATAACCAGGAATTCGGTACTATTTCTTCGTCTCGGCTTGGAATAGCGGAAGAACTGAAGTTCTACCTTTGGATAACTGAGAGGGCCTTTTACCACCAGGAGTAAAGTTGAGCTGTCTGATATGTAATTGCGCTATTTTAGATAAACCAAAAGATAATGTATTAATGCATGGCGCGAACTTTACTCATTTGGAAAATGAAAGAGAATAAAGCAATATTAAATACTAAAAAATAAAGTGAAGTGAATTGTGACCGTTGTTTCGAATATTAAAGTATGTAAGAAAATAACGCCCGTGGTTATATTGCAGCTGAAATGTTGCTGAATGAACAAGTTGACGACGCTTCCGGAAAAGCGCCGGTAACAGAAAGTAATAATTAAAAAAAGATGAATTATGTTTTATAGATTTCGTGACTAAATGTAATTAGATCGCATTTCAGCGATCAAGTACACTTTAGTTATCTGGGCGCCTTTGCCTTTATTTACTAAATAGACTATTCAATAGAAAACGGAATCAAATTGAACTGAAGTTCAATTCAGACGTAAAAACATACTCGGAAAATACGTAAGAGGATCAATGGGATACTGCAAGAAGATGGAACTGTTTGCAGCATTGTAAAGAGTCAGGTATTTAATTAATAATTTCTTAATTTATTTATATGGTACGTCCTTTTAAAAAGCTTTGCCGCGTTGATAATTTAGAAATGAAATAACGTTATCTAGGTCCGTTATATTTTAAAATATGAGTGGAGTCATTAGTTATAATCAGTTATTTAAATCACTAAAATGAAAAGGAGGATATAAAAATAAGAGCTTTAAGAAGATTATAAATTTAAAGACATTTTAAATAAGTATTTAATGGACTGTCTGTTGTTACTATTTTATTTAATACAGGGGACGGAAATTGCATTAACATTAAAATATTTATAATTTACTACATAAAGGCAAAAATACATCGCCTGGTTACGATAGTATACCTAGATTAATCCTTAAATCCCTTCCTGATAACGTAATCGAATACATCATCCTTTCTTTAATTCCATTTACCAAGACCAAATTATTCCAAAGGAATGGAAACAGGGTATCATCACTTGCATTCACAAACCCGGAAACGACTCAACGTCGGTATCAAGCTACCGCCCAATTACCCTGCTTCCAGTCCTCGGTAAATTATTTGAATCCATTGTCCAGAAAAAACTCACTTCCCACATCCTAGACCTTATCCCACCTTATCAATTTGGTTTTATCGAACACCGGTCAACCTCCCTGCCGTTGTCGATACTCACATCGAATTGCCAGACAGCACACCTCGAAGGCAATAAATCAGTCATATTATTACTAGACATCCAAAAAGGTTACGATTTGGTCTGGCATTGTTTAAGTGCACTTCACTAGGCGTCCCTTCCTATCTAATAAATATTTTAGACAGTTTCCTATCCAATCGATCCTTAAGTTTCAAAATCCGTAACTCCTACTCCCAATCATTTACTCCTCAACAAGGTCTTCTCCAAGGATCCCCACTTTCCCCCATATTATATAAAATATTTGTTCACGACCTTTACAATCCGCCTATCCTCTGCTATACGCTGACGACAACGCGCTCATAGCTCACCCCCCCCCCCATCCCAAAGGCTCTAAGCACTCTAAAAGGGCTGATCGATACCATTCAAACTTGGTTTGCGAAATGGAGAATTTCTATCAAACCAAACAAAACACAACTCCTTATTCCTTACCATCGCCAAATAAACTCCCCACACCACATATTGATTAACAATTATCCCATCTTCCCATCTCCTAAATGAAGATGTCTAGGCATTACACTTGAACCAAAGTTTACCTTCATCACACACACCCAAAACCTTAAAGCAAGCATCAAGAGCAGGGTGCGACATTTCAGATCATTGACGTATTAAAACAAAGGGAATTCTACAAAAACAGCAGTCGAAATATATACAATATGTCGCCCCCCTGCTTAAATATGCTGCTATCCTATTCCATAATCCTCGCCCAAATGTGTTAAAAACCTCGAGGTTGCGGAACGTTCAGCATTGAGGGTGCTTACAAAAATCAGGCATCCCAATAATCCGTTGCATAACCCCTCCAATACACTCCTGTATGAAATGTGCAACATTACCCTATCAACCAACGCCTAGAACAATTCTCCTTAAAGTTTGCCACTAATCCCAATATAACCAATATTCTTACCCACCTTTGTATCCCTCGGAACCCAAACATATACCCTAAATTTAAATTTCCTACCACAACAATGTTTCAATTCATCTCATTACATCAGCCGGATGCAGGCAATGACGTTAGCAATCATGACGTATAGAACATGAAAAATACAGAGACAGAGACTAGACAAAGACAGGCGGAAAGACCAACTACGGTTGATAGCCAATTTCTGAGTTTAAAAAATGAAAATTTAGTATAGTTTATGTTAATGTACTGTAAAATTAGTGTTATGTAATTATAATTCAGAAATTAAGATATTTATAAATATATTTATAATTTATGATGTAAAAAGTAGCCGTTTTGCTTATCTCTAATAAAGCACTAATTAAATGTGAATTGTGGATGAAATAATTTTGAGTCTTTAATATATCTACATTTTGTATTACGAGTACAACACCAATATTTTTAAAATTATTACCTTTTAAACATTATTAAAAGTTGATAATTTTAAAAATATTGTTGTGTTAATGTTAGTGGTAACGTTTACAACACCAATATTTTAAAAATCATTAACTTTTAATAATGTTTTGAAGTTAATAATGGTAAATATATGAGTGTTGTAATACAAAATGTAGGTATGTTTAAAACTCAAATTCGTTTCCTCCACAATTCACATCAAATCCGTTTCAATTTGCAATTTCTCAAAAATTGTATGCAATATTTATTCAATTAGGATTTTATAAAGTTCATTTTTGAATGATATCCGTGTTTCTAGTCTAATTCTATATGTTATGTAATAATTTAAGGTTGGAAATTCACATGTTATTTGGCCATAAGAACGAACAACGATTAATCTTCCACAATAATGAAAACAGCTCTTTGAAACTTATACATATTGCACATTGAAGCTTTGCGAATAAATTGACACTACTCTTTTTTTAAATGTTTCTTAAATTATATATAAATCAACTAAT
The DNA here is from genome assembly GCA_932526585.2 of Philonthus cognatus. Taxonomy (NCBI): domain Eukaryota; kingdom Metazoa; phylum Arthropoda; class Insecta; order Coleoptera; family Staphylinidae; genus Philonthus; species Philonthus cognatus. The sequence goes on from OW052243.1 coordinate 92,134,229, forward strand.
GATCACATAAATCCGTAAAATACTTCCATAGAAAACATTATTTCTCATTCATATTGCTTTAATTTATTAAAGTAATTATTATAAACATGTTGTATTAAATAGATTAATCTAAAATAAATGATAAATAAAATTAATCGTTGCTTAGAAATCTCCATAAAAGCAATGTAAATTTTGATTGTGGTTTTAATAAATAGAAGGCAGCATCATGCTATTTTAGTAATATCTTAAAATTGTACTGTAATTTCCAAAAACATGTGAAAAGAAATTGGGTTTGATATGTAGAATTCGTGTACGGCATTTATCGCGACACGGGTTTCCGGTGCGCGGCCTTAAATTACGAATGTGATTTTTCTTTAAATCACTTATGTAGTTGCAAATAACATGAATATATATTTTATGTTGCCAGAAGTAACTGATTGTCTACAATACAATTACTGGGAATTTTTCTTTTAGGTAAACACGTGCATAAGCTGTACAATTTCCGACATGCGTTGTTTTTTAAAAGAGTTCAATTTGAAGCTATAAACGAGTGTTTTCTACTCCCAGACTAAGCATGAAGTAAATTTCCTGGGCTTTTCTAAACTCGAAATTTTACTCTATGCGCCACGCGTATAAAACACTAATTCCTAATGAGGTTCAAATATACATAAATTTCACAGTATTTTAGTGTTTTATACGCGTGGCACATGAAGTAAAATTTCGAGTTTAGAAAAGCCCAGAAAATGTTTAATAGGCTTTACTAAACTCGAAATTTTAATTTATGCTTAGTCTGGAAGTAGAAAACACTCGTTTAAAATTTCAAATTGAACTCTTTTAAAAAACAAATATTTAAATATTTAAAGAAAATAATCTGAATTTAAAATAGTGTACTTTAAAGAAAAACTCTCTGTATATGCTCATATGAAATATCAAACTAAAAAAGCATCTGTTTCGTTATACACTTGTAGGTATGTCGATAGAAATTAAAATTGTAAATATTTATCCAGTTTACTTGTGTCTTCTGTAATTCAATGCCCATTCATTCATTCGCACGGCGCTATGTAAACAAACAAACAACGCTCTCCGCACTCACAATTTTTATTATTCGTTGTGATATAATTCGACAAGTACTATAAACCAATACATAGTCAAAACTACTTTCTGCAATTTTGCTATTTCTGTGCCATCTCGTATCCCAGAAACACACAACCAGCAAAAATTGGCCCTCTTAAACAGCGCAGTTTGTTTCACATAAATGTATGTAAAATAAACCACAGTGTTTAATTTTTAACCTAATTGTTTAAACATGTTAAGTGATTCATTAGTTCCAGAGTTATTTTATATACTAGAACTAATACAATTTATTGCTTAATTTCATCTCATAAAAAATGTCAGCGATTTTTTATAATATTTTAATTCTTTACGGGAATATAGGGAATGGCTACTTTTTAAATGTACCCTGTATATATACTATATTTATGTGTAGAATGTACTGTTTTATTAAGAGTGAAATAAATAGTACTATTTCGAGGTTGTAAATGTTTGCTAATTGAAATAACAAGTTGCTTGTGTAAATATAATTAAAAATAAATGATGTATGCGTTTGTATGATGCAAATCGCATTAAAGAATTAATTTATGTAAGCATAAATCCATTGTATTTGTACAAACATGAATAATAAAAGCACTAGCTGTAATATTCAGATAGCAGTAAAATAACTATAATTCCAACTAGGTAGATAGGAATTGCGAGACAACAAATAGAAAAGTAAACGTTATTGTTTCAGTAGTTAAGAGATTCGTTTTGTTGGCGGTGCAGAGGACTTGTTTCAATTTTCATATCTATTCTCTCTCATATCAGCGGCCGATAAAGCCGAATCGAAAATGAAAATGCGAAGCCTTCTCAATACAGCCAATTTTGGTCTATCTTGATGTCGCTCGCGCGCGTTAGCTTATCTGAATTAGTTTTATCTGGGCAGCTACAAATGTTTATACTTTTATGTATCTGGTCTATTATTTACTGATAGAAGAGGCATTGCACTGTGCGGGCGGTTTGCTGATAGCCCAATTGAAGTTCGGGGAGGGCATAACTCACGACCGAAACTAGGTCTCAGTCTTAAGTCAGTCGGGAAGTTTGCGGATCAGCCCCAATCATCCTTTTTATAATTCCGCCTCATCAATTTCACGAAAACTTCATTTCCAGCCCAGACCAATCTCCGCAAACTGTTTCTTTGGATATTGTTACTCTTTATACACTCAAGTATAAATTTATTAATTTGCTATTAGTTCAGTTTTATTTATGGAAATATTAATTACTTATAAAATAATTCCAGTATGTCAATTTAAATAAGCACGCGAGTAATTATTACACTGAATGCAGTGAATCAGTTGATAAAAATACAATTTTAGGTATGTTTTTTGATAATTACAAAATAAGCTATTCGTGTACGCGAAATGTTAATTTTAACGTATACGTTATTATTTAACCTCACACTGTGTTAAGAACAACATGTAAATTCAATATTTCGCATACTTCAGGGCTTGCCAACCTCAGAAATCTTTTTTGCAAAATCAACTTTTTTTATAATTTAGTTTTTATTTAGAACTTTAAAAAACCTTTTTGGCAATTTTTACATTTTTCAGAAAGTTTACAGCACGTATTGATTTAAATTTAAAAAAAGAGGAATTGTTAATATATAAAATAAAAATACTGTATCACAGAATACACAAATAACTTAAAACGTCTAAAAATACAATATTTCTCCAGTGTGATTTCAAAAGCTTGGCTCAACTGTCAATTATTACAGCGATTTTTCTTTTAAGTACACAAATCCAGAACCAAATTACTCTAAGTGGTTGAATTTCTAAAAATTTGGATGGATGAAATAAACATTTGTAAAATCCGTTAACGCGAGATCAAACACAAGCAGTATATTTTGAACTTCACTTGAAATCAGTATCTTATACACGTGGCGCATGAAGTAAAGTTTTGAGTTTAGAAAAGCCTGAAAATTTGGTTTGGTCGCTCTGCTACGTGGAGCGATCGAATCAAATTTTCAGGTTTTTCTAAACTCGAAGTTTTACTTTATGCCTAACCTGGGAGAGGAAAACACTCGTTTAAAGCTTCAACCCTTTTAAATAAACAACGAACATCTGAAAATGTACTGCAAATAATTGGGGTATCTATACTTAAACGAAAAACTGTCTGTATATTTCCCTGTAATTAGAAGTAATTCTGTTTATTTTTATTAATCAGCCACTTAAACAATTTAGGGGGCGGTTGAATCGCCTTGATCTAATCATTTGTATTTGATTTGATAGAATTTTTATAGTACACTTATTCTGCTATGATTTTTATATGATTTATTTAACATGGATATTTATACTCAAATATTTATTATTTTAGTATCTGTAGTGATAAAAATTTGTTTGTTTATTAAGTTATGTTTAAATTTACAATTTTAATATTAATTTGTATATTTTTTGTAAAAAGGAAATACCGTTTAATAAAGAAACTTACGCTTAAAAATGAAGCCAAACGTGCCATTTTTAATAAACATTTATTAAAAGTTTACCATTCGAAATAATAAATTATTAATGTTCAATATAATATTTCAATACAGATATAGATACTCGTACTTTCTTTTCTTCATAAAATAAAAATAATAATCCAACTTTATATTCGTTGATAACATTTACAGATACTAGTCTCAAATATAAATGTTTTCCTGCATATAATAATCAATCAAACAAAATTCCTGAAAAATTAACCAATCAAGATTTCACAAATCCATATATTTAAAAATTAGCCAAAGAAGACGCCATAAAAAAATATATTTAATATAAATAAAAATATTTAGAAACATTTAAAAGAATGATAAATGCCGATTATTTCGATAATAATAATCTCTACATAACATTTTTAAAAACTCCGGAGCACGAGTTTAAATAAATAATAACAAAATTTTCTATGGGCAAGAAGATTACATTTCATATTACATTAAAATCAGGGTTATTAAAAAACGTTTTTTTTATTTTAATTAACCCAAACATGTGTTTTTAACAAAACGTGTTTTTTTTTCATTGAAACAGTGTTTAAAACATTAACAATTAAAAACGTGGTTAAAACGTGTTTAAAACATGTTTAAAACACGTTTAAAACGTATTTAAAACAGAACATACAGGGCATTCTTGATTTGAGTATACATATCCCGATAATTACAGCGTTTTTTTAATTTGCAGGAATTCGTTGTTTCAAATCGGTTAATTTAAGGCATTTAACGAGCATGTTCCACTCCTAGACTAAGCATGAAGTAAAATTTCCAGTTTAGAAAAGCCTAAGAATTTTGATTAGCCGCGTAGCGAAGCGGAGCGGCTAATCCAAATTAGGCTTTTCTAAACTCAAAATTTTACTTCATGCGCCACGCTTAAAAATAATGATTTACAATGAAGTTAAAAAAACACACACACATACAACAACAATTATAGGCAACCTAATATACGTTACAGTTAATGGGTTGCCTATAATCACTGTTTTGAACAATTTGTTCAGCGCAGAATTTGACTCACGTTTTATTCACATCTACATATTAGAAGCCGTATATTTTAAACTTTACGATATTTCAGTGTTTTATACGTGTGGCGCATGAAGTAAAATTTCGAGTTTAGAAAAGCCTAATTTGGATTGGCCACGTAGCGAAGCGGAGCGGCCAATCCAAATTTTCAGGCTTTTCTAAACTAGAAATTTTACTTCATGCTTAGTCTGGGAGTGGGAAACCCTCGTTTAAAAATTCAAATTGAAATCTTTTTAAAAAGCAACGAATGTCGTAAAATTTACAGTGTATTCATACGTATACCTGAAAGAAAAATTCCCTGTATTTAAAAATCACATTTATGCACATACAGTTGTGATATTTTATTGTAATAAACTGTTAAGTTTAATATTGTAATTTGAAATATCTTCAACAATTTAGTTAAAATTTAAAAATGTAAACAAAATATTCTAATGAAGTAGTATTAAATATAATTTAGCAAATTTAAGATAGTAAAAAAACGTTTTAGACAAATTTAACGTTTAAGACATGTTTTGACCAAATTTAAGATTTAAAACATGTTTAAAACAAAACCATTTAAAACACGACAGCTGTTTTTAAACATGTTTAAAACACTGTTTTAAAACAAAGTATTTTAAACGCAAAAACCCTGGTTAAAATATGTAGAAAAAATCTACTCCAATTTTTCATATATTTTTTTAACTTAGATAAAATAAGTTTAATACTTATTTTAATCGAAATTAAAATCAAATTTAACAACGCAAAGACGTAAATTATCTTCTAGTTATGTTGAAGATATAGAACCTATATTAAAAACAAATAGTTGAGATATTTAACTTTTCTTGAAAAAATATTGAAATTTATTCAATGAATTTAGCAAAAATGTTTAGAATTTTATTTTAAGTTTAGTCATTATGTTAGAAAAACATGCAGGCATAATTTAATTATCTATTAAAAAATTATAGACTCATTATTTTTATGTAAATTTAGAGACTGATTAAATATCCTGTTTATTTTTTATATTTTTAAAAATGTCGTCAAAACTTACCATAAAACAATGTCTATTTAAACATTGAATTGAAACTAGTAATTATAGTTTAATTTTCTTTTTTCAGATCTTCACATTTATTAAAGTGTGTGTGAATGTGTGTGACCTCCAAATACATGTTTTGTAGTTATATAAGATAAATTAAAATAAATAATATATTTAGTTATAAATAAAATATGACGTTGGCTAATTGTGTAAAACTAAAGCCAAGCAAAAGCGAAATCCCCTACAACTAGAATTTGTTCTGAAAGCATGTTTGATCACGTGACTTCGAAACACTAATCGTAGATCAAGCCAAGCCCTGTACAAGTTTTCCAGTTTGTATAGCACCTACTCGCAACAGTTCTAAACTAGAAACAACTGGATAAGAAACATCGATCAAATTTCTGGGAAATGAATTATTGAAACTAATTATAATACCTACAATCAAATTCAGTGCTTTTCAGAGAATATGTAAAATCTTAGATGCCTCGGATTTTACATGTTCTCTGAAAAGCACTGAATATGATAGTAGGTATAATAATTAGTCGTGAGGCTCTTTAAAATGTTAAATAAATTAGGTTTATCAACAAAGATAATAATCTTAGATAAAATAGGATTCTTATGTTAATGTCACCGTCTATATTAAAATCTAATAGTTATTAACAGTATAGCTAAAGTCGAAATATAAAAGATTCTTCTTTTTTTATTTTACGTCTTTCACTTTTGGAAACTTTAGATAGACAGAAATTAAGACTCCTCTGGCTTAAGAATGTGTGAAGAAAAATGTACATATTTTGTTATTTTAATATTTCGACTATAACTCATTTTGTTTCACAATATTTCAGTGTTCTATACACGGGTCGCATGCAGTAAAAATTCGAGTTTAGATAAGCCTGAAAACTTGAGTAAGCCTCTTAACCAAATTAAAAGACTTTTCTAAACTCGAAATTTTACTTCATGCCTAATCTGGGAGTGGAAACACTCGTTCGAACTTTAAAATTTAAACGCTTTTATAAAATCAAAGAATATCTGTAAATTTACATCGTATACGTTATATATATATAAGGTCAAAAATTCACATGTTATTAGGCCATAGATAGATTAGATATTCGTAGGGGTGGCCTCATTGGCCTGTACCACCGCGACCTTTTCAGATCTATTGTGGATCCCTATTATCCTAGACGACGTGCTCGAGCTTCGCCTCTTTGATTAGCCCTATTAACCCTGACAGTGAGCCTTGGGTGTAGCTCTCTGCGCTTGGTTTAGTGTTGCCCAGCTTTAGGTATCTAACCCGCGCTTGGGCCTCACATTGGCACAGGATGTGGAGAGGATCCTCCTCTTCTTCCCGGCAGAATCTACATATTGTATTCTCTGCCAGGCCTATTTTGCTCATGTGTTTGTTGAGCCTACAGTGTCCTGTTAGTTGACGTACTATAGCTTTAACCGTTTTTCTCTCTTGGTTGATAAGATCGGTCGTGAAAGCCGGCGATTGTTTTTCGAGGAACGTTTTCGCCTGCCTCTGCCCTGGTGTGTTCGTCCTCCAGGTTTGAGTTTGTCTCCGTCCATTTTTTTATGGATTGTCTGACTGTGGTTTTTGCGATACCGCAGGAGGGTTCCGGGCCAATGAATGTGCTTGACGAGCCTTGTTTGGCCAGTTCGTCTGCTTTTTTGTTCCCTTGATGTCCCTTGTGTCCTGGGACCCATACCATTGTCACTTTTTTGCGACCGCCCATTTCGTTGAGAGCGCTTACACAATCCCACACTAGCTTGGAGTCGACCTGTGTGGTGCTTAGTGCCCTTAGCAGCGCTTGGCTGTCCAAGAAAATAGCTACTGATCGACTTTTGTTGTCTTGCTTTGCTATTTCTCCAATGCAGAGGTGGACCGCGATCGCCTCTGCCTGGAACACGGTAGTGTCCCTCGCCAGACTGACTGAAATCTTTGTCTCCGGTTTTGTGCTGTATATTCCGGCTCCGACTCCTTCCTCTGTCTTCGAGCCGTCAGTATACCAGTTTGATTCCGCGTTGGTAGGTGGGCTCTTTTCCCAATCTACCCTCTGCGGAAATTATACTTCTTGACCATGGCATCGCTTGGCATTCCTGTTATAGGGTTTACCTTTAGCTCGTCTTTTAGCCTTTGGTACTTTTTCCCGTGTGATCGGTTTATGGGAGCCTGTCCTCGCATTAGTCTGTATGTCACGGCCTTGGCTTCCCCTTGTATGAAGATGTGCAGTGGTGGTAGGTTCAGGATTATTTCTAGGGCTGCTGTCGGGGTAGTGCTTAGAGCTCCTGTGACACTGAGACATGCTAGTCTTTGTGTGCTGTTAAGGAGCCTTATCGCCCCCTGCTGCTCCGTCCTTGTCCACCACACTACTGCCCCGTAGGATATCATGGGCCTGATCACCCTTGTATATAACTGGAGGGTCATTTTAGGATTGAGCTCCCAGTTTTTCCCGCACATTCTTCGATACCTTCCCAATGCCATTGAGGCTTTTTTAGCGGTTTTCGTGATGTGCGTCCTCCACGTCATTTTATCGTCGAAGATTACCCCTAGGTACTTCACCTCCTTAGCGAAGGGAATTGTTGTGCCCCCGAGCGTCAGTGGCCTTAGGCCTTCTAGCGCTCTTCTTTTTGTGAACACGACAATCTTTGTTTTTTTCGGGATTGACCGTCAGTCGTTCCCTTCGACACCAGTTGTCTACTATGTTTAGGGCCCTTTGTGTTCGTTGTGAGATAACTCCTGCGAACCGGCCTCTGATTACTATGGCCAAGTCATCCGCATACCCTAGGCAGTGGATGCCTTCTTCGGACAGTTTCCTTAGTAAGTCGTCCACAAGAGTTGCCCATAGCAGTGGAGATAGAACCCCTCGCTACGGGCAGCCTCCGCCGGCTCTGGCTTCAATGGTGTGCCCTCCTAGAGTGGATGTAATTGTCCTTTTCTCCAGGCTAGCCCTTATCCATTGGTAGAGATTTAGCGGGACGCCTTTTCTTGCCTGTGCCTCTATAAACGAGTTGGTTGTGACATTGTTGAACGCCCCTTCTATATCTAGAAATGTGACCATAGCTATCTCTTTGTCCTCCACTGACTTTGTGATGAGCCTGTTTAGGTCGTCCAGCGCCGAGTCCGTGGACTTTCCTGGCTGGTAAGCGTACTGACAGTTACTAGGCCATAAGAACGAACAACGATTGATCTTCCACAATAATGAAAATAGATCTTTAAAACTTACACATATTGCACATTTAATCTTTGCGAATAAATTAACACTATTCTTTTTTCAAAAAAATAATTCTTAAATTATATATAAATCAAATAATGGAACACTCTTGAATTATCACATAAATCCGTGCAATATTTCCATATTTCTTCTTCATATTGCTTTAATTTATTGAAGTAATTATTATAAACATGTTGTGTTAAATAGATTAATCTAAAATAAATGTTAAATAAAATTATTCGTTGCTTACAAATCTCTATAAGAGCAATGTAAATGTTGATTATGCTTTTAATAAATAGGGGGCAGCATCGTGCTATTTTAGTTATATCCTAAAATTATACTGTAATTTCTAAAAACATGTGAAAAAAAAATTGGTTTTGATATCTAGAATTCGTGTACAGCATTTGTCGCGACACGGGTTCCCGGTGCGCGGCCTTGAATTGAGAATGTAATTTTTCTGCCGAGGATTGTTCATTTATTATGTTGTTGATACACAACAAAGAAAGACACTATTAAAATATTTCTCAATACATTCTTTAAATATAAGTGCATTTCTGGGTTCATGTTTTGAATAGGAATATGGAATGCCGGTATATGTTGATTTAATGCCTTTTTCATTTATTTACCAAATTGAATGTGCGACACTCGGCGATTTGATTACTGAGGCACTTAGTCAGCTTAACATCTAGAGTTCGAATTGGGTTATTGTAATTTATCATTCTTTGTACGGCGCGCGGCGGCTTAGCCTACTCAGCTTGAAGTGTCGCCTACCCAGTTTTGTGTGCTTCATTGCAATTTACCAAATTAAGTGCAGCACGCGACAGTCATGTATGATATTTGATTTTTGATAGTAATCATTTAAATCACTTATGTAGTTGCAAATAACATGAATATATATTTTATGTTGCCAGAATTTAACTGTTTGTTTACAATATAAATTTAGGGAATTTTTCTTTTAGGTAAACATGTGCATAAGCTGTACATTTTTTGACATGCGTTGAATTTTAAAATAGTTTAATTTGAATCTTTAAACGAGTGTTTTCCACTCCAAGACTAAGCATGAAGTAAAATTTCGAGTTTAGAAGAGCCCCGTGAAAATTTGTCGAGGGTCGCGCCGCGACCCGAGACAAATTATTTAGGCTTTTCTAAACTCGAAATTTTACTTCATGCGCCACGCGTATAAAACACTAAAATACTGTGAAATTTATGTATATTTGAACCTCACTTAGAATCAGTGTTTTATACGCGTGGCGCATGAAGTAAAATTTCGAGTTTAGAAAAGCCCCGCGTAGAAAATTTGTCGAGGGTCGCGCAGCGACCCGAGACAAATTTTCACCGGGCTTTTCTAAACTCGAAATTTTACTTCATGCTTGGTCTGGGAGTGGAAAACACTCGTTTAAAGTTTAAAATTGAACTCATTTAAAAATCAACGAATAAGTAAATATTTAAAGAAAATAATGTGAGTTATGAATACGGATACTTTAAGAAAAACTCCCTGTATGTGCTCATATAGAATATCAAACTAAAATCAATAATTGTGAAGGCATCTGTTTCATTATACAGTTGTATGTATATCGATAGAAATTAAAATCGTGAATGTTTATCCAGTTTACTTGCGTCTTCTGTAATTCAATACCTATTTATTCATTCGCACGGTGCTATGTAAAAAAACAAACAACGCTCTCCGGACTCATCATTTTTATTATCAGTTGTGTAATAGGTCAGTAGGGGGTTATGTGCAAATATTATTTTTGACAAAATTAAATTAAAATATTAAGACAAAAATCATCCAAGAAAATAATAAAGAAAAATCAACATCCAGTAAATACGAGAATAACATTAGTCGATCATTTTTTTTGTATGAAAGAAATAACAAATGCAGCATCGCCTTAAAAATAATAAACAAGTTCCGGCACGTGGAGAAATGCAAACATATACAGAAAAATTTAGTTCAGGGTTTAACGACCGCAAACACAACAAGTGTGCAAAGTCAGGGGAATTACGTTGACGTCAGAGAGGAAAGGGTTTTGTGACCATATATGGTAGTAGATAAAGTCTACACAACAAAATCAGGGGAGGGAAGAACTTTGAGAGCAGCAAAGAAACGATTCTAAAAATCAGTTAGTTTTGGGACAGGGACGAGGACAGTGAGTATTTGAATGGAAATGGGTACACTTGAGATTGGGAAGTTTCAGTGGGATGTGAGTTAGTGAAGTAATGTTGATAAAAAGAGTTCCGTGATGTATTGAGAATGCAGTTAGGGATAACAAAGTTGGAGTGACTATCACGTAAGAGTAAAAGTAATTCTACATCAAATCGACTAAGTTGATATCAAACAAACAAAACCGGCGAAATAATTTAAACATCTGGGAAAAGGGAAAGATGGGGGGGGGGGGAGAAAGAGAGATGTATGGTGGTTGATGTGTAAGGCCGAATTGAGCGAGAAAACGAGGTACGTTCTACTAACTAATCGACCTAGTCGATTGATGTGTTAGGCCAATCCGAGTTAGTATTGCGCTAAGTGTCCTACTAACTAACCACACGAATGAGGGATGTATGGTGATTAATGTGTAACGCCGAATTGAGCGAGAAAACGAGGTATGTCCTACTAACTAATCGACCCAGTCGATTGATGTGTTAGGCCAATCCGAGTTAGTATTGCGCTAAGTGTCCTACTAACTAATCACAAGAAAAAAAAGAATTCGATTATGAGTGGACCGAAGTGAAAGGTCGTTCCACTCATTAATCGAGAATGTATGGCGATTGATGTGTGGGGCCGATGTTAGAGATTGTCCCACTAACTAATCGCAAGTGTGTCGAGTGTGTGATGCTAACTCCGGGATGGTTTTTGTGGGTTTCCCATCTCGTAATGCAAATGCAGGGGCTAGTTAATTTTGCTCCCTCAAGTAGAGTCATACAATTTTTGAGTTTAACTAAATGCATGTGACTTCTAAGCACAAACGTTGGATAACATATTTTGTGAATATAAATAATAAAAGACATACCAATTCATTAGAAATGTCATGAAAGGTCAATAAACTTTTCATACGTTAAGCTCATATCCTGTTTTATTTATTGTCCACACATCCTCCTAGTCAAATTATAAGGGAAGAAAGACACAGTATTTACGATAATGCATATTGACACAAACAACGAACCTGGTAAATAAATTAAAGGGTTACTACACACACAACACAACGTAAATAATAATACAAATTATAAATTATGTACAATACCTAGGGTCGAATCATTACAGTTGTGATAAAATTTGGCAGGCACCATAAACCAATACATATTCAAAACTACTTTCTGCAATTTTGCTATTTCTGCGCCATCTCATATCCCAGAAACAAACAACCAGCAAAAATTGGCCCTCTTAGAAGAAAATATCCCAAAATGTAATATAATAAGTCATTGATTTAAAAAAAATCACTTGGTTGAATTTCACTTATATTAGTGAGATTCAACCAAGTGTTTTCTTTTAAAATCATAGTTTAAAATGTTTCACCACGTGAAAAATGAGAAACTAATTCAAGATAGATAATAGGCCATTTAAATAAATCACAAAAAGAAGTATAGAATTTTACCTAAAATCAACTTTTAGAGTTAACTCTATAATTGCCCGGCCGTTAATAGGTTAAGCTAAGTTAAAACCATAATATTGTGAGATCCCTCCAATAAGCCTTAATTATGTAAAATTTATATTCCAATAATAACTATTTTTGTTTGTATTTAGAAAATGTTTAAATGCACAGTACTTTTAAGCAATTTGTCACTGGGCAATTAGGAGTGTGAATTATGAACGTGAGAGTTGTTTGTGTAAATGCGTTTTAGGGTCAATAATGCCGTTAATGAAAATAGCCGAAAAGACGAGTTGTGTGTTATATTTCGGCGTGAAAGCTTTCTGGTATATTTATATTGGTGTGTGTGTGTGGAATTTTCTCTGGTCTGATTTATGAGCATCGCTATTATCACCAACAATATAAATTATAGGAATGATAACCTGGCGTAATACCACAAAATTTATTTAATGCTTCATACATTAGGTGGGATTGTGTGAAGAAGTGAGGACTGATAATTCGATGGTGTCGTTGTTTGTCCTCCGGCTCAACGTAATTTGTACGTCGCGTTCTTCATGTGCTCAGCCTAGACGTTGCTATTAGTCCTCTGTCATTGCAGCGAGAACAAGGAGTTCTGGCAAACTGGTAACTGGGATCTGGGAACGGCGAACGGAAATAGCAACAGTAGTGTCGACGTCAACGTCAATAGGTAATGGAGGCAATTCCGGTGGAATAGATTAGCTGTAATGTAATCGGGACAAAAGCAGCCGGTGCCTACGAGGATGTTAACAGATACCTCCAGGCTAATCACGGTTATCTGGATCCTTTCGGTACTCGAACGGGCGGCCCTATTATTTCCCACGGCCGCACTACGCACAAAAATATTTACAATTCTGTTATTAAATACAAACTGCCCGGGATTTAGCGTTAAGTAAGAACAAGAGCGTCGAACAAGGGAAATGGGACCACTGGTTACGGCATCAACGAACGTGATCCGCAATTTTTAAAGCTTCTCTATCTCTTAATTCCAGTCAACATTTATATTGCCTCGCATTTGTATATGTTTTTTTGCGGCTCACCATTTTTTCCACACATACAACATTTTTCACTAACCGTACCCTTACATATATTCATAGATAAAGACACTTATGTTCCACTCTCCATCACATTTAATTTAACTTATGATTTATATTTACTGTACTTGGAACTTTATCTCTTTCCAGAAAATGCCGTTTTATTTTATTTACTGTAATAGGTAGATTACTCGTGGAACAAAGTTTCTATTCGCCGCATACTCTATCTCTACATTAAGGAAGTACTGATATTAATTAAATATCCAATTACAGAATAATTATAAGTATAGTTTACATACAGTAATAAAATACAATTTAATTACCGACAGTAAAATAGTGTAAAAAAAAGATTTAATAAATTTAAGGTTTAATTTGTTAAACCTTTTGAACAGAACAAAACAGTAATTTTTACTTTTATTAGGACTAGCTTTTGACTCTAATGAATTATAAGTAAGAATAAATAATGTTGTTTAATCTGGCGAATAGGTTGCTATTCAAAAAAAAAAACAACATTGAATTTAATATTCTGCCCAACATATCACGTTTACAAAATTAGTTAATAAATGATTTAAAATTACATTTAAGAAACACACGGAGATTTTTTCTTTTTAAGTATACTTTTACATATTAAAATTGCTTCAGACGTTCAAATTAATCAAAATAAACATTTGTAAAATTAATTAACATGAGATCAAACATCCCACTGAGCAAACACAATTAAGTAATATTTCATCAACATTAAAATGACGTTAAATGTTGCTACAATGTTGATATAACGTTATTTATTTGTTTTTTGCTCAGGTGGATAAACCGAAGTATATTTTAAACTTCACTTTAAATCAGTGTTTTATATGCGTGGCGCATGAAGTAAAATTTCGAGTTTAGAAAAACCTGAAAATTTGGTTTTTGGTTTCTAAACTCAAAATTTTACTTCATGTTTAATTTAGGATTGGAAACACTCGTTATAAGCTTTTAACTAAACTCTTAAAAAAAAAAACAACGAATGCCCAACAGAGACGAGCAAGGAAGAATCAGCAGCTATTGATCCTTCGAAATTCTAAATGTATTGTGTATAGAAAAAATCACTTTTTTCATTTAGATGAAGAGACCTAGATACAAGCGACAAAATCGATAATTGTTAATCAGAAATATTCTTCGTTAAAAAGCTCATGATTTTTGCATAAAACTGAACGATTTGGAGTTGCAGGCAGAGCTGTTCCGAGTACAAGTAAAATGTACTCAAGTACTGAGTACAATTACTCTACTCGAGTACTAAGTACAAGTACGTAACAGTGAGTACTTAAGTACATATATGAGTACAATTAATTAAAACACAAAAACTTATATGTAGTTGAGCAGTCGTTGACGAATAATATTTTTATATATTTTGAACAAATAAACAATAATAGTAATAAATATAACTTAACACTAAGTCGGGGTTTTATACGCCTGGCGTATGAAGTAAAATTTCAAGTTTAGAAAAGCCTGAAAATTTGGATTTGCCGGGGCGCGACTAGCTTCGCACGCGCGCCCCGGCAAATCCAAATTTTCAGGCTTTTCTGAACTCTAAATTTTACTTCATGCTCAATCTGGGAGTAGAAATACTCGTTAGAATAATTATTAGTAACTTAAATAAAAAATGGTAGAAGATTTTAAAAAAATACCACTTGAATCTGAACTAACCTAGTATGCATTGAGTTGTACATTTCGTACACATCTGAATTACCTTTTGTTTTTCTTAATTTTAGAACTATGTATAATTTATATTGTATAATGTATCTTCTGTTAAATTTGTTTTTTTTTACAGAAGATTATTATTATTATTATTATTATTATTATTATTATTATTATTATTATATATGTATATAACCCAACTCCACAACATGACATCTAAACTAAACCCAACTCCACAAAATGCATTCTAACATTACCTAACTCAGGTATGGGCAACCTTTGACATGTTGAGGGCCAAACTTTAGCGTGCAAATACGTTCGCGGGCCGCATTTAAAAGTACTTAGTGCATTTTAAAATAGTGATAATATTTTTTGCGATAGATATTAGACATGAAATAATACGAGAATGTTATTATAGTACAATTTATTAAAATAACAAAATGAAATTTAAAAAAATGGTACATTATAATTAAATCGTTAAATTTGCAATTGTTACAAACTACGAAAGTTAAATACACCGAAATCAATGAGACACTTGAGCTTGAATTTGGGAAACTAATCCATCGATATTTGGATTAATTGCACTGACACAAAGACGTAAAGAATTTTCCAAATTATCGTCAGTCAGTCCTGTACGATGTGTTGATTTATTAACTTTCATCAATGAAAAGAACTGTTCGCATTTATAAGTACTGCCAAACGCACAAATCAATCT
The DNA here is from genome assembly GCA_932526585.2 of Philonthus cognatus. Classification (NCBI taxonomy): domain Eukaryota; kingdom Metazoa; phylum Arthropoda; class Insecta; order Coleoptera; family Staphylinidae; genus Philonthus; species Philonthus cognatus. Next base: position 92,150,024 of record OW052243.1, read on the forward strand.
TCTTGCGAATTTTCTAAGCTGCGGAAAATTGTCTTCTTCTAGGTATTTTTTGTAGAAATCGCACGACTCTACGTCTTCAAATTTGGATTTTAGGAGTGAGTTTTCTTGAATCTCGATCAACTCCATTTGTAAGTGTATTGGAGCATTTTGTACAATATATGTTGTAGGAGTAGCAAATAAACTGAAATAGACTTCCATGTTTTTGAAGTCGCAAAATCTGTTCAAAAATTGTTCCGACAGTAACTTGAGTTCTTCAGCATATTGAGCATAAGCAATATTTTCATACGCAGACATCATTTTTGTTCACTTTTCGTTCAATAAACTTAATAACAAACTATAGTTAGTAACCACTCAAGATGCACACAAAGTCACAAAGCAAGTTGGCGGCTCGAGCAGTTCGCTAGGATATCGCTTGTCGAAGTTATCACCTCGGTAGCTCAAATAGAACTGAACTAACGTTTGGGCCATCCACCCGCTTATATAGGCAAAATGAACGAATAATCTGGAATAAACTAGTTTAGAATAATTGAGAAGCAATAAATCTTTTGATGTGTCACCCGTGAGGCGGCAAACCTCAAAGAATTTGATCGAGCAAGTCGAGTGGCGGCGATTAATTGAACTGTACAAAATTTGTCTAATTTAGAATCAAACTCAACTTTAAAAAAATAATTCAAACCACAAAACAACATCTGACCTAACTCAACTCCACAAAATGATATTTAAACCAAATCTAATTCCACAAATTGAATTCTTACCTAACCTAACTCCATCAAATAACATCTAAATTAACCATACTCAATTTAAGAGTAGACAAATTGTTTAGGTAAATCACAAAATCATGTTTTTTAACGGGTATAAATCATTAAGTGCATTCAAGCCGACGACGATATTATTGTCAATTTACGTCAATGTCGTCATTTTGAGCCGATATTGTTATTTTATATCAACAAAATTTTATGAAATATTCGATAGATATTGGAATTTTACGTCAGTGTTTTATTTTATACAAATGTCGGTATTTTTGATGATTGTTGACATTTTATGCCACTGTTAACATTTTACTTACAATTTTTATTTTAGTTTCACATGAAGTTGGCTACCAGCAGCCACTAATTTAATGTAATTTTAAGAGTTGATGGTATTAGTCATGTTCCATTTTTTATTGCCATCTATTAGCGGCAACTGTAACTATCACTAACGCAAACGCAGATATATAGATATCTAAATGAGTTAATGAGAAATACTTAAAACCTTTCATACATCCTTTAATGAATATATTTATTATTGCGAATAAAAAGTCAACAATTAAAAATGAGAATAATGGGTGACTATGCTCGCAAATACGCAAAAATCGCTTGAAAATTAATGATTAATTCGTGATCAGCGCTATCTAACAGCTGTCGGTTTGACTATTGTCAAGAAAAGCAATTTACATTGCAGTGTCAAACCCTTAGTATTAGTTGAATGCCAATTTTCACGTTGATAATGTCACTTTTTGTTAGTTTGTGTTGTGTGGACGATGTTTATTGGCAAAAAATGCCAAAGATGTCATGTTGAAGGTAAAATATCACAACATTATGGTGTTAAAAATGTTTTCAAGATTTTAAACACCACGACTCGCTTGTTTTGACATTTACAGTAAAATTAACTTGAGTAGGTGCATCCAGATGTACTCGAGTTCATTTTACGATCTAAAAACGCGTCAAGTACAAGTAGAAGTACTTTTAAAATAAAGTAATCGTTGACTGAGTACTGAGTACACGAAAAGTACTCAGAGTACTAATTTTGAGTACTTGTACTCGAATACTGCCCAGCTCTGGTTGCAGGACAAAAAATGACATGATTGCTTTAATAACATCTTTCAAAAAAAAAAAAATGTACTGAAGCGACATTTAAATCATCTTGAATTAAGCTATTTTCACACGAAAAGTACTCAGAGTACTAATTTTGAGTACTTGTACTCGAATACTGCCCAGCTCTGGTTGCAGGACAAAAAATGACATGATTGCTTTAATAACATCTTTCAAAAAAAAAATGTACTGAAGCGACATTTAAATCATCTTGAATTAAGCTATTTTCCCTACTTGTTAAAATTTCTCGAAGATAACCCAGAAATTAGTGTGACTAAGTTGGCCTTCTAACTTCGGAGAGCCTGAAGCCCCAGGACCTTGAGAATATAATATTATTGTAATAAGCTCCATTACAGTTTTACAAATTTTTAAAGAGATAAAATTCAAATTTGGGTTTGCTTAGCCCCCAAGCCTCCCTATAACTTTATCTCAGTGTGACTACAAGAAATGTATAAATGAAATAGAAAAAGTCGAGAGTGAAATTCACGCAAAGCTCACAGATTTTAATAAAATTGAAGGAATTTTCTCTTTTGTAAATAGCCACATGAAAATGTCCAATATTGTAGAGTATTGCTAAAATAATCGTGGCGTGTTTTGAATCCACATATTGGTCGGAATCTGCGTTTTCAAATAAATAACAAACTAAGAAATAAAATTACACACGATTACTTGGGTCAATGCTTGCGATTAGCTACGTATTCATACCAGCTTGACTATAAAAGTATTGCCAAATCAGGGCATGACAAATTTTGCATTGATGTTTTTACTTTCCCCCGTATGTAATACAAAGGGAAAGTATTGTTTTCGTGAAAATTTTCGAATCAAAAATTTTAGTGGAAATATCCGTTTTGAGGTCCCCTGAGTCGAATAAGACCATTTTTGAAAAATGTCTGTCTGTCTGTCTGTGGGTCTGTGTGTGAGTCTGTGTGCGCTGTACCGCAAAAACCGCTAAAGATATCGAGATGAAACTTGAAACTTAAGCTTTTTGTTACAATCGAAAGAACTGAAAAGCTTTTGGTGAAAATCGGAAAACCGGTACTTTACTCTTAGCGTTTTTCAGTTTTTTCAGATTTTTTCAATAAATCTTCATCAAACAAAAAATTCTTTCAAATAAAAGTTGTAGATAATAACAAAATGAAGATGTATTGTTCACTTACTTTTTGTCATAGCACTCTTAGTTTTTGAGATATTTCAAAAGTTGTGTGTTTTATCTAGTTATTGGTGTGTGACAGTGTATGTGTCGATACAATTGAAAAATGTTTCAAATAAAAGTTATAGGAAATGAAAAACTAAAGATTTTTTATAGATTCACTTTTTGTCATAGCACTCTTAGTTTTTGATATATTTAATAAATAGTGTTTTTTATCTAGTCATTGATTTGTGTCAGTGTATGTGTTGATACAATTGAAAAATGTTTCAAATAAAAGTTGTAGGTAATAAAATATTACAGATTTTTTGTATCTTTACTTTTTGTCATAGCACTCTTAGTTTTTGAGATAATTAATAAATAATGTTCTTTTATCTAGTCATTGGTGTGTCTCAGTGTATGTGTTGATACAATTGAAAAATGTTTCAAATAAAAGTTGTAGTTATCAAAAAGTTGAAGACATTTTGAAAATAATAATGCTACAAATATTTTAAAAGTGATTTAATACGCAATTTACGGGGGAAAGTACTATGATGGACACATCACCATTTTTTTCCAATATATAAAAGCAATATTATTTATTGCAAATTTACATTTATTTAATTGAAACCATAAATGTGACTTTCTAAAAATGTAGGTATTTCGAAAATTATATTTTCTTTAAACATGTCGCGATTGAAAAAAACTCAGTAATTTTTCAGGCATTTATTGATTTTATAAAAGCGTACAATTTGAAGCCTCTAACGAGTGGTTTTCACACCCAGACTAAACATAAAGTAACATCTCTAGTTTAGAAAAGCTTGAACAGCTTTTCTAAGCTCGAAATTTTACTTCATGCGCCAGGCGTATAAAACACTGTAACATTGTGAAGTTTTAAATATACTACTTATGAATAAATTAATAAGGAAAATGTCTATGTTTTATGCCACTTTAGTTATACTTTACACGACTCGAGTTTCGACACTTTTATGATATCACTTTATTTAATTTTATTATGACTACAATAGGTCTTATTATTATTTTTATTCGTGTAACCGAATGAGTTATAGAGATTAATAGAATGTTATTAGACAATAAATATTAAAGTTATGTATTACAAAAAATAAACAACCTCAAATAATGAGATTATGTATTTGTATATGAAACACTTTTTTACTTTGTTCATCCACTATATATTGCACTTAATTCTGTGACTATAGTTTCGACTATCAAGTAGTTTAAAACTTTTGGTTTGAGTATAACTTCTAGATAGAAGAAACTATAGTCACAGAATTAAGTGCAATATCTAGTGATTAAACAAAGTAGAAAAGTGTTTTGTATACAAGTGTACCTAAGATATACCACAAAGTGAACGTCTACAAGATAAAACAGTGAGATATATACTTCTAAAATGTGTTAGTATCGCTTTTGAAGTATATTATATAAACAAACAGTAACAAACAATTACCAACTCAAAACCAGGGTTATTATGTTTAAAACACTTTGTTTAAAAACTGTGTTTTAAACATGCTTAAAACAGCCGCCGAATTTTAAACGGTTTTGTTTTGAACATGTTTTAAATCTTAAATTTGTTTAAAACTGTTTTAAACGTTAAATTTGTTTAAAACGTTTTTTTATTATATTAAATTTACTAAATTATATTTTATACTACTTCATTAGGATTTTTTGCTATCGTTTTTAGATGTTAGCTAAATTGTTGGAGATATTTCATATAAATTATTAAACATAACATTTTATCACCATAAAATATCACAACTGGGTGTGTATAAATGTGGTTTTTAAATACAGGGAATTTTTCTTTTAGATATACATAGCATACACTGTAAATATTACAACATTCGTTGTTTTTTTTAAAGATTTCAATTTGAATCTTTAAACGAGGGTTTTCCACTCCCAGACTAAGCATGAAGTAAAATTTCGAGTTTAGAAAAGCCTGAAAATTTTACTGCATGTGCTACATGTATAAAACACTGAAATATCGAAAAGTTTAAAATATACGGCTTTAGCAATCTAATATGTAGATGTGAATAAAACGTAAGTCAAATTCTGCGCTGAACAAATTATTTAAAACAATGATTATAGGCAACCCAATAACTATAGCGTATATTAGGTTACCTTTAATCGTTGTTGTATGTGAGTGTTTTTTAACTTCACTGTAAATCGGTGTTTTTAAGCTTGGCGCATGAAGTAAAATTTCGAGTTTAGAAAAGCCTAATTTGGATTGGCCGCTTCGCTTCGCTATGCGGCCAATTCAAATTCTTAGGCTTTTCTAAACTCGAAATGTTACTTCATGCTTAGTCTGGGAGTGGAAAACACTTGTTTAATGCTTCCAATTAAACTGTAAATATATATATATATATATATATATATGTTAAAACGTAGATTTTCGCGGGCGTAACATGTATCACTGTTTCTTCGGGTCAAACAAGTGGTTGCTAGAGCAATGGAATTTTGATAGTTATTCCTGACGATTATGACTGCGACGTCATCGAAACGTCGAATTAAAAATATAATGGACCAGAGCCAAGAAAATACGCGGGACCAAACCCGAAGAAACAGTGATAAACAGTGATATATATATATATATATATATATATATCTAAAGATTTATATATATATATATATATATATATATATATATATATATATATATATATATATATATATCTAAAGATTTACAGCAGGTAGTTGGGATACGTTTTCTTAAAAGAAAAACTCTCTGCATCAAAATTTATTGCCGGAAAAAGTCTCTATCCAAGCTCAGGCTTTTCTAACTTCGAAATTTTACTTCATGCGCCACGCGTATAAAACTCTGGTTTTAAGCAAAGTTCAAAGCAAACGTCTTCACCATACTGCTTCAGTAGCATACTATGAACTTTACAATTAGTCAGTGTTTTATACGCGTGGCGCATGAAGTAAAATTTCGAGTTTAGAAAAGCCCCGTGAAAATTTGTCTCGGGTCGCTGCGCGACCCTCGACAAATTTTCTACGCGGGGCTTTTCTAAACTCGAAATTTTACTTCATGCTTAATCTGGGAGTGGAAACACTAGGTACAAGCCTTAAATTAGCCGCTTTGAAATAACGAATTCCCGCAAATTTAAAAAAACGCTGTTATTATCGGGATATGTATACTTAAAAGAAAAATGCCTGTATGTTCTGTTTTAAACACGCTTTAAACGTGTCTTAAACATGTTTTAATTGTTAATGTTTTAAACGCTGTTTTAATGAAAAAATCACGTTTTGTAAAAAAACTGTTTGATTTAATTAGAATGAAAAAAAAAACGTTTTTTTAACAACCCTGCTTAAAACTAATATACTAAATGTAAAATGAATAACGGTGCCTAATTATTTCATTTTTTTAACATTTTGGAACAAATGCTGAATAAAGTGTACATTTTATTTGTTTATTAATTAACTAACCGTATGATTTCAAACAGAATGTCAAATAAAACGTTTACCAATGTCATATAAAATAATAAAATTTTAAAAAACAGGAAATAAAAAGTCAAATAGTTCTTTGATTAATTTTTTAAAATTATTAAGTGCCTTGAAGCGCGTGGACACATTGATAAACAAGATTGGTCACCGGCAATTAATATTGATATATTTATTAATATCTGATTAAGCTGGAACTCATTTATCATTTCGTATTAATTATGGAATGGAGAAAAGACGATATATGTAACAATAACAGAATTATTAATGAATTGTCTACACGCAGCATCTTTGTTTACGTACTCTATGATTGATGAGGCTCGATGCGAGAGTTCCTCTTTACGTACGCGTGGTTATTAGAGGTGTGTCAGTCAAAAAATCAGTAAAAAAAATATGTCCGCAGACGTATTTTAAATATTAAATTTATTGTTTCAAAAACTAAAAAAAGTGTTTGAATACCATCTAGAAAAATATTACAAAGTGTTTTATACTTTAAAAGCATGCTTTGTTCATTTTACTACTACAAACTAATTTACCATTATGTAATGTAATTATTTCTAAGAACACTAGCCAATTATTTTACACAAATCAAAGTTGAGCATCGTAAATATTGATTGTGTGTATGTAGCTAGTTTATAACCTTCAGATATTATAACGAGAAATGAATAAAACAAAGATTTCCCTGCTCGTATTTTATTCTTCCATTTACGCGAAAATCCATGAATTCTACCCTGCCATAAATTCCTCATTCTTTACAGTGAAACCCGACCGCGAGAAACCCTCTTCACCCCCGAAAAAAGGAGAAATCACACAAAGAATCGTTTCCTTCGGCAATAATTAATATTTTTGCAAGTGGATCGATTACATACCGAACCATAAATCACTGTTAATCCGTCTCCGATTGCGATCGCGAATGCGATTGCGATTGATCGGGGAAAATTATTGCGTCAGCGTCCCGCTTTCTGTTTATTGTAATATGAATATAAAATTCGGCCGGCCAACGTTAATAACGTACTAAAACCCGGCCATCATATCATAATGTCCTATCATTCTGATGGATATTCAAATTTACTATTTTAAAGGACATGAAGTTTTCCAATCAATAAAAAATGCGCGAACTCCTCATCAATCTCGAGTTAAAATCTTCCGCACGCTGTGCACGTATTACATTCCGTTTGAAAATTTAATGTAGTTTAGATATTTTAATAAATCTCTAATTTTGAAATTTTTAAACTACTACAATCTGTATGAAATATGTAATTGAGTTCTTCAATCTACTCGAAATCCCTTACATAAATTATTTTATATAAAAATTGATTATGATTTTATAATTTTAACAACTTTTCCTTAAGTTTTACACTGAATTATGCTATAAATATGTAAGATATTATAAATAGATTTTATAATCTACAATTTAAACTTTGATTTTTATTAACTTATTTAAATAATAATTTCTATAATTATATTGTTTTCTCAACTAATAAAATAATTTAAAATTATGTTAGTAAAAATATACTCTTAATTGGGAGTATACTTTTACTAACATAATTTTAAATTATTTTATTAGTTGAGAAAACAATATAATTATAGAAATTATTATTTAAATAAGTTAATAAAAATCAAAGTTTAAATTGTAGATTATAAAATCTATTTATAATATCTTACATATTATATTATACACAGAAAAATAAAAAAAGACACAGAAAAATAAATCATTAATTCCTTTTGATCAAGTTTTGTGTTATTGTAATTACAAAAAAGCAACAACAATAATTTAAAGCGGAGTTCAAAATGCTAAAGCAATATGCTTCACAATATTTCAGTAAATTGGCGCATGGAATAATATGTAAAGTTTAAAAAAGCCTGAATATTACTTCATACTTAATTAAACTGAATCGGCATATATACAGGGTGTCCGTATTTCAACAGAATATATGGGTATCTCGGTTTTTTAAAGAGATAGAGAGTCGCTTAAATTGGGACAAAGTTGCGTAATTTAAGGCCCAATAATAATCTAAAAACAAATTTGAAATATCTTCTTTCGTTTTTGAGATATTGTCCAAAAACGGATTTTTTAAAATTTCGTTTTTATTTTTATTCAAAAACTATTAAATCCAGACATTTACTACTTTGACACTATAGAGGCACTTTTTAACGATAAATCTAGTAAAATATTTTATTTCAAGGTAACTATAATATTTATCCAGGGACCATAGCCAACTTTTGTTTTTCTTATGGGCGCCATATTGGATTTTCATATTTTTTGGAAGAATGTTTTTTTCTGAATTTAATGATGTACCACACTTATAGTTTATTGTACATTATATATGTAAAACTTTAATCATTTGTTTTTTGTAAAGAGTGTCTTGGAAACAGTTGAGACAGGCATCCGACGATACATATTTTAACAGTTGTGGTGTATTTTAAAGTAACGAGTGACTTCCACTCCCAGACTAAGCATGAAGCAAAATTTCGAGTTTAGAAAAGCCCCGCGTAAAAAATTTTCACTGGGCTTTTCTAAACTCAAAATTTTACTTCATGCGCCACGCGTATAAACCACTGATTTACAGTAAAGTTAAAAATATATAACACTTAGATGTGATGGTGATCAATATTTACCGAGATGTAGCAAAAAAAATGCAAGAATTACTTTTTTTGCGAATAGTTTTTGAATAATAATAATAAAAGTAGAATAAATTTAGTTTGTGCAACTTTCGTGTGATAATCGATACTTATTGTTATTATTACAAAAGATTGACAGTTGTTAATTAATTTTGAGTGCTAACAATGATTAACTGCTGTTAAGATGTTATTAATCAACAGATATGACGTCATTGTTTGCAAGGCACTCTTTGCAAAAAAGAAAATATTATAATTTTAAATATAAAATCTAAAATAAATTATGAGTGTGATACATCACTGAGTTCAGAAAAAAAAATTCTTTCAATAAATATGACAATCCAAAATGGCGCTCATTTTAAAAACAAAAGTTGGCAATGGTTCCCGCGTAAATTTTATAGTTATCTAATAAAAATATGCTACTAGATTCCTTATTAAAAAGTGCCTGTAAATTGTCAAAGTTCTAACATAAATGTCCAGATTCAGTAGTTTTTTAATAAAAGAATAAAAACGAATTTTCAAAAATCAATTTTTTGTTTATATCTCGAAAACAAACAAAAAATATTTCAAAATTGTTTTCAGATTATTGTTAAGCCTAAAAATACGCAACTTTGCTGCAATTTAACCGACTCTCTATCTATTCAAATAACTGAGATCCCCTTACATTCTGTAAAAATACGGGCACCCTGTATATTTTTAGAACAACCCTGTATAATATACTACTGTATTAATGTTAATTATTTATATCTGAAGTATAAAATATCCACCTCAAAAAATCCCCCATTAAATGCAGGGGAGAGAAATCCCAATCTGGCAACACTGCTAACGGTAGCCAATTTGAAAACGTCACTTCAAAGACGTAATGTAAATTAAACGTGGTTTATTTCTGTCTTCTCTTCTTTCGATAAACTTTTATAGACACTCATAACCAATCAATCGGAAATGCCCCACCCTGTATATTCATCTCTGGAAACTGCTTTAAGACAAATTATAACTCCTTTGATTTAATTGTAACCTGTAATTGTAAATATCATAATTATACATGGTAATATCTAAAAATCAAAAGATCCTTTACCGTTTTTTTTTTTCGTGATTCTAGAAATCGTTAAAGAATGAAAAACTTAACGATTTATCAAACTAACATCAAAATCACCCAAACGCTCTATGCGGATTACCCCACCTTTCGAAACTTAATGTAGTTTAGGGATTTCATAAAATCGCCAATTTTAAAAGTTTCAAACTGCTTTTAAAATCTGCATACTAAACAAGGAATTGATTTCCTGAACCTGTCCCACCCATTCTTTATCAAGAGTGTAATCGCAATTCCCGTGTTCCCAGTTCCGGTCAGCCACGTTGCGGCTTTATCGAACCATTCTGTGGCTCCTAACATATCATATTTATTGTAGTGATGATGTCTCAGGTCGGGTAACAAAACACTGTATAAATTTTAGCACGAATTCTTATTTCATTTACAACTAGTGATGTAAGCGGTAATTTAGGGCGGTAATTACCACTAGTAATTTACCATAAATTACGGTATATTACTCAGGTGTTTCGGTAACGCTGGTAACATCAATTTTATCCACATGCGCTTTTGTGCTTATTCAGTAGTTAGTTCATTTTAAATAACGCGCTTATAAACCTTCAAAATTGTACTATCAGTTACAAACTCTATACATTGATTTTTCATTAATCAATTGATATTAAGAATTGTAAAATTTATTTGAATTACTGAAAACAAGTGATTCTAAAAATAAATTTTCAACTTCAAGCGTTTGCTATGAACGAAATTTTCAAGCTATATACATCATAAAGACAAATAAGACACTTACATCATAAAGAGTTTAAATGAAAGTTCATTTAGTTCCAAATATATTTCAAAACATTAAAAGTGTGATTATTTACGGAATCTACAACAAATTTGTCTTACGAAGAATAATTCAAGTATCAAATATATTTTTGCTAAGATATATATTTTTTTAAATTATTAATAATATGCTTGTAATTCATAACAAAACAAGCTTCGATTATAGTAGTGAAATGTTTTTGAAACTCAAAAATTACGCACAGTACAAAAGCCCAAATAAAAAAAAAATTGTGTGTAAAAAATTACTGAAAAAAAAAATGTTTCTAATGATTTTAGGAATATTTGTGAATATGTTTAGTAAATATTTTCTTAGGGAATTTGATTACAAAAATGTCGATTAACTAATACAAATTTTACATTTTTGAAAAATCTCACAAATTTCTATTAATGCTAAAAAAACAATTAATTTCTCAAGAAAATAAACAATGACAAGACCTACAGGCGCTTTTACTGCACGTAATTAATCAATCATCTACTTTTCTTAATTATCATGTATAGAGATGTTGTACCGTTAAATAAATAATTTGACAAGTTGAAAATGACTACGACCTGAAATAAAAACTAATTTAATTTATTATATGCCTTAAATAAATGACACTAGGTTGTAACAATATTGAAATACAACTGGAAAATAAATATACAATATTGACACACGATTGTGTCAAGTTGGTACAATATCGTGTGAAGTTAATACAATATTGTGTCATGTTGATACAATAACGAATTTCAAGATGTTGTTAAATTGATACAATATTGTGTCATCTTGATACAATCTTGACTCAATAGTGAATTGAAGATTATGTCGTGTTGGTGCAATATTGCGTCATGTTGATAAAATGTTGGCTCAATAATGAATTTCAATATTGTCTCAATCTTTAATTTCAACATGTAGTTCAAGTTTGAATTAAGTTAGCACAATAATATTTCAATCTTGATTTTCAAGTTGTAATTCAGTCTTGCAACAATGTAGGATTTCTACTTATGATTTTTTAAAAACCCTTCTCACTTGCGCCACCGTCGTACCTTACGCATCGCATCCCCCACACCAACCGCGCGGTCACCTGACCTGAGCGAACACAAAGGCACTACCCTCGCCAATACCCATAAAAGGAGGTAGCAGCCCCGAAAACACCAGAGTTAAGCCGGCTCTGCTTGGTTGCTCTACAAGTCCTTGTGTGGCTAAGAAGTCTGCTTGCAAACCGAACAACTCTTTACGCTCTAGCTCAGGTTTTCTACAAGTCGTTGTGTGGCTAAGAAATCTGCTCGCAAAAGCTTTCACCGCGTCACTCGAGTACGGTCTTTGTGCGACCAAGCCCTCCAGTCGCCCCAACGGTACGACGTTCCACCGACCCGCCTGCTGGTTACCCAACGGACCCGCTCCAGTTGCCGTCTTCCACCCGCTACTGGCTCGACGCCCGTTCCCGCCGCCGATAGCACCGACCCGCTACGAGAGCGGCGTCCTTGACGCGAAAACCCGAAAAACTCCCGGAGAAGCCCTCCAGAACATAAATACGATATTTTCCGTAATTGTATATTTTGTAAATAAACGTATTTTTTACCGAAAAACCGCCAAACGTTCGTCTCTCGGAGGTAGCCACCCTACAAAATAATATTATTACTAATGTTACAAAATATTTTTCAGGTTTATCTGAATGAACCATGTTGGTAAACTGCAGTATAGCACACATTCTCTTGTAATCATTAATCAATTAATTGAATAATGAGAATTTAATTTGATTCGATTGTAATTTTACCAACATTTTTCATTTCATTTTTTTACTGGTAATTTGATATCGGTGAGAATAACAATATCCTTGTTTTAATAGTGAAATTCTAATAGCATCCAATGACTTACCATTAACGAGGGTTTCCACTCCCAGGTTAAGCATGAAGTAACATTTCAAGTTTAGATAAGCCTTAAAGTTTTTCCTTTAAACTTGAAATGTTACCTTGTGTGCCACGCGTATAAAACACTCATTTATATGAAGTTCAAAAACACATCAAAAAATTTAATTAGAATAATATGGAATAAATATCCGATTCTTTGTTTTTTTATCATCAACATTTTCAGTGTTAGTAATAAATATTTACTTCTTTAAATTGGTTTAAAAATTATAACGGTTTTAAATGATTGTGTAGAAAATAAATTTCGTAATAAATTCGCTAAATGAACCAATATCTTGATTTAATTCATTAAAATATTTTCTGGTAAAAATATCACTATATTATCGGCTAATTTTGAGTGCATCTTTTACGATTTACTGGTATTACAATCACATTAAAGCGTAACTTGGCTGTGTTCCTAAGAAATGGAAATTTAGTTACATTACTCCTATTTTCAAAAACGGCGATAGAAATTAAGTCGAAAACTATCGTGGGGTTGCAATGCAATCTGCAATAACAAAAATGTTTGATATGTTGATTACCAGACAAATCATGTATATGACTAAACACTTATTTAATGTTGAACAACGTGGTTTTATTAAAGGTAAGTCTACTACAACAAATTTATTAGAATTCCAATATTTTTTTACACAATGCCTTTGAATCACATATCCAAGTAGATACGGTTTACACTGATTTTGAGAAGGTATTTGATAGCGTACAACACGGTATACTTTTTTCCAAGTTGCATGCATATGGATTTCATGACGCAACAGTTAAATGGAACATTAGTTTTTTGTCTGAGCGTCGTCAGGCAGTCAAGATCAATAACTTCATATCTTCAACTATTCAGGTGACATCCGGTGTGCCCCAGGGATCACATATTGGACCGTTATTATTTCTTATTTTTATTGATGATATCGGCAGCTGTTTTTTGCACTCTAATTATTTACTGTTTGCTGATGATCTCAAATTGTATAATTGCATTGATGGTGTATCGAATTGTTTCGAGTTGCAAGTGGACCTGAACAATTTATATAATTGGTGTGTACAAAATCAGCTAGTTCTCAACATTAAGAAATATAAATCCATTACATTTTCTAAAAGAACAAGGACCATTGATTTCACATATAACATTAATGTTGAGAGTCTGGAAAAAAGGTGTCGGTTATACGTGATTTAGGTGTCTTAATGGATACAAAACTGTCATTTGCAGCGCACATTTCACAGATATGTAATAAAGCCATCAGATTGCTAGGATTTTTATTAAGACATTGTAGAGATTTTAGTTGCAAGATATTGAGCAATTTATTGTGGATTGGTGAGATCTAATTTAGAATATTGTACTTCTATATGGTCACCCTATTATAAAAAATATTCGTACTAGGTTGAATCTGTGCAAAAGAAATTTTGTAGATACATTTCATTTAAATTGAATTTACCATTTACGAATTATGAACTGGTATGTAGCTATCTAAATATAGAGCATTTGGAGGTGCGCAGTACAAAGTTTGATCTGTTTTTGTTGCATAAAATTATTTCCGGCCACACTTCAACTAATTTGCTCCAATGTTTAAACTTTCACATTCCCACGAGATCATCAAGACAAAAAACAATTTTTAGATTACAGACCGTGTCTTCAATTTATAAATTTCACAGTCCTATATACCGCTGCATGAGATTGGCTAATTATATGAATAGTCATGATATATTTGATTTATTTGGTACATCCCATTTTATATTTAAGAACATTGTGAATAAAATTTAGGCCACGAGCAGTACATTGTCTAATTGTAATTGACTTGATAGAATACTTTTAGGTTTATTTGTTTAACTTAAGTTAGTAATAAGTAAAATAAACATGTATGTTAATTTTTGTAATCGAATTTATAATGTCAATATTTTGTAAAAAATGTGTTATCCGTTAATAAATAAATAAAACTCATATACAAGTGTAATACATTTTTTTAAGAAAATTTTATATTAATTATACTGATTTATAACTTGAGAAATACAATATATCTCAACCTTTATTTGGCATTAATTATTATAATATTTAATCAATTTTAAGCAATACATTCCTATAATATAACAATTACAATATATTTCATTATATTTTTTCTTTTATAAAATATAATTTTAGACACATTGGGTAAACCAATACATTTTAATTAACGTGCTCTCTTAATTATTAATAGAGTTAAATTTAAAGCTTTAACGAGTGTTTTTCACTCCCAAGTCAAGCATGAAGTAGAATTTCGAATTTAGAAAAGCCTTAACGTTTGATTTGGTCGCTCCAAATGTTCAAGCTTTTCTAAACTCGAAATGTTCCTTCATACGCCACGCTTATAAAACACGGGTTTTAAGTGAAGTTCCAAATATATGTCTTTAGCAAACCGCTGTACTAGCATATTGTGAACTTAACAACTGTTCAGTGTGTTATACGCGTGGCGCATAAAATAAAATTTCAAGTTTAGAAAAGCCTGAAAATTTGGTTGGGTCGCTCCGTGAAGCGGAGCGACCAAACCAAATTTTCAAGCTCTTCTAAACGTTTCTAAGCTCGGCTATTCTAAACTAAATTTTCAGGCTTTTATAACCTCGAAATTTTACTTCATACTTAATCTGGGAGTAGAACACACGCGTTTCAAGCTTAAAATTGAACTCATTTAAAAAACAACGAATATCTGAAGATTTGCAGTACTTTGTAATTAGGATATGTATACTTACAAAAAAAACTCCCTATACAGGTTGATTCTTAATTATTTATGTATTGAAGAAAACCATTTAGGCAAATTTTAGGAATTTACTGTTTGGCAGTTAGTGTTATTAACTTAAGTAAATAACTGCACAATTAGATTATTTGGTTTATTATGTATTCTTTCATTTCAATAGCTATTTCTTTACTTATAAATAATTTAGTACGATTTAATAACATTGGTCGTACTGGGGATTCAATATACAGTTTAATTCTCAATTTATAGATATAAATCTAGTGTTGAATTTATTAATTGCGAAACATCATTTCAGAAATATTGCAATACAATTGCATATGCAATACATATTTGTAGTTATTACATAATTTTTCTAATAGTTTAATTTTACACAGATAGTATAAATGTACGTGCCGGAATTGCTAATACGAAGAATGTCATCTTCTTTACAAGTTTTATGTTCGTAGAAAATTAGCTTATTATTACATCTTGTCGAGTTCAATCATTAGTGCATACAGTTGAAATATGATTTCTTATTACCTGGAATAGGAAATACAATTATAATACAATACAATTATAATACAAGTACAATTATAATATACATTGGCGTAGCCAGGATTTTCCCTAGGGGTAGGGGGTAAAAAATAAAAATATTTGTCATATTTAATAAAACGTAAAAAATCTAAAATAATGAATCATTTAACGTTAAAAATATATTTATGTATTTTATCAACTTCTAAAGTAAACGTCACAACAATAGGCGGTATGATTTCCCCTTCGTTAACTAATTAATTTATTAGCGTGAGTGGACACATATATAAATTAACATGTATGACAAAGAAAACAAACTTAACGACTGTCTCTAACTTTGATGAACGGGAAATCATACGGACCAATGTGTTTATCCAGGTAGCTTTCAAAATTTTCGCTTTTTATCAATTAATTCATAATAATACAGTACCTAGTATTTATTTTCAACTTCTAGATATTTTAGTAGCGCATGAAGTAAAATTTCAAGTTTAGAAATGCCTAAAAATTACGCTTAATCAAGGACTGGAAAATACTCATTAGCATTTGCTCTCACTTTAAAATGTTGTTTATGATTATGTTTGTAAATATGTCTGTGAATTTCTATAGATCATGTTGAAAATAACAGTGTTCATCTAAACATTACGAATCTACGAAGTTTATTTTTTTGTGCTCAAAACGAATAACATTTCTTGAAAATCGCGATTCAAAACAAAACTTCGAAATTTTTAAGTCACAGTATTGCAAAACAAACTTTAATGAAAACCTATTTAACTCCAAATGAGCTAATGTACATCAATTTTTTATGTTCTTTTAACATAATTTTTTATATATTTTTTTAATAACCAATTGTAAATTTATTACTTGCTTCATCGCTCAATCTGCATGGATATTATTTAGTAAAAAAGTGATTGATTTGGGATTGAATAATGCTTTAATTTGGGCTGCAAAGTGTTTTTAAAGCTTAAAAAGTGGTTGAATATTTTTTTATAAAATGGTAAAAGTTTATATTTTAGAAAAAAATTAGTAGCTTACATTGATTTTAGTATCATAGTTAATGCTTGTTGCACTATACTCTTGATGGAACGGGATATAGACATTTGTTAAAGAAAAACACTTTGGTTTTTTTTAACAGATTTTAGTATTGGTAAGTAAGATTTGATTATTTATATATTTATTTTTAATGATGTACGCGTTTTCGATCGATTTTTAATTTTAACTTTGATTCTATAAGTTGATTTTATTTATTTAAAATACAAGAAAAAAAATATATATACAGGGTGATATAGTTTGATATTCCACCCCCTTCTAACTATTTTATATTGAAAGTAAAGTATAACAAACTATATATATTTGTATTCAGAAAATTCTGTGATCAATTGCGTCACCGAATTGACAATATGATGACTGTCAAGTAGCGACAGTCAACTTTTTTTTCAAATGACACCATACCTATTTTTTGTTTAATTCGGAGAGAGGGCACTCTCCCACATCTACATATTTATCACAACTATACGCTTAGATAACAAACAAATAATAAATCGGTTTATTTTATAAAAAATCATGTTTATAGAATAGAAATATTATTTTTACCAAAATATCTACTTTTTTATATTTATTTATAGCTATATTTTTAAGAATGTTTCAGTTTTTTAAATAACCCACCTTCAAGAATTGAACAACAAATGAAATAGTTTGTTTAATTTTACATTATTTTCGTAGCCACATTTGATTTTTTATTTATTTTTTTGAATTGAACAAATAGTAGGTACGGTGTCATTTAAAAAAAAATGACTCTCACTACTTTGACAGTTGTCATCGTATTATCAATTCGATGACACTATTAAATAGAGGATTTCCAGCGTTTACAAATATACATGATTTGTAGTTTATTCTTAAAATAAAAAAGTTAGAAGGGGGTGGAACACCAAACTGAATCACCCTATATATAGAGCAAGATTTTATACATATCCAAATACATCGTGTATGCTGTAAATCTTCAGATATGCGTTGCTTTTAAAAAGAGTTTAGTTTAAAGCTTCAAACGAATGTTTTTTTTTTTTTTAGAAAAGCATAAACATTTGGTTTGGTCGTATAACAGTGAGATTTTTCTTTTAAGTACACATGTGCATATATTGTGAATTCCGATATTCGAATTTTTTAAACAGATCAAACTGATTCTTTAATCGAGTGTTTTCCACTCTCAGGTTAAACAAGAAGTAAAATTTCGAGTTTATAGAAGCCTGAACGTTTAGATTTGCACGCGTAGCGTCCAAATCCAAATTTAGACTTTTCTAAACTAGAAATTTTACTTCATGCGCCATGCGTATAGAACACTGAATTATTGTAATGTTTACAATGTACAATGCTACAGACGTATATTTTGAGCCTTACTTAAAACCAGTGTTTTATACGCGTGCCGCATGAAGTAAAATTTCTAGTTTAGAAGAGCCTGAATTTGGATTTGGACGTTACGCGTCTAAATCCAAACGTTCAGGCTTTTCATAACTCGAAATTTTACTTCATGCTTAATCTTGGAATGGAAAACAAACTATTAAAGATTTAATTTGAACTCTTTTAAATGCAACGAATGCCGAAAAATGTAAAACGTATGCACATGTATACTTAAAAGAAAAATTCCCTGTATATATTTAAACATGTATTTATTGTATTAACACTTAGTTTACATTCTATTATATTCTTATTTCTAATTTTACTTCTATGTTTAATTTGTAATCTTAATTTTAACTACCTAAGTTTTTTTTCAAATGTTAATTGTTTGTTATTGTATTTTTGTGATTATGTCAATTTATTATTTTGAATGGTATTATTGTATTTGTAAATAAATCAATTATTGAATAAGTTATATAATTTGTCTATGACGTTAGAAACATGTCAGCTGTTTCTTTTTCTTGTAAATAAATGTATTTCTATAACTCTTCAATTACTTTTTCAATCACCAAAAAACAAATCTAAAAAAAAAATTATTAATTGTGAACCAAGAACACAATTTTAAACTGCGAGTTACAAAAATTATTAAAATGGATTAATAAGACGATAAGTGTTATAATATTACAAAATATAAACTCCTAGCCTTAAAGACCCCAGGGTCGATAGCCAATTTACAAAATTTAAATGTATTTCTTGTAGTTACTTATTATACACTATGAATTTGCTTTTATTATGTATTCTGTAAATAAAGATGTTATATACAGGGTGCCCCTATTTCGACAGAATGTATGGGGATCTTAGTTATTTGAAGAGATAGAGAGTCCGTTAAATTGGGGCAAAGTTGCGTATTCTAGGGCCTAACAATAATCTGAAAACAATTTTGAAATATCTTTTTTGTTTTCGAGATATCAAAAGAAACTGATGTTTTGAAAAATCGTTTTAATTTTTGTATTCAAAAACTACTAAATCTGGACATTTAGAACTTAGATAAAATAAGGCACTTTTTAATGAGGAATCTAGTAGCATATTTTTTTTCAAGATAACTATAACATTTACCCGGAGATCTAGCCAATTTTTGTTTATCTCATGAGTGCCATTTTAGATTTTCATATTATTTGAAAGAATATTTATTTTCTGAACTCAGTGATATATCACAGTCATAATTTATTTTAGATTTGATATTGAAAATTATGATATTTTCTTTTTTGCAAAGAGTGCCTTATAAACAATGACGTCATATCTGTTAATCAATAACATCTTGACAGCAGTCAATCATTGTTATTAATTACAATATTTTGTAATAATAAATATCGATTATCACATAAAAGTTGCACAAACTAAATTTATTCTACTTTTATTATTATTATTCCAAAACTATTCACAAAACAAGTAATTCTTGCATTTTTTTCGCTACATCTCGGTAAATATTGATCACCATCACATCTAAGCGTTATATATTTTTAACTTTACTGTAAATCAGTGGTTTATACGCGTGGCGCATGAAGTAAAATTCGAGTTTAGAAACCTCCGTGAAAATTTGTCTCGGGTCGCTGCGCGACCTGAGACAAATTTTCAACGCGGGGCTTTCTTAACTCGAAATATTACTTCATGCATAGTCTGGGAGTAGAAGACACTCGTTAGTTTAAAATAGACCACAACTGTTAAATATGTATCGTCAGATCAAGGGGTGATAAGTAAGCAAATTAGGGGTCCTAGGAGTTGTGAAATAAGTGAGTTACTCAACTGTTTCCAAGGCACTCTTTACAAAAAACAAAAGATTAAAATTTTAAATATAAAATGTACAATAAACTATACGTGTGATTAATCACTGAAGTCAGAAAAAAATATTCTTTCAAGAAATATGAAAATCCAAAATGGCGCCCATAAGAAAAACAAAAGTTAGCTATCGTTCCTGGGTAAATGTTATAGTTATCTTAAAATAAAATATGTTACTAGATTTATTGTTAAAAAGTGCCTGTATAATGTCAAAGTTGTAAATGTTTGGATGCAATAGTTTTTGAATAAACAATAAAAACGAAATCTCCAAAAATTCGTTTTTTGACAATATCTAAAAAACAAACAAAGATATTTTAAATTTGTTTTTAGATTATTATTGGGCACTAAATTTCGCAACTTTTCCTTAATTTAACCGACTTTCTATCTCTTCAAATAACCGAGACCCCCATACATGCTGTTGAAATACGGACACCCTGTATACAAACTCATCCAAATTTTAAGAGTTTTATGAAAACTTGTTTTGTAGAGTTTATTTCATACATTTTCTGATAGTGATTTTAAATTATAAATGAATTACTCTGTTTTAATATAGTTTACAATAATTAAATCAGATTCGGTTATGTTTCAGCTTAGGTAACTTTTGGGATTTCTCAAGGAACCAACTCTGGGCCAATATTAGTTATATTCTTAATTATTTTAATTTCTAACAAGTGTTTCCACTTCTTGGTTAAGCATGAAGTAAAATTTCGAGCTTAGAATAGGCTTTAAATTTGGATTTATTGCCAATTCCAAATTTTCAGGCTTTTCTAAACTTTACATTTTACTTCATGCGCTTAATGCGCATTTAATGCAAAGTTCAAAATATACTGCTTAATCTGCGTAAAAAAGTAAAGAAAGAACATTACCTGTTGTATTACAAATAGAACATAATTTATTCCTAAATAATAGTAGTAAATATGCAATAAGACTTTATTGTATATTTACTACTATTATTTAGAAATAAATTATGTTCAATTTGTAATACAAAAATTAATATTCTTTCTATACTTTTTTTACGCAGCCCTGGCTGCGCCCCTGATTTTAGTTAATTTTGTGATTTTAATAATAACAATGGTTATTAATTTTTTTGTTAAGATTATTTTAACTAACTTCTATTGGTGCAATTAAGCCTAAAACCTTTTTTTATTATGTACAAATTGTAAATATGATTAAAATATGATAATTAATTCTTCTAAAAAATTGAATTACTTGACGTATAGTCTACAAGTTTAATAAATAATTCAATTTCAGTTAAAACACAAATTGAAAGTTATTCTGTTAGTGAGGAAACGAAAAAAACTGCAAATTACAAAAACACAGCTTTTTTATTAACATGCATTGGGTTTGGAGCTATATCATCGTCACCTTTATAATTGTGTGTGTAATTCACATTTAGACACCACATAACATTCACACACACCCCCGAACCCGTATAGAATATTTTCTTGCTAATACATGACCCTACTGGACGAGATTCAAACCCGTGACTCCGAGCTCGTGGATAGTAGAGTCTCTAAACATTAGGCCACTGAGACCCTTAAACTCAGCGTTCCGCTTTGATGAAATGAATAATGCATAATGTTAAAAAACTTATATTTAAACTGTCCGTATATATAAATTAATACAAAAGCTTAACGATGAAAACACTTGTAAATGTCATACTTTTATCCCTATTGTTATATTCCTCCATATAAATCCCTCTTAAAACTAAGCAGATAAAAGCACAATTCTAAGTGAATTGAATGCCCTACTTGTTACTCACTTCAATTAAATCGCTCTGCACACTCAAACACTCCCAATTTGTAAGAGAAATATCAAAATCTGCCAATTTTTTTCGCGATAGAAAATTATGTTTTTTGCCTGCGGAAATGCATCCATTTAACGATGAATATTTTACAGTGATATAAAGCATTCGGGATACGATGAATTATCGGGTACAAACGAAAACAAATAAAATTGACATTTTATACGCGCTAATAACTGGCAAATGATGCGAGGAACTGTCGGTTGTACAAAAAAGCATTAATCTGTATTAAATCATGTCGCCAGTAGCAGAGAATAGTGTGGCATGAGAAATGATGTGTCTAATATAGATTATTCTTTCTGTCACTTTTGATATGTATGTGTGGTATTTTTTTTAGTTAACAGGTATTATATAAATCTATTATTAAAATTACTTACGAAACTTATCTACATTAAGATGCGTTAAAATAAATATAAAATATAATTAATGAATTGTATAAGTCGATCAATTTGAGGATTTTATGTAATAAAATTATACACTGCTCCAAGAAATTAACGCGCCACTTGCAAGTTTTTAAAAATTTTAGAACTTTTTAGTACTATTGTTCTGTATTTCACTTTAGCGTCTTTGAAATAACGAAGAATGCTTTTAATCTTGTGTTTATTTTGACAGGTTGCAAAAAAATAAAATAAACGGCAAGCTATACTAAAAGAATTTACATTTTTAAGAATGTGTAAGGTGATGCGTTAATTTCTTAAAGCAGTGTAGAAACGCAAACCTTCCAAAATTATTTCAATTTAAGCGTAAAGAATAAAAAATCGTTAAATTTCAAATATTGAAATATGGATTTCTCTAATTGTTAGTAGTTGTACAAGTTCATCTACGACTCACATTGTTATATTAAATAAAAATCATTGCAATAACGTTGATTTAAAAAAATGTCTGATGTGAAATTTAAAGATAGACATTACCATTTTTTTAAATTTAAATCAGGGTTGTTAAAAAAACGTTTTTTTTTCATTTTAATTAAAACAGACAGTTTAAAACATTAATAATTAAAACATTTTTAAAACGTGTTTAAAACATGTTTAAAACACATTTAAAACGTGTTTAAAACACAATATACAGGGCATTTTTCTCTTGAGTATACATATCCTGATAATTACAGCGTTTTTTTTTATTTGCGGGAATTCGTTGTTTCAAAGCGATTAATTTGGGGCTTTTAACGAGTGTATTCCACTCCCAGACTAAGCATGAAGTAAAATTTCGAGTTTAGAAAAGCCTAAGAATTTGGATTAGCCGCGTAGCGAAGCGGAGCGGCCAATCCAAATTAGGCTTTTCTAAACTCGAAATTTTACTTCATGCGCCACGCTTAAAAACACTGATTTACAGTGAAGTTCAAAAAACACACACATGTAACAACGATAATAGGCAACCTAATATACGTTTTATTTATTGGGTTGCTTATAATCACTGTTTTAAACAATTTGTTCAGCGCAGAATTTGACTCACGTTTTATTCACATCTACATATTAGATTGCTAAAGCCGTATATTTTAAACTTTACGATATTTCAGTCTTTTATACGTGTGGCGCATGAAGTAAAATTTCGAGTTTAGAAAAGCCTAATCCGCTTCGCTACGCGGCCAATCCAAATTTTCAGCCGTTTCTAAACTCGAAATTTTACTTTATCTGGGAGAAAACCCTCGTTTAAAGATTTAAATTTAAATCTTTTAAAAGAACAACGAATGTCGTTATATTTACAATGTTTGTAAATACAAATTCCCTGTATTTAAAAATCACATTTATGCACACACAGTTGTGATATTTTATTGTAATAAAATGTTATGTTTAATACTGTAATTTTAAATACCTTTAACAATATAGCTAACATTTAAAAAAACCTTAATGAAGTAGTATAAAATATAATTTAGCAAATTTAACATAAAAAAAGAAACGTTTTAACCAATTTAAATGTTTAAAATATGTTTTAAACAAATTTAGGATTAAAACATCTTTAAAACAAAACCGTTTAAAACACGACGACTGTTATTAAACATGTTTAAAACACTGTTTTAAAACAAAGTGTTTTAAACACAACAACCCTGATTTGAATTCGATATGAGATCTCATTTAGAATATGAGATAATCCCGAAAAAATATGATGCTCAGTAGAAGAGTTTTAGATTGTATCAAGTACCTAGTACAGTAAACTGAAATTCCAGGCACATGAATAATGTAAATAGCAGTCGTTTTGTGTCACATGAATGGTAATCATACATTGAATAAAATGAGGCTTATAAAGACATACAACCAACGTAAGCAGAAAACAGGACGAAATGAACAAAGCGTAGACGGCGCCTTGCGGAATAGCTGTGGGCTTGATTTTTTTTGTATGCAGACCCGATGAAATATATCCTCACTTGAAATGGCTACGAGGGGCAAAAAATGCAAAAGTCAGTCTTGTTTTGAAAGTGGCCAGACTAATTAATTGGCGTAATTAGTGAAGGGAGTAAATTAGATTTACATTCGAGTCGCGGCGTTGATTTCGCAGAATCGTCTTGACTAATAAAATAGAAGGTATAAAAGCATAGAGCTCGCCTTAAAATGAATGTGTTAAATATATAATGAAAAAACGTCAGCATTCTTTACTGTAATTTACGCTTTAAGTTGAGAAGCTTGCCGGGACAAAGACTTCTTTTTTTTTTATTTGCAACAAAACCCGAAAGTGGATCCCTTAATAAGAGATACCGAGGAGGAATTCCTAAATTACACCAGAGCCGGATGGATACTAAGGAACTAATTTTTATATACACACGCTCAAGTTGATTAATCTCTTTTCAACTTTTATAGAAGTAAGTGGAATCTATTCTATACACCCGTTTCAGACCTCATTTGCTAGATTTATTCTATTAGAATTAGAATAAAACAAGTTTCACTTTATTTTTTACGAGGGTAATTTCACATTCATAACATAATTCTGCTTTCGTGTTCTTTGGAGAGCTTGCAAATAAGATTTAATGAAATTATAATTACCATTGCTTTTTATATAAATTTCTTATATTTCTCCTTTTAACTCTCGGCTCGTTGTAATGATTACCACATGGAGTTATTTTCAGCTCCATTATTATTTAAAATAGAAGTAACTTTTTTTTGTAAAACGTAATGTAAAATAGATAATGTTTAATTTTAATCACTCCTACAAACGTGTATAATAAGTATTTTAGAGCAGCATTTTTCAACGATTGATATTTTATGGATCGCTAAATAGTGTAACTAAACATATTCATAATTTTCTTGTATTTGTCAAATGTTCTTAATTCTCTACCTTTAACAATTTTTGTTATATGTTTATTGTCAATTTGCATATTATTTTTAATATATTTGATACTTATTCTGCTTCTGCTGTAATAAAACTACATTTTTAAATTGGGTAAAACACAGGCCACTGAAAATAAAAATATGAAAAAAAAAACAATTGTTTTACCTAACCCAATTTGCAAATCAATTCCTGTTTTATGCAATTATTTGTTTATAATATTCCTTGATTTTCAGTGTCTTTGTCGTGTTTTATTTTAATTATCCACCCCCCTCTCTTGATCATAGATTTGCTATTCATTTCTATTCTGGATCCATCAAGTTGGCGGATTTCCGCTACTTTTTAGAAAGTTGCAGGATATGTATTAAGTAAATTAGGTTTTATTTATTCAAATGAAATGTTTAATTACAAATAGAGAAGCAATCATTCATTCATAGAGCTCCACGGCAGCAGAACAGTTCTATGTAAAAACAATATTCTGCTGTCAAAATTAAACCTTTTTTGTATTTTTGAAAAACTCTGTATTTTAGAATGATCTGTAGCAAATAATCAAATATCGATTTAAATCTGTCAACAAAGAAGAGTACCAGCATGTAGCACGACACACAATTCCCGACAGGAGGTCTCTAATTACAAGCCGCTAACAGAAATGTTGTTTGTGTCGAAGTGGGGTGAAAACTAGCACCGCATAGCAGGATCTAGCAACCAGAATAGCCAATAGAGCACCGCCCTTTTTAACAACCGAAGGTTACTTTAATATCCCTTTAATTATTGTTCAAGGATTCTGGGCCGTACTCGTTCGAACATAATTTCCTGTTTACTCGGGATACATTTTTCAGCACCCATTTAATCATTCAAGACGTTTTATGTCAAAGGGATGCCTAACGCTGTCCTTCACAGGAACAGGTAAGTTGGAGGACGCTAATAAACGATGAAATGATCGTTAGGGTAATGCAAATGAGCAAACCCTAGATAAAACCGTGTAATGGCGATTCCTGTTGAATTAATTGCGAACAGTTGAAATAACACTGGTGCTATGTTAAGGTCTAATAGTACGCATTAATTTGATTGACCATCACTGCATGCTATCGCCCTAATTAAATTTGCCTAAAATGCACTATGGTTTACTCATTTTCAATTTAAATATTAAATCACACAATTTCAGAAATGTACTATCAAGTACATTATAAAGTGGAGATGGGCAAAACTGTTACATTTTATAGGAATCATTTAAACCACGACTATGATATTTATAGTATAAACAAGTTTGACTGAAATATTGTACACTAATTTACTTTAATAAATAGTATGTCCCGGTATTACTGCGCGGATAAAAAAAAAAACTTTTTTATTGTACATTTTTCGACAGAAATCATTTTTTACAATAAGTTTTGGATGACTTGAAAACACTATTTTTATTGTCAAATCCTAAACTTACTATAGAGAGCGCTCAAAAACTAAGATAAACTAAAATTATCATAAAAAAAGTAGGTCTAATTATAATTTTAGAGAAAGATGTTATTTGAAAAAGTAATTTGTAATCGAGAATTATGTTTACATACAAAATATGAACTTATTAGCAACAATTTTATTTTTATTAAATTTGTTTATTTTTATAATTATCACATACTTTTTACGCGTATTCATTAAAAATAATTGTATTTGTAATAAATTATCATTTTTTTATCAATTTTGTTGATATTTAGCCAATAAAAATTAACATAATAAAAATTAAATTATTTGTAAATATCTAAGGTAAATTTAGGTTACTCATATCAAATTGAAATTATACAGGGAGTTTTTTTTTAAGTATACATATCCCAATTATTCTATTAATCTTTGCATATTCGTTGCTTTTTTTAAGAGTTCAATTTGAAGCTTTAAACGAGTGGTTTTCACTGCCAGATTAAGCATCAAGTACAATTTTACTTTATGCGCCAGGCGTATAAACCAGGGTTGTTATGTTTAAAACACTTTGTTTTAAAACAGTGTTTTAAACATGATTAAAAACCGCCGTCGTGTTTTAAACGGTTTTGTTTTAAACATGTTTTAAATCTTAAATTTGTTTAAAACATGTTTTAAACGTTAAATTTGTTTAAAACGTTTTTTTTGTTATCTTAAATTTGCTAAATTATATTTTATACTACTTCATTAAAATTGTTTGTTTACGTTTTGAAATTTTAGCTAAATTGTTAAAGATTTTTCAAATTATATTATTAATCATAACATTTTATTACAATATCACAACTGTGTGTGCATAAATGTGATTTATAAATACAGCCATTTTTTTTCAGATATACATATGCATACACTGTATATTTTACGATATTCTTTGTTTTTTTTTAAGATTTCAATTCGAATCTTTAAACGAGGGTTTTCTATTCCCAGACTAAGCATGAGGTAAAATTTCGAGTATAAAACAGCCTAAAAAGTTGGATTGGCCGCGTAGCGGCCAATTCAAATTAGGCTTTTCTAAACTCGAAATTTTACTTCATGCGCCACACGTATAAAACACTGAAATATCGTAAAGTTTAAAATATTCCGCTTTAGAAATCTAATATGTAGATGTAAATAAAACATGAGTCAAATTCTGTACTGAACAAATTGTTTAAATCAGTGATTATAGGCAACCCAATAACTCTAACGTATATTATGCCTATAATCGTTGTTGTATATGTGTGTTTTTCGAAGTTCACTGTAAATCAGTGTTTTTAAGCGTGGCGCATGAAGTAAAATTTCAAGTTTAGAAAAGCCTAATTTCGATTTTGATTTAGACTTTTCTAAACTCGAAAGTTTACTTCATGCTTAGTCTAGGAGTGGAAAACACTCGTTAAAAGCCTCAAATTATTTGCTTTGAAACAACGAATTCCCATAAATTAAAAAAACGCTGTAATTATCAGGCTATGTATACTCAAAAGAAAAATGCCCTGTATATTCTGTTTTAAACACGTTTTAAACGTGTTTTAAACATGTTTTTAGTTGTTAATGTTTTAAACGCTGTTTCAATGCAAAGAACACGTTTTGTAAAAAAAACTGTTTGTTTTAATTAAAATGAAAAAAACGTTTTTTTATCAACCCTGGTATAAACGACTCAAATATTATGAAGTTTACAATATGCTACCAAAACAGTATTCTACAGACGTATATTTTATGGTGTTATCAAATAATGTTCTGTGTTTATGATAAATAATTAGGTAGGTAGCGATATTAAAAATTGTAATAGTTGCAAAATTTATTTTTAAAGGATTTGTACCCGTGGATTTGTATCTTGGAATCGAATCATATTTTCTATTACGAATCCTTTATTCAAGTGTTCATAATTTGAATCATATGAGGTTATTTGGATTCCTGATTCGAATCATTTTTTCGTCCCAGCTCTAATAAGCAGTCGTTTATAATACATTGATAATTGGTATATTTCATTAAAGATTAGGTAATATAGTTCTCGTTGTTGCGCAAATAAAAAAATATAATTATTTAAAAAAAATTAGAAACCTTCTTTAGTGGAATTTTTGCGTTGAAAAATGTAATAAATGGTTACACGCACGATACACTTTCAGCTTTAAAATAATAACACTTGTCTTCCGGTGTTTTCCTAGATAGATATGTGTTGTTATAACAGAAGGGGATAAATATTACTTCAATGCGATCATTAATCACCCGCTTAGACGCTAAGTAAACAGGGAACGAATGTAATAAAATAAAATTCGACCGAAATTATAGCGAAATAAATCTTCCGAGGCATAGTTCTGCTTTATACACACTTCCCCGCGATTATTGCGCCCGAGATTATTTCGTGTCAGGAAGGCCAAAATAAAACTATCAAAGAGAAATCGTCCACCTAACAGTCATTAATTTATTTCCACCCCAAATGTAAACACTCTAATATTCTTTAAAAATCAACTACCAGTTGAATGCCTTGTAAATCATCAATCTTCATTATTTCCCCAATTCTTTAACACGTAATTAATGCTCGCATTATTTTACTCTTATCGAAAATGTCTCACTTTTTCAGGATAAAAGCTCGCAGCGTCAATACTGTAAACATCCACTCGTCCATTAATATTTTAATGAATATATATTTACGTGTATGATAACATCTACCCTCATGCATTATACCATTTTCTCTATTAATACGTTATATATGATTTATTCAAATTAAAGATACAATATAACATCCTTGTTTCAATATTTATGGTTACAAGCTCGCATGCAAAAAGTAGTTAAACCGATTTGAATAAATGCTGCTTGAAGACTCAAATACTTCTCGATCAATAGTTTCAATAATGTTTGTATTCATGTGTTATGAAATGTCTAATGGTAAAATTTAACTATAATGCAAATATGAATATCTCATCACCAAATAACTTCATGTCGGCTGAAAATCCATAGGTCAATAACGCTGAGACAATATTATGAAAATAGCTAATTAGATAGGTATAAATTATTTGTAAATTAGAGTGGAAATAAGCTTTTACCATGAAATAGATGGCGATAAAAGTGTTTTCGAGTACGACGATGGATATTGTAGAATTTGAAAGAGCTTTAGAATTGTCCGTCAACCTCTGACATTAAGCAATTAAGCATTAATTTATACAAATGAAAATAACTCCACTATTACTTCAAATAACATTATCAACAATATTTTTGCAACACTTTCACTATACAGTATACTTTATTGAAGATCTTGAAGATTTTAGTAATGAAAACAGAGTAACAAAACAAATATTATGAGGTTAGACCAGTTAGAGCACTGCACGAGCTGAGCTTTGGACCGGGCCGGGCCTCAAATTTTTTCAAGCGGGCTGGACCGGGCTTCCAATCCAAAATATGAGACCAGGCCAGGTCGGGAGGGCATGACTGTTATTATAAGTTTGTTTTTATTTCTTATTGCAAACTATATCAATAACCAAGTAAATATATATTTACAGGTGTGATAAACCTTTCTAAACCAGTGTTTCGAAACTCCGTGAAAATTTTGGATTATTCAAACTAAAATATTGACCGGGCCTGATCTGTTCTTTACCCGGGCCGGGCTCAAGTCAATTATTTCATGACCGCAAAGGGCCGGGCGGGGATTGCAAAATTTGCCGGGCCGGGCCCAAACAAATCGGCCCGTGCAGGGCTCTAAGACCAGTGCTGCCAGACCTCCTGTTTTAGCGGTAAATTTACCGCTTTATAAAATACTACCGCTTCAGTTTTTTACTTATTTTTTATTATCACTTGCTTCTCTGAAATAATTATTGATTACTTCTTTTTTAAGGCAAATACGTATAATTCAAATAGTCGAATATTCAAACATAAATATTTTGATCAAATAAATTTCTATTTACTTAAATATTCTAAATATTAAAAGTTTGATAATGGTTGTGAACGAGTGTTTAAATACTCAAATAGTTCAAATATTTAGATATATGTTTAAATTAATAAACTCATGCTAAAATTTGAAAAATTCCCAGCAATAATAGTATATTTTGAACTTCACTTGAAATCAGGGTTGTATACGGGTGACAATATTTTTGAATTTCAAATTAAATCAGTGTTTTACGAGCCTGGCGCATAAAGTAAAATTTTACTCCATGCTTAATCAAGGTGTGGAAAACCCTTGTTAGAAAACTATTTTAATGACAACATCGAATTCTTAAAAAAAAACCACAAAATACTTAACGAAACTCATAAAGATTATGAAAATATTTACACTCTGTGTTTGTTTTCCATTTACATCGTGTAAAATTTCGTGTTTAGAAAAGCCTGAAAATTTGCTTTTGTCGCTCCGCAAACCAAATGTTAAGGCTTTTTTAAACTCGAAATGTTACTTCACGCTTAATCAAGGAGTGGAAAACACTCGTTAGGCAACTATTAGAACATTTAATGACAATACTGATTTCTTAACGACTGAAGATATTTTCATAATTTTTATGAGTTTTGTCAAATATCATGTTGTTGATTTTTTTAAGAATTCAGTGTTGTCTTTAAAGGTTTTAATAGTTTTCTAACAAGGGTTTTCCACTCCTTGGTTAGGCATGGAATAAAATATCGAATGTATAAAAGCCTTTCAGGCTTTTCTAAACTCAAAATTTTACTTTATGCGCCAGGCGTGTACAACACTGATTTAATATGATATTCAAAAGCATACTTAGTTAATCTTAATCTATCACAAGATTCAATAAAATATGGATACGTGTTTTGATTAATGCCGGATATTGAAGTAATCAATATTCATTTAAAAACATATTAAGATTTAAATATTAAAAAATTTGAATAATCAGAATATTTTAATAAATCGATTATTTGCATATGTTTTTAGATGAATACTACAATTTTAAAAATTCCCAGCCTTCTTTTTATAAAATGACTATAATTTGTAAAACTACAGAAATAAATAAGAAGTCGCGCTGGGCAAGACATACCTAAGTATATATATGTAATATGAATTACATCTTGTGTCGATGATTAAAATTTACAACACTATTTATTGTAATGTTGAACAAATGGTGTATGCGCCGGGTCAGGATATTATTATTTTAAATTGTTGCTCAAAATAACACCTAAGGACTTGCTCAATTTAAGTATATCAATTTCATGAATTTGTGAACACAATGTATTGTGTAGAGCTTATTATTTATGCATTACAAACATACATATTTGAGTAATGTACAAGAGAGCATTATCAGCAAATATACTTATAGTAAAAATCATTAACAGTCAAACAAACTTGATAAAAATTAAATTACCCTAAGCAACTTAATTCCAGTATTACAGTTTACTAGCTAAATAAAAAACATTGGTTTATAAAATACGTAGTTTCAAGGAAAATATGACTTAGAAACACACATTTAAACTAAAAAGTTTACACTTTTTAGTTTAAATGTGTGTTTCTAAGTCATATTTTCCTTGCAACTACGTATTTTATAAACCAATGTTCTTTATTTAGCTAGTAAACTGTAATACTGGAATTAAGTTGCTTAGGGTAATTTAATTTTTATCAAGTTTGTTTGACTGTTAATGATTTTTACTATAAGTATATTTGCTGATAATGCTCTCTTGTACATTACTCAAATATGTATGTTTGTAACATACTCTATCTGAGAGACATCTAGTTAATTTGTATAATTAAACATGTTGTTTTTCCTTAATTACCATGGAAAAGCAATGAGCACATCCAAATATAAAGATGTTAATATATAATTTAAATAGGCTCACAACGACGATGAGTGATAGTGACATAACAGATACAACGTTAAATTTATAGTAATTGAAATAATAATAATAATAATAATAATAATTACTGGCTCAAAGAACCACTATCGATAGCCATTTTATAGAATACATTTAAATTTCTATATATAATTTATTATCTGTTGATATTTTCTAAATACTATGAATATTCTATAAATAAAGATTGTATATACATAATTTTAATACAAATCTCGTCTGCTGATTATTGAGTTCTTCGTAGTGTTGTAAATGGCTATATTAATTTTTGTATAAAAACTATACTCCCCTTTTTTATCTTTCAGTTTAGAACTAATAGAAAGTTAAAACGTTTCTAGAGCAACCGTTTTAATTTTTAAATGTTGGCCATTAAAAAATATCTCATAATATTTTTCGTCGCTGCATATTTTTTGCACTAACGTACAGCTCATTAACTCATTCGCTAGAGCACGTGAATGATTTTTAAAATATATTTCACAATTTCGCCGTAATTGATGGCTCTCCCTAATTAATTAATTACTCGCGAGTGTTAGCGAAGTGCAAGTACGCGTAGAATACATACTGATTACCTTTCGGTGTCAAAGGTATTTATTAATGTTTGCCTGAATAAATATTGTGCAGTAAAATGCAGCATCAAAAAATATCAGTGAAAACTATACCTTGCATTGAGTGTGTTAAATTGTGTTTTAACATGATTTATTTTTTATAGCTAAATTTCGTACAGTATTTTGAAACATGCATTTTGTAAAACTACACTTCTTATCAATACAGAATCTCTTTATTTATAGAACGGTAAAATAACTACAATCAGTTATTATACTATTCTATAAATAGAGATGTTTTATATTGATAAAAATTGTGGTTTTACAAAATGCATGTTTTAATAAATTATTACACTGGGTGATTTAGTTAATTATGATGTACATGATAAAAGAAATTATCTCGCCTTCTCATAGACATTAGTGTTTAAATATAATGATGCAACATTAAAGTGTGTGTTGGAAAAATATTCAACTCTTTCTATGCCAAGTGATTCACCTAACCGGGAATAGCGTATCTCTCAAAAATACGCATCGTACAGCAAAAATAGCAAGATCCAAAGTTCAATATTTTCGTGTGGGGAATCCGTTAATAGTACAATTGAAACTCCCCCTTCTCTCCCCTGTACTCGGGGCGTGGTGCAACTTTGAAATCTAAAATAGGAACCCCCATTTTTTTATCTCATATTCGGATACTACGTCAAAAACCATCTACTTTTTATCCAATTTCTTTTCCGCATGTTTGAAATTTTTTAAAATGACTAAACAACTTTTTCTTTTTATACGAAGCAACCGTACTTTACCGCCACCCACGAAAATATCGGAACTACCCCCAACCATCCCAATGGTTTGAATATTTGGGAGGCTAAAATGACGCCCAATTTTATATTTTTTAATATGTTATGTATGGAATCTATTCTACGGTAGTTGCACTATCGAAACCACTAACTTTCATAAGTTGCACCAGCTAAATAGACCCCCCGTTGAAGCGAGAACTTTTTTGAAAATTAACAAAATATTGTACTTATCTTATAGCCTAGAAGTTGCACCACAAAAAATGTTAGCCTAACACTGAAAAGAAAAACGCTATAAACCAATATTGTTTAAGCTTAAAACCAGTATGCGTATTACCAAATTAGTATAGCAAGTCCTATAAAGCTCACAATTTATTGCAAAAATAAAGAAAACCATGTACAAATTAATATAATTCTATAAGGTGCAACTTGTTTGACACTTAGTCGAACATTTTGCATAATATTGTTTTCCAGTGCAACTTACGCGGGGTTGTAAAAGTTGTGGATAATGAAAACATTAGCGTTCTATGTATATTTAATTAAACAATTATGCGATCTAAGAAATAGTATTTTTATTGTTTCAGCCACCAAATACGTATTATTGTGAAAAAATAAACAAAGGAAAATAGAAAGTTTCATTTTATTTTATGTTTAATTGAAGAAAAAACGCAGTATATTCAATTTCTTTATGGATAATTTTGAATGGAACAAAAAATGCAATGTTTTCATTTTTTTTCTCAGTAATTTTTAATGGAAAGATATACGTCGTTTTTATTTTAGGGTGTGAAAAGAAAACTCTGGTCCAAATTTTGATATTGAATTTTTATACAAACAAAACTCAAACAAAAATATATACTGCCTTTCAAAAAAATCAGAACACCAAGTATTTATTGCACGATTTTAATATAATTTACACAGTTTGATCATGTAAACGAACTGTATCGATGATCAAAAAATCAACTTGAAAAACAAAAAAACAAATGAATAAAAATTAATAATGTGTTGGGCCTCCACGATTTCCCAAACACGCATTAACACGTCGAGGCATGCTAGAAATCAGGCTGTCAATATCGACTTGGGGTATTTCATTCCAAACTTCGATAATTTGACCTCTAAGTTCCATTACAGTGTTAGCGGGGCGCTGTAAGTTACTTATTCTAACACCTATCATATCCCAAACATGTTCTATTGGTTGGTTGATTTTGGCACTATCAAAAAACTGTGAGGTCGAGCATTATTTGGCTGAAAAATGGGGTTCTGCAAGCCATTTACATAGGGCACTAACACTGGCCGTAAAATGTTGTCAATATACCGAATCGCGCTAAGACTTGCTTCTAAAAAAACTAGAGGAGACCGACTACCATATGCTATCGCCCCCCAAACCATAACTCCCTGTGTAAGAGCCGTATGTCTTTCAACAGCAAATTGTAAAATTCTGCGTTCACCGCGTCGACGTCTCACTCTTCTGCGACCATCATGAGCCCATAAACAGAACCGAGACTCATCGCTGAAGATAATGTTATTCCATTCATGGGTCCAATGTTGTCTTTCCATGCACCAATCAAGTCTTGCTCTGCGATGCTGCGGAGTAAGAGGTAGACACAATTGTGGACGGTAGGATCTTATACCAAAACTGCGGATTCTTCTGTAAACAGTAGCCATGGATACTCTTTGGCCATTTAGAGCCAACCAGTCATTTCCCAATGCCCGCGACGTTGTAAATCTGTCCCTTAACGTTGTAAGACGAAGAGCTCGATCTTCACGCTCAGTGGTGCTTCTTGGACGTCCTGATCCAAGTCTACGTAGATTCTCCCCAGCTTCGGACCATCTAGACCAGCAGCGTACGATCACCGATACACTACGGCCTACCCTTTCAGCAATAGCACGAACCGAAAAATCCGCTTCTCGCATTCCAATAATGCGACCCCTTTCAAATTCACTTAGATGA
This sequence comes from Philonthus cognatus, assembly GCA_932526585.2. NCBI lineage: Eukaryota > Metazoa > Arthropoda > Insecta > Coleoptera > Staphylinidae > Philonthus > Philonthus cognatus. The sequence continues at coordinate 92,185,850 of OW052243.1, forward strand.
TGATATTGTGCACGCCGACGAACACGGGGCATCTTTTTATGTTTTACAAACTGAAACGTCAAACTACTCAGAGGCTACTTGGATATTATAAGCAATTACATTAAAAAATTAGCAGCTCTTCATAATGGTGAAATCAAGGAAAAATACCATTAAATAGTAACCAAAACAATTGATTTTTTGATCATCGATACAGTTCATTTACATGATCAAATTCTGTAAATTTCATTAAAATCGTTTGTGTTCTGATTTTTTCTGATAGGCAGTATACATCACTATTAGTCATGTTCTTTACACAAATAGTAAAAAAAATATAATTATTTTAGGTAGTGAAGCAAAAACTCTAACCCAAATACAAAAACGGCGGTGATGTGTCTTTCCCCGTCATCGATTGATAATCAACATAATAAATTTATTTCACTCTAACCAATTAATTGTAGATTTCACTTGAAGTTAGTATTTAGTACGCGTTGCGCAGAAAGTAAAATTTCGAGTTAAAAAAAAATGTTCAGGCTTTTCTGAACTCGAAATGTTACGTTATGCCTAACCTGAAAAATTAACAATGAAACAAAATTGCTAAAGTTCAAAATGTTCAGGAATTTTTAATTTGTTTGGCGTTCACTTTGTGGTACATCTTCATAACAATTTAATTAAAACACTTAACTTTGTTTTAGCACTTTTATTTTTACTTTCCAGTGACTATAGTTTCGACTACAAGCGAAACTATAGTCACTGAAAAGTAACAATAAAAGTGGTAAAACAAAGTTAAGTGTTTTAATTTAATTGTTTAGGAATTATTAAAATAAATAAAATTTAATTTAATAAAATAAATATAAATAAAATCCAATTTTAACTTTAATTTGATATCTTAAAATATCTAATAAAGATATTAAAATTTCTGTGATAACCAATCAAAGTTTATTCATTTCTGTGTAGATTCTATGATTCATTTGATTATCCGTTGATTTTTTACAATTCTCTTAAAATAAACATTCTCCTAAAGTCTTTGAATTTATTAAATAATTTCAATTTTTCACAATTTTGGAAAAATATGGACATAATTTAATTTTTTATGAAGCATATGCAAGTGCAATCAATTCTAAGCAATTCTGTAAATTTTATGTTAATTTTATAAAACTTGGTTTTCTAATGAGCACGAATTTGTGTTTGTTCTAAATTAAACAACAAATTTATTTTGTGTGCTAAACTTTGCAATTTATTCTAAGCAATTCTGTAAATTTTATTTTAATTTTATAAAACTTTTTTTTTAATGAGCACGAATTTGTGTTTGTTCTAAATGTAAACAACAAATTTATTTTGTGTGTTAAACTTTACAATTGCGAAAATAAGTTTCTGATTGATCGTCTAACGAGGATTTCCACTTCCCGGTTAAGCATGAAGTAAAATTTTCAGGTTTATCTAAACTCGAAATTTTACTCCATGCGTTACGCATATAAAACACCAACTTCAAGTGAAATCTTCAACGAACTGAGTTAGAGTGTAATAAATTTAGTATGTCATACAAACAAAGTAAATTGGTAAATAATTTTAAATTTCATGCCTTTAAAATATACACAATGAAAACAATCTAACAATTTCAGTACGTGTGTTATTATTATTATTATTTTTTAAATATTCTTGAAATCGGCAATTTTAGTTATTTATTCAACTCATTCAACAATCACAACATTTTTTTTTTTTTTGTTTTGGATAGTTTGATAAATTCTTATTGTTTCAATTATTTTTTTTACAATTAAAAAAAAATGTGATACTGTTTCTTTTTTATGCAAAATCAATAATATTGAGACAATTTATCAGTGTGCTTAAACTGATTTTTTTAAAAAGGTAGTGTGATCGAAGAAGAGAAAACGTATTTCTCTCCTCTGTGGAATTTTGTTAAAGATTGCTCGGATCAATGAAATCTGAAAATAATTGGGTATTCTGGAAAAATGTAATTCAATTAAACTATATTAGAAAATAATGAGCGCGATGTTTTGTAAGCAATATGCTTTTAATAGAACATGAAATATACGCGAAGCAAATTGTATAATAACGAGCCTCTAAACCGTTATATGTTTTATCGAATAGTTGTAATAAATGAATATTTAAATTCATTTTCCCTCGTATAAAAAGTGTATAATTTAGCCCCACTATACATTTGCGACCTCTTCTATTTAACCAACAGCCAGCAGAAACGTGAGCGGATGATAAGATAGTTAATCAAAAAGCGCACATTTTCCGCTCAGAGGAACAACAAGTTAAAAAAAGTAATTTATGTGATCCAGTAAAGGCGAGTATGGGCGCGGGTCGAATGTTTTTTGTGTGTTTAATCTGATGATAAAGGGAATATGTTACTGCCTTAACCAGATCAAATCATACTTAATTGAGTGATAGCCGCAAATTAAAATTCCACAACCGCAGACAGAAACGCCACAAAATAGGAAATCTCTCACAACAGATCCGAATTATTACGGAGCAATTAAAAAATACCAGGTCAGATTAAACGATCGCATTTATTCCCGACACTTGTTATTTCCAGGATCTCGTGTTAAAAATGCTTGCAAAACGCTCCAACTTTCATCCATTTATTACTGGCAAGGGTCGACAATAATTTTTCGCGATTATATCACCCCAAACTGATTATTATTATTAATGGTCGGCGTGAGTTGAAATAAGTTTATACCGAATCATTTTTAATGGGATAATAAAATCTGGAAGCAAATCGATTTACTGCTAAATCTTATTAGAGATAATTGAAAGCGAAAACTAGACCTTACAATATGTGGCAATTAAATTAATTCTTTTTTTCGCTCCCCTTTTCTTTTTTCTTCTTACCTTCTGTGCATTGTAGGTTCTCCATTAATTGTAATCCAAGAAAGCTAAGTAATTAGAAAGCTACTGTTATATCACAATCTTAAAAATCTGATAAATAATAGACATACATACTAAATAAAATCAAATAAGAACACCTACATGTATATTTAATATAGATTGTCACATGTGTGACATCCCAGAAATAAAATAGGTGAGAATAGTCAATTTCATCCTGCCTCTTATTGGTCGTTTTCCAAGTGAGAAAACGGAAAGGTTTCCGTTTACTTTTGTACCTAACAAATACGACCGTTACTTCTTGTTGTCTCAATTTCATCTATAACAAAATATAACCAGATTATAAATCACGTACAAACATTAAAGTTTATTCTATAAAATGGCTATTGACCACAGGTCTTTATGTCACAATTATTATTATTAATAATTATATATTAGAAAATCAACTGATTTTAAATTTTATTTTATTTAATTTATTACAAAAATAATTGCATACAAAAAGAGTAAAGTTATTTTGTTGTAAATTAAATTTTAATTGTAAATTAAATAAACGTTACTAATTGGTAAAAAAAAACTGTTAGAATAATTTAACAGACACCGGCATAACACTGAAATAATGGTATATAAATCAATATTAATTTTTTAGTGTAAATAATAACTTAAATAATTTCTGCTTTCCAACATTCCGGCTAAATAAACTAAACAATACATGCTTAAATACTTAATTCACCGGCGGCGAGCCCTTCTTGAAAGATACGACAGTGTAAATATTATTCCAGCACTTCCTAACGAAAAAAATGTTTGTGTTTTATTAAGTAATCTAAATATGGTATAAAAATAATTGTACATAAAATGTCTGCAAAGGGACATTTAAACGCTCCTTGTGAAATGTTGTTTAACGGAATTTTAAATGAAATTATATAAACTTATGCGTTACAAATCTCATAAATTAAAATGTAAAACACAATTGATAATATATTTTGTATAAATATCATCATTTTAATTATTACACAGCGTACAATAATTACATATTTTTCACATACAAATAAATAAATAAATATACATAAAAGTTGGATATGGTACATATGCAATGTAATAGATGTGGTCGTCAAAATTAAAAATTAAATGAAATTAGCATATAATTAAATAAATATTATTACCTATTTATTATATTTATTTCATTATATACTTATTTCATTTAATTTTTAACTAGTATAGAGTCTTTATTAATTCTGGGCTGATTTGAATTCTGAGAGCGTGTAAAAGCAATGGTTTACACCATAAGTTTTTATCTTTTTAATGAAAGTGTTTCAATATTTTATGATTTTTATATCGTCGGGAAACTTGTTATATGTAATAGTGCAGTTATAATTTGTTTTTTTTTTTCATATTATTGTGTTCTGTGATTAATCTTAATATTAGTATAAGTACATAATTGACAATTGAATAATTTATTATAGTAATATGCCCACGTGTTTTAAGTTTAATTAAGAGAGTAGAAATAGCCGAATTTATACGCAAATGTTATGTTACCAAATGGCTATATACATATACATAAATAATGATCATTTTTCCAAGTATATTTGGTAAACTTTATAATAATATAACAAAGTTTGAATTATAAGCCCTTTAAAGTTGATTAATTGTTTACTATTCATACGAATATTATCATAATTTTATATTTTATACAATTTATTTGACAAGAACATTTCAAAACATTAGGCTATAAGTTGATAGATTAAAAATTACCTAAACACCCATTTATATTGCCCGGTGCATACACTAGGTATTCTTCACCTGAAAAAGCTACAGCGTACCGAAAAAATTGTAGTGAAAATAAATACAAAAAGTTGAAAATCAGAAATATTTTATTTATTAATTTATTAAAGCATACGCCAGAATTTATCTGATGAAGTGATTACGCCACACTTCTGCATTTGTCAGATATAACATCAAACGAACCGAGTTTAAATGAAGTGAAGCGTGTTACATATTAAATTACCGGATAATGGATGAAATAAATAAAATACATAAACAACTTAATTGTTAAAAAAACTTTGGATTACCCTAACAAATTTTCAAGTTAATACACAACTGTTTCAAATGTTTTTGTTAAATTTATGAACGTCATTCAAATTTATTTATCTTAGATAAAATGTTTAAATAAATTCTGTGCATTCAAATACTAGATATACCAGAGCTCGTTCCCTAGATAAAACTGGCCAATGCCATTTCTATGTACCTGGTCATTCCACACACACCACTTTTACCAAGTAAGTTTATTTCAATGTTATTCCTTATTCTTTTAAAAGGTCATAAGCAAAGCTATACTGAAGAGATTTAAATCTCGAAACGCGTCTATAGATGGCCTGAGACATTAGTTTTAGTCCAAGTCCTTTCTAATTTCTTGTAATTTCTCCTTTCATTTTTCATTTTTATTTGGAAGTTGCTTTAAAGAGAATTTGACCTAAATGTTACATATACTTTGATAAAGCGTTGTAACAAATTAAATAAATTAAGATTTTAAATATTTCATTGTATAATTTAATATCCGGAGGTGTATTTGCACGGGAAGTAGTTGTTTCAATGGATAATAATTTCTTAAGTTGTCTTATTAATTAGGACACATTCTTTGCATTTTACGCGAAGAACATTTTCGTAATTTTATGTATTAAGAAAATGTAATTTTGTTATATTTATTTCATACTTTCAGTTGTATCAAAATGTAATAATTTTGTAGGTGTATGTAGGTAAATACATTTTTCAAATGGAATTATCACAAAAGACTTTTCATTATCAATCCAGAGCTTATTCCACTCGGTTGACACAAATAACATCAAAGAACAAATATGGAAATGCACATAATTGCGTAATTATGGAGAATACACTGCCTGAAGGCTGGAAGTAATCAAATTTTCCAGGCACTGGAGAGGATTCATAATGACGAGTTTATCGAAAAAAGGGAAAATTACGTTCATGTTAAATTAAATAAATCATGAAAAAAAGCTGATTGGGATTGTGTTATTTGAAGTCAAAAGGATTTAAGAATTTTCGAATGTGAATAAAGTAACTGGAGTAACTAGGGATGGGCGTTAACGATTGATCCAAACCAAATGTTCAGGCTTTTCTAATCTCGAACTTTTACTTCATGCGCCACGCGCATAAGACACAAAATGTCAGTGTTTTCAATGTTTAATACGCGTGGCCTATGAAGTAAAATTTCGAGTTTTCTTTCAAGTATACATATCCCAATTACAGCGTATATGCTGTAAATCTTTAGATATTCGTTGTTTTCTTAAATATACTTCAATTTGAAGGTTTAAACGAGTGTTTTCTTGAGTTACGCATGAAGTAAAATTTCGAGTTAAGAAAAGCGTTAAAATTTGGTTTGCTGACGTAACGTAGTGTTTATCGATAAAAGGGAATATTATGTTCATGTTAAATTAAATAAATCACGAGAAAAGCTAAAATCTATTGTTTTATTTGAAGTTAAAAGGATTTGAGATTTTTCTAATGTGAATGGAGTAACTGTATTAACTAGGGATGGGCGTTAACGAATGATCGGTACTTAAATGATCTTGATAACCGACCATTTGAATCATCATCCCAATCGTACGCTGTAAATCTTGAGATATTCGTTGTTCGTTTAAGAATTTAATTTGAAGCTGTAAATCCACTTCCAGGTTAAGCATGAAATAAAATTTCGAGTTTAGAAAAGCTGTAAAATTCGGTTTAGACTCTCCAAACCAAATTTTCAGGCTTTTCTAAACTCTTACTTCATGCGCCACGCGTATAAGACACTGATTACAAGTGAAGTTCAGTTGTTCACAATATTTTAGTGTTTCCAATGTTTAATACGCGTGGCGCATGTAGTAAAATTGTGAACTTAGAAAACAAAGTTCTCAGGCTTTTCTAAACCCGAAAATTCACTTCAAGCTTAATCTGGGAGTGGAAAACACTCGTTTATAGCTTTAAATTGAACTATTTTAAAAAAAGAGCGTATGCATATGTATACTGAAAATAAAAATTCCCCTTATAATCATTTAAATGATAATTCCAATGATCATTCATATTACCATTTGTTCGAATGATAATAATAAATTATTAAATAATCGACGATTTTAACAATATAATGATTCAATTATTATTACTCGAGTCGCCCCATCACTAGTAGTAAATTTTTACCTAGAGATTATATTCAATTTATGTGAGTTTTAACAAATATGTTAAGATTATTTAGAGTGTATTTCATCAATTGACTTAAAGTTAATATAAAATATAATCTTTGAAATATATCTTTTTACATTCTTTTATCTCATTAATCACTTGGTGAAACTTAATAAAATATATGAATAAAATAATTTAAATTAAAAATTTCTTGGTTTGTTCACTAACTATTTAATTTATTTCGATTAGTTTTGGTTTCCAGTCATTATCAAGGAATCTGATCTTTTAAACAATTTAAATGATTTTTAATTTGAATTATTTTATTAATGTATTACAAAAAAAAACACTGGTTACAATAATTTTATTTTACTCACATATATTTTATGTTAAAATATGATATTGAGTTTAAATTTTAATGCATTAGTTTATATAAAATTAATGATGCTGAATTAAATGTATCCTTTTCATTGTTGTACTTGAAAGTTGTATATTCAAATTTAAGGAAACGGGTGTTATTTAAATGACAAACTTTACTTTCAGTAGTATTTGTTGTTGCGTTAAGATGTTTTATTATATTTTCCTGACTAAAGTTTTAAAACCATATTAAACTTTTCTGCTGTTGTTTTAATGGAGAAAGGCCTAAATATTAAGCACTAATCACCACATCAAAGAGACTTCTAATTATTTTATTCCGGGTTTACGTAACGCACATGATCCTGTAATAAACATCGAACCACACTCATTATTTCCCTCTTTGCAATCCACACAATTCAGCGATTGGAGCGCACGCTTGAATTACCTTAGCTGTTCTGGAAATTCTTTTTTTTATTTCGGGCTTCGACAAGTTTTACGGCTGTTTTAAAAATGTTGTGGGCTGTGTAACTGGAATCTCCCCTCGGAAGGACCTGATAAAGGGCTAAAATAGGTCTCATCGAGTACAAAGTCGTACAAAATACATCGCCGCAGGCACCTCCGGAGCTATGGCGATGTGCCAATCCGGGAATCCAGCATTTAGTTCTTAATGAAAAATTATTATTCTCTCCCGGCGGTAGTTTGGGCGAAAAGTGAGAGAGAGAGAGACGCATGCATACTCCCATATACGGAAGATATTCCAATTGGGATATTCGGAGAATACGTTATCAGCACACAAAAGACGTCCACGTATTATCATTAGTCTGAGGCCTGTTTGGAATCATAAGATGGCATTTTTGGTTGGAATATATTAGTGATTATGGTGATGGTTTTGGGTAATGTGAACGGGGATGTGCAGAAAGGGGCGAAGACGGCACGAGACTCTGAATTCAAATTAACCGACGACGACTTATTACGTTAATCAGAGCTGCCCTTAGGCACGTGTATACATGTACTATAAAACTTTTACTAGTACATATATATATATATATATATATATATATATATATATATATATACGTGCATGATTATTCAATAATAACATGTAATTTCGGTATAACATCGGTTACATTTGAATATTCCTCTTCTACTCAAATTATTCCAACAAGGAAAATCTAGCCAGTTCGAGAAACTAATCGAAACTATGCAAATTAATAATCCATTCTTCCACAAATAGATACCTTTCAGAAACAAATTACTCGACCGCTATTCATATTCCACGCCTTACTGCAAACTTGTTTACAAATTATTGCTTTTCTTGCATGTATACTTATATACCTTACTGCAGGGCCGGCACAAGGGGAATTCCAAGCGCAAACAAAAAATGATAAATATAAATGATAATCACAACTTTAGAATAATCAATAATAACTTTCAGATCTATATAGGCCTAAACTGTGTAGGGTTCATGATTACTACATTGAGCAATTTGCAAGATTACTTAAAAATAGTTATTTAGTCAATTAGTGTGTGAAGTAGGGCTTCTGGGCACGACTTGGGAGTTTAGGGTACGAGCCGTAGGCGAGTGTCCTAATCGCAATGAGTGCCCACAAAAATAATAATCACAACTTTGGAATAATTAACAATGAATAGTTTGCGTTTAAAATTGCAATACGTCGGACGTCAGAAGTGTTTTATGCAGCGCATGAAGCAAATATTTCAATTTCAAAGAAACCTGAACATTTGGATTTATTGGCTGATTCAAAATACTTACTTTATGAGTACAAAGTCTGTTAAAAATATTGAATCTATCGTATCTATAGTGAATGCCTAAAATTAAATTAAAGTACTTACATTTTTTTAAATCAATAAAATAATATTTTATGACTTTACCCATTAAGTGCCATTGAGGCATCAACGCAACATTATCTTTTTTTAAATTACTAAGTTATTTTGATATATTGTATTATTTGACCTGACTTGAGAATATGTGAAAAAAAATTTAAATGTTTTGTTATTTATATATTTCAATTATTACTCATTTTTAAAGTGTATTTTAAACTTCACAATATTTCAGTGATTTATACGTTTGGCGCAAGAAGTAAAATTTCGAGATTAGAAAAGCCTGAACATTTGGTTTAATCGCGAAGCGCTACGCGACCAAAAGAAATTTTCAGGTTTATCTAAACTCGACATTTTACTTAATGCTTAATCTGGGAGTGGAAACACTCGATCGAAAATTTAAATTGAACTCGAATAAAATCGACTAATGCATGAAAATGTACAGCTAGTACATTATGTATATGGTCTAAGGATTGTAAAAAGACTGGGTTGGCAGAGGGAGTTAAAATGAAAAGACCAATAGAATAGAGATAGAAGTTTTATTTTGTATGTAGACTATTTTATGCCAATAAAGGTTTGTTTTTTTATGTATACTTATAAGAAAAAATCCCAGCATGTAATATAATAAGTCATTCATAGAAATCATAAAAAGAAGTGGAGAATTTTACATAAAATCAACTTTTAAAGTTAACTCTATAATTCCTCGGCCGTTAATAGGTTAATATAATTGCTTCACATGGTTGAGATGGGATTTCAAGTCAAGTACACAACATTTGAATATTGGAGCACTTTATTCACCCCGGTCCTGCCTTGCTATACCTTATGCATGTATATTTTAAGATATGAATTACAATAGTCCTAGCACGTAACACAGGCGTGATTGCAAATAAGTCTAACTACGAGAGGGAAAGAAAGCGTCCGTGTATAGTCTCCCCATGTTTAGAGGAATAATATGGCTTTGCCTTTTCGAGTGGTTTACAGCGGCATTAACAATTACCTTAATAAAATCATTCAATTGAGGGTAGTCCGGCAGATTTACTGTAGGTGACGGCCGTTTAACGACAGGTAATCTCCTCCGGTCGCATTGCGGGGATGTGTTATGAATTCAGTCGCAATGGTACTAATGGTTTTTTTTTTTTCTTAATCGGCAATCGGTTTATTTTTTTAATGTTCTCTACGGGCAGGGCATAATTATTATAAGTAGTTAAATTGCGTTACTTACAAGAATTCTTTGTATACCTTTTAATCGCTTTGTTGTTAATACCTTGGTTAATCTTTTTTACGAAGGATTAATAAAATTATTGACTCACGTTACAAATAAATACCATTTCTTGATTGGTTATTTCTAAAATGGGGTGAGAGGGTTAATATATTTAAGCAAGCTCGACATTAAATATTGCAATATAAGTTTGTCCTTTTGTGTTTATCGTGTATTTCTTTTTTCCATGAAGTTTTAAATTAAATCTTAATGATAAGACTTTATCGGTACTTCATTCTAAACTGGATAAAGGTTCGAATTCCCAAAAATATTTTAATATAGTAATACTAAATGTGTTACTTTATTTTGGTTTATATTTTATAATTCTTTAAAAAATGTGGAGACCATGGAATGAAGAGTTGTGCGCAGAAGTCAAAAATGACGGATATGGTGATCTAATCGAACGTCATAATATTCTCCAAGAAGATCATAGCCCAAATTTCCGAAACTGTTTATTAGACGAAGCAAATCAAATAATTTGCAATGTTTATAACTACCTTAAAAATAAAGCAGAGGCTGGAGCAATCTTAAAAACTTCGAAAATGGTACAAATTCCATACACTGCTGTATGGAAAATTATAACGAATGTTTTTGAACCAAAAAAGCCACGAGCTGACGTTGGTAAGAACAGAATAATTAATAGTACTAATCAGGATACAAAAAGAACATTTATATACGAAGAGTACAGAAAAAATGTTGTTCTTACCATTCCCAATTTACGTCAGAAAATTATAGAACATTTAAATATCAAATTCTGTGAAGAAACTGTACACACATTTCTAATACAGATTGGGTTTCGCTTTAAAACAATTGATAAAAGGCAAGTTTTAATGGAATCGACAAAAACTTCAGAATAGCAAATTAAGTATTGAGAAGGAATTAGAGAGTTACGCAATAAAAATGTGCCAATAGTGCAATAGTGTGCCTAGATGAAACGTGGTATGACACCCATGACACTATTTCGAAAGGGTGGACCGATGGCACTAATAACAAACTAATTTGGACGCCCCACCATCACGGACGGAGTAAGCGTATAATAATATGTATAATTCTACACGCAGGCGGCGAAAACAGATTTATTAAAGGTGGCCAGCTTCTCTCTGCAAAATATTTTAAAACGGTCAAAGCTGATTATCATGAAAATATGACGGCGGATTTATTTGGTTCCAAACAATATGATTGCCAAAACTTGTACCACATAGTGCTATTGTAATGGATAACGCACCATATCATTCAGCACAAGATAATAAAAATCCCAACACGTTCTCTACGAAGGACGAAATGGCTAATTTTTTTTATTGAAAATGATATGTTTTTGGAAAAGACATACAATAAAAAGTAATTATTGGAAGTATTGAAAACCAAGGATCATAAGAAAATCTACAAAATTGACCAAATTACGGAAGAGATGAGCCATTAAGTGATTTGTCTACCCCCTTATCACTGTAAATTTAATCCTATCGAAATCATCTGGTCAGAGCTAAAAAATCATATCCGCCGGAAGAATACCGCACCAAAAATGAGCAACGCAACGATAGAGTTAATTCGACAAGAAGTTGGCAATATAACAGCTGCCACTTGGAAAAACTGCATTAAACATGTAACTACTGAAGAAGATGAGTATAGGGCCCTCTTTGGAAATGTTCAACAATTGATAATAAATGTGGAAAATGAATATTCAGATGACACCGATTTTCATTCAAATTAAATGTAAACTATTTTTATTTCATAGAAAAAATTGTATTTTATGTTTATAATATATTTATATTTTTGTAACATAGTGTGTATATTTGTTCATGAAATCCACAAATACTTTTTTAAGAACTATTAGTTATATCATTAAGCTAAACAATAACGCGCAAATTATTGGTAATATCTCCCTCCTTGTCTACCAACCTGAAAAAATAGGTGGTAAAAGGAGCTGTTTCTGAAAATTATTTTATGGTTCAATAAGTGTGCGCTTGTAAAAATTACCGCAAGTTAAGTATACCATTAAGCCATATTATTCCTCTAAACTCGGGAAGACTTTACACACCCGGCGTGCGCCGTGATGGAAATTTCACTGGTAATTTAGTTAAGTTCAATAGAGAACTTGGCAATAGATTAGTTATGGTGTAGTTTAAATGTAAAGTTTTTCTTGTACATTTGTGTTACAATATAAGCTCAAACATTGGCAAAACTTTAATCTTACCTAGAAGTTACGGATATGACTTCAAAAATGTCTAAAATATAATGATGTTATTTACAGTCTCGCCAAATTTAAGACTAATGCATAATTCAATATACGTTCAACTTAACTTTAACGCTGTAGTGCCTAAATCACAAATGCATTTTAAATTGGAATTTTATTAACAATTATTTTACATTTTTAGTCAACTATTACATTCTATTAGCCACTTAGCAAACAGATTCGGGCACCTAGTTAATATAAATAATAAATAAGATTATCTCGACTTTATAATCATTACGCATACAATCTCGACATATTCACTTCAACATTCAAAGTGTTTAAGCATAATGTTAGTGATTCTATAAAATTATTATCTATGTTACCTTAGTTTATGAGTTAATTTTTAATATTGTTTATTTCTTTATGGTTTTATGTATTTCTGTTCTGCATGCATCTTTTGTTATATATTTATATAAGTTATATTGTATTTAATTTGTAATAATTATATAGCCCTGTTATTGGACTTTACAGTCTGTTGGGTTATTACCAAATAATTAAACAAATAAATAAATAAATTTAAAGTAAAACAAGTTCTGTAGAATTTATAAAACTATATTCGAAATATCAATTAAATATGCGAACATTATGATCAAATTATGTTTTATTTTTCAGAAATTACTAAAAACTTTCAGATCTATATAGGCCTTAACATTGTAATGTTCATGATTACTATACTAAGCAATTAAGGGATAAGAAAATTAAATTGAAAAGCTCTTATTAAGTAATTTGGATAGAGAGGCCTTAGTTTAATTTACGGTTCTGTTTTTAATGATTTTCCTATGATTTCTTTTATTTATTTTCGATATATTTGAGTTCTCTCTAATGAAATAAAACATTCTAAAATGTTTGGTTTGATTTTGATAAATCCCAACATATACCAATATTAGTGCTTTTCAATATACCGGGTGCTGAATGGATTAGATATACATAGGAATTTAATATGTGAAACCACATTAATGCAGTTTGCAGATTAGGCATGAAGTAAAATTTCGAAATTTTACTTCATGCTTAATCTGGGAGTGAAAAACACTTGTTGAGAACTTTGAATTGATTTTTTTTAAAACGCCGAATGTCGGTAAATTTACAGCGTAAATTCTTTGTATTCAAATCATTAAAAAATTTTTAAGTGTTATTTGATTAATTTATTAGATGCTAATATTTTGTAGTAATTGTAGATTTTACCAAATCATTATTGTTATTAAACAATCAGAATTAAAAGAAATTGTACTATTCGTTAAAATTTTCATCCAGAAGAACTAAGGACGTTTTCCAATGTATTATTTCATGTTCCATCTTTGAAAATGTTATTTTTATATAGATACCTGTCCCTTACCCTTGCCCAAGAGGAAGATTCATTTCCATATTTTCTCGAAGGCAAGGGGTTTCACTTCAACATGCCCCTACCACTTTGTGGCTTACGCAGTACAAAATACTTCCTTAAGTTTGCGAACCTCATCTAAGAGTGGTTAATTATGCACTTGTGGTGCAGCACTTAAATTACTCGTTAAATGGTGCTCTTTTCTGCATTTCGAAAATAGCTGAGAATAAAATAATTGCATCCTCTGAAAGTTTCTCTCTCGTCCATCAGTGATTTCATAAAGTGCGTGGGAAGCAGCGGCAACGGTAGCGGCAGTATTTTATTTATTTGCACACAGCCCCCTCGCTTCGAAGTTTATTTTATCAGTAACATTCCATAATGAGGGGAAATCCCATTACGACAAACCGTGTAACGTGCGAATTTTCCACGAGAACATCACAACTGAATAATTTTTCTTTTATTAATTCACAAATTGCGCGTTCCTGTTCGGGTGATTTATTTCACAGACAGATTTTTCCACCAATTTATGTGTATGATACTCGCCTCCCGAACTTTTTTTCCTTACATTCTGCTCGAATTCTTGACATTACCTCTAAATCCCAGGCGTTAATATTTAATTTAGCTTTCACTTAAAAAAAAGTCAATTTTATACAACTCGAATAATAAGTTGTACATGTACATAAAATATTTCTGTTCGGAACATTTAGAAAATTAAGAAATTAATAGAATTACGAAATTTCACCGCAGGTAGGAATAGATTGTATTTCTATGGATATGAAAAGGCTCCCGATATATTTGAATGAAAAGGATACCTACATTATTCATACATTTCTTCCCCAGATTCCGTAAATATTTATAAAATCAATGCTCCTTCCGTGCAATCCCATCCCGACTATTTGAAACGATAATAAATTTCTGAATGATCACGTACAAGACACGAAACATATATTCGTCTTACTGTGGAGATAGCTGACAATCCCACTTATTTTATCCCGTTTTAATCCCGATTTTTAGGAAGAGGGTCATTCTGTTATAGCTCTCATAAATCATGCGTGGGCTTTTCACAAAAAATCTACTTGATTTCAATCATTGTATTCGCTAAAGACACTGACAGTCGACATTAAAACTTTTCTTATATGACAAATTATCTTTCGCAACTTTCGCCAAACTACGATATTTTCTGTATAACTAAAAACTGATATCCTACGAAGAAATCTCATGTTTTAACTAAATCAGAGTCTATACACAAATGTTTACAATTGATTTAGGAAATCTCTACAATATATCGATACAGTACGCTTTTTATTGTAGATTATTATTTTGTTATTTTGTTTACCATCATATTATCTATTTAAATTTACTACAACTGCTTTAAGGATCTACGCAAACCTAACATTTCAAAACAGAATCTCAAACCATTAATTCTAGACTCATCATGACTTCATGAAACAAAAAATCATTGCCAACGAAATTGGTAAAACAATACTTTCCCAGATTTTAAATGAATGATGAATTCATCACTAAACATAACTATGTTTAATTAAAGCGTAGTTATATTCGTTTCTTCACTTTTATTTTTATTAAAAGTAAAGAAAGGAATACAAATGCGTTTTAACCCTTTACTACACGGAGTAACATATATGATGCACTTTATAAAACACGTCATAGTAAATAAAATTGTATGTTTCCGTTTGCGGGATGTGTTGCAGATTAACTACACAAGTATCAGAGACGTATGTACATATATTTTAAAGTACAAAATTATTTGGCATCCGTGTTATGGCCGTATATTCTGGCAGATTCGAGTCTACCGTTCAGATTTAGTTGCGTTCTCCGATATACTGCTTTCAATAAAGTACTTATATTTCATATAAATTACATATTTTTACACTATACTGTTTAAACAGGTGTATACGTTAATTTTATCTATCTGCTGTGTACAATTTATCTTTTAAATTAAATCATGAAACGTTTATAATATATGTAGCATAAATGCTACATATATTTATTAATAATAAATAAAAGCAATTATATAAATGTTGTTTATTATTTCTGTATTCCCTGACAGTTTTAGCATCAAGAAACATTTGTTTTGTTAAAATTTAAAAAAATGTGCAGTAAAGGGTTATATATTACTGTAATAGGTCAGTAGGGGTCATGTGCAAATATTATTTTTGACGAAATTAAATTAAAATATTAATACAAAAATCACCCAAGAAAATAATAAAGAAAAATCAACATCCAGTAAATACGAGAATAACATTAGCCGATCAAATTTTTTTATCTAAAAGAAATAACAAATGCAGCATCGCCTTAAAATAATAAACAAGTACCGGCGCGTGGAGAAATGCTAAGACATACAGAAAGATTCAGTTCAGGGTTTAACGAACGCAAACACAACAAGTGTGCAAAGTCAGGGAAATGAAGTTGACGTCAGAGAGGGAAGGGTTTTGTGACCATATATGGTAGTAGACTAAATTTAAGCAACAACATTTGGGGAGGGGAGAACTTTGAGAGCAGCAAAGAAACGATGCTAAAAATCAGTTAGTTTTGGGACAGGGACTAGGACAGTCAGTATTTGAATGTAAATGGATACAGTTTAGAATGCGAAGTTTCAGTGAAATGTGAGTTAGTGAAGTAATGTTGATAAAAAGAGTTAAGTATTGAAATTGGAGTTAGAGAATGGAGAATGGAGTTAGGGATAACAACGTTGGAGAGATTATCACGTAAGAGTAAAATTAATTCTACATCACACCGACTAAGTTGAAATCAAACAAACAAAACCGGCGAAATAATTTAAACATCTGAGAAAGGGGGAAGATGGGGGGGGGGGGGGTGAGAATGAGGGATGTATGGTGGTTGATGTGTAAGGCCGAATTGAGCGAGAAAACGAGGTATGTCCTACTAACTAATCGAAACAGTCGATTGATGTGTTAGGCCAATCCGAGTCAGTATTGCGCTAAGTGTCCTACTAACTAACCACAAGAAAAAAATAACTCGATTATGAGTGGAACGAGGTGAAAGGTTGTTCTGCTCATTAATCGAAAATGAATGGCGATTGATGTGTAGGGCCGATGTGAGAGATTGTCCCACTAACTAATCGCAAGTGTGTCGAGTGTGTGATGCTAGCTCCGAGATGGTTTTTGTGGGTTTCCCATCTCGTAATGCAAATGCAGGGGCTGGTTAATTTTGCTCCCACAAGTAGAGTCATACATTTTTTTGAGTTTAACCAAATGCACATGACTTCTAAGCATAAACGTTGGGTAATATATTTTGTGAATATAAATAATCTAAGACATACCAATTCATTAGAAATGTCATGAAAGGTCAATAAACTTTGCATACGTTAAGCTCATATCCTGTTTTATTTATTGTCCACACATCCTCCTATTCAAATTAAAAGGGAATAAAGACACAGTATTTACGATAATGCATATTGACACAAACAACGAACCTGGTAAATAAATAAAAGGGTTACTACATACACAACACAACGTAAACAATAATACAAATTATAAATTTGTACAATACCTAGGGTCGAATCATTACATTGGTGCCGTGACCAGGATGTTTGTGATGACAATAAATATGTGTTACATAATTTAAAAAAATGCTGTGTCTACTTGTGGACAAAAATATTTCAGGTAAATGAGTTTAACATTAAAAAAAGGGGAAGAAACGTTTAAAAAGGTACAGACTTGATAAAATTAAACTTAGTTAATATTTAAAAATTATCAAAAAGCACGCATAGCGATTTCAAGATGAAACGTGTTGGTATTTCAAGTTCAAACACTGACCTATATCCAGAAGATAGGCGCATAAAAAAAAAAGAGGTAGAGTAAGCATAAAGAAGTACCACGGAAAGCACAATCCGAAATTCCAGACACAAATAAAATCAAACGCAAGTAATTCAAAAATCAAAACAAACGTGTTGGTATTTCAAGATCAATCGTTGACCTACTTTTTAACGATAAACATACACTTCAGGAAATGAAGAATACACAAAAACGATGAAAATGAAAGGATTTTGGAATGCACAAGGTACGCATTATCAATCCACAAATTTACGTAAACACACAAGATAGAAAACACGATGATAGTAGAAACATTAAGGTAAAATAATAATAACAGGTAAATAAAATTACACGAAGGATGCACGTATAAATGCATGCTAAAATGCAAGCCTAGAAATCATTATAATTTTTTATTAAATGAAGCTAATATTAAAATAAACAGAAACATAAAAGTATCAGAGAACAACATGTGCACTTTAAAATAAAAAGGTAAACGAATAACAAATTACAAACAAAAATAATCCTCACAAACTTAGCAACAAACAAATTACCAATGAAAACGATAATAAAAGTAATAATTAAAATAAGACATAACGACACGCAAAAATAAAAGGTATAAACAAAAATTGTAAGGTAGACAAAATGTTTATGAATGCTATAATACATTTTCAAGGGCAAATAATGACCCAATTGTGTTTAAAATAAACATCCGACAAAAAAAAATCGAAATAAGCATGAAAGAAACGAAAAAAACGTTTAGCGTTCTAGAACTCACAAGGTACTAAACGAAAATAAAGAACGTACAAATAAATACTTTGAACACAGGTAAAACACCTAATTAATAACTACCAGAACACGAGACAAAAATATAAACAAAAGGTAATCGCATAAACCAAAGTAAAATACGAATTAAAATGAGGTACTTAAAAAAAATAATAATAATAAGAAAAACGAAACAAAATCTATAAGAATTGGTTTAAAATAAAACTAAGCATAATATAATGCTAAAGAAAGGTAAAAATCATGGCCATGATAAAAAAAAAAAGTCAAAAACTTAAGAAAAGCAAAGGTAAAAAAAAACAATAAAGGTATTTACATTACATACATTACTCATACATACAAAAAGAAACAACACAAAGAAGGAAGGTAAACAAATAAGACTTTGTTCGTACAATTTCATGTGAATCATTCAATGTAACAATTACATTATGAATCCTAAGTACGGACCAAACGAACAAATTAAATATAGTAAAAAGAGAAAGGAAAGAATTGAGTTCGAATGTGGTGTTTTAAGTTTGAGCTTTGTATGAGTTTGATTGCAGGAAGCAGTGATTCGAAATCAAAAGATAACAATAACGACCAGGCCAAATCAATCGTCAAGTAGAATACGAAAAGGTGATTGAAGCGGGGGCGAAGAGTTTAAAAAAATGAAAGCAACAAAGTATTGGCAACACCGAAACCAGCGCGAAGAAGAAGCTAAGTCTACAATGGGCGACGGGAAAACAGCCAGAGTGGGCAAATTAGTTACAGATCCGAGATTAAAAAGCATCAAGAACGCTGGGAGCGTCATAACAAGAGCAGGCAACCATTCAACTCTGCCGGGCAGATCCTCAGGTCACAATCGTACGAAAACTGGGGGCGATGTGACAACTGAAGTTGTAGTCCAAACTTCAGTCAGTGATGCCACTGCAGTAGCTCAATATCGTAACTCAAACTGCAAGAACCAATCACATCTATAAAGGTCGAGGAAAATCAATTCAGCAGAATTATATTCTACAAATACGGATAAAACATTCCATGTTTATAATTTAACAATAGCCAAAAATATGTTTTAGAATTTGTTACAGATTCAAAGTCGAGCATCAAGAAAGCTGGAAGGGTCGCAACAGGACCAGAAAGCCACCATGTACTTCACCCCTTTGTACGGACTTTTTGACTACAAGCATATTAAAACTGGGGGCGATAAGTCATCTAAATAAAGTTTAGGACCCAGAAAGGAAGCACTACCACTTCAGCTGCCAAGTCAAAGTCGAACATCAAGAAAGCTGGTAACGTCAAAACCGGACCAGAAAGCCATCAAGTACCTTACTCCTTCGTACGGACTTTTTGACTACAAGCAAATCAAAACTGGGGTTGATGGGTCATCTGAAGAAGTTTTTATCCAGAAATCAAACACTGCCGCTTCAGATGCCAATGACACCGCCACTACATCATAACCGCTACGAATTCATAACAAAAATAATCTAAAAAAAAAAAAACTATAACTTAGCAGAAACACCGCAGCAAAATTTAACATCAATTATAAATATGTTTTAGAAGTTGTTACAAATCTAAAGTTAAAAGACTCAAGGAATCTGGGGAGCTCGATCAAGCAGATTCTTCAGTCGTCGTCAATAATCAGGAATGATGGACCTGCCGGAGGACTTCTTAAGACAAGAATTACCGTACTTCAATTTCAACAACGGCAGTTCTTCATCAGGAGCCCGCAAGGAAAAAAAGGTCAAAGTCACGATGTTCCAAGCTGCTACCGAAACGTTGACTTCGTCCCATCAACAAGGCACGAAAAAAAAAGGGGAGTATATGATAAATCATAACAATCTAAGTACAAGTAATTTTAACTTCTTTCACAGTCAAAACAAAAAACCGATCAGGAAAAGCTTTTCAGGCACAGTATCGGCATTTTATATTAAGATGGATTCTCAGATTTCTTTCTCAATTTCAGACTCGAATCGGGAGATTGGGGGCGCAGCGTTAAGGATGGTGAGCATTTCGAACGAGGGGAAGTCGACAACTTACTAGAAGAGGATTCCTGCCATGACGCCAAAAATAATAATATTGTAAAATAAGCGAATTTTAAAAATCTTAACATTCTGAAAGTTCATATTTTTAAAAGGGGGCGAATGTAATAGGTCAGTAGGGGTCATGTGCAAATATTATTTTTGACGAAATTAAATTAAAATATTAATACAAAAATCACCCAAGAAAATAATAAAGAAAAATCAACATCCAGTAAATACGAGAATAACATTAGCCGATCAAATTTTTTTATCTAAAAGAAATAACAAATGCAGCATCGCCTTAAAATAATAAACAAGTACCGGCGCGTGGAGAAATGCTAAGACATACAGAAAGATTCAGTTCAGGGTTTAACGAACGCAAACACAACAAGTGTGCAAAGTCAGGGAAATGAAGTTGACGTCAGAGAGGGAAGGGTTTTGTGACCATATATGGTAGTAGACTAAATTTAAGCAACAACATTTGGGGAGGGGAGAACTTTGAGAGCAGCAAAGAAACGATGCTAAAAATCAGTTAGTTTTGGGACAGGGACTAGGACAGTCAGTATTTGAATGTAAATGGATACAGTTTAGAATGCGAAGTTTCAGTGAAATGTGAGTTAGTGAAGTAATGTTGATAAAAAGAGTTAAGTATTGAAATTGGAGTTAGAGAATGGAGAATGGAGTTAGGGATAACAACGTTGGAGAGATTATCACGTAAGAGTAAAATTAATTCTACATCACACCGACTAAGTTGAAATCAAACAAACAAAACCGGCGAAATAATTTAAACATCTGAGAAAGGGGGAAGATGGGGGGGGGGGGGGGTGAGAATGAGGGATGTATGGTGGTTGATGTGTAAGGCCGAATTGAGCGAGAAAACGAGGTATGTCCTACTAACTAATCGAAACAGTCGATTGATGTGTTAGGCCAATCCGAGTCAGTATTGCGCTAAGTGTCCTACTAACTAACCACAAGAAAAAAATAACTCGATTATGAGTGGAACGAGGTGAAAGGTTGTTCTGCTCATTAATCGAAAATGAATGGCGATTGATGTGTAGGGCCGATGTGAGAGATTGTCCCACTAACTAATCGCAAGTGTGTCGAGTGTGTGATGCTAGCTCCGAGATGGTTTTTGTGGGTTTCCCATCTCGTAATGCAAATGCAGGGGCTGGTTAATTTTGCTCCCACAAGTAGAGTCATACATTTTTTTGAGTTTAACCAAATGCACATGACTTCTAAGCATAAACGTTGGGTAATATATTTTGTGAATATAAATAATCTAAGACATACCAATTCATTAGAAATGTCATGAAAGGTCAATAAACTTTGCATACGTTAAGCTCATATCCTGTTTTATTTATTGTCCACACATCCTCCTATTCAAATTAAAAGGGAATAAAGACACAGTATTTACGATAATGCATATTGACACAAACAACGAACCTGGTAAATAAATAAAAGGGTTACTACATACACAACACAACGTAAACAATAATACAAATTATAAATTTGTACAATACCTAGGGTCGAATCATTACATTACTAAGTGACTTAAAACCTTAACGTAACTCAAACAACAACATTAACATAAATATAAATGAAATTGCCAATATTTAACAGTAATAAAATTATAGCTTTTAGAGGAATTTTGTTTAATGCAATACAACACGGAGTTTTGGAGTATTATTTATTTAAACTTTCAATACGTTATTGTATTTTCGAGTGACGTCATGTTAATAAAAAAATATTTATTTGATTTAGAGCATACATTTTAGCTAACATAAATCAAAATACAATTTTCAACCTTGAGCACGGAGGGCCAAGTAAAAACACAGATCTACACCGGAAAACTGCGAAAATTCAATTTCCCTTTGTCTCGCATATAAAATAATTAATCATAAACATTCCTCCTCTTACAACAAACTTTTTTCTACGTGTAATCGAGAAATTATTAACTGCCTCTCAAAACTCCAGAGAGCTATAAAAGGGATACATCCGCCATTTTCTTATTTCATTTTTTCCGGGGGTAGATAAAATTATTTTGAATTTATTAAGCTTTCGAATATAAATTATCTCAACGCCATAATAAAGATAAATAATGTATTATGATTGCTGTCACTGAAATAGTACACAAATTTGTTTGAAGATTTATCTTGATATAAATAAATATTAGGTATAATGGGTAAAACACTTGTTTTGCTCTATGGCAATCATTTCAGGGGTTTGTATATCATTGTTCCTTCAAGAAACTTACAGGTTTTTTTTTCGTTTTAAGTATACGTTAACATATTCCAAAACAAATTGCGTTAGAATAAATGAAAATAAACATTTGAAAAATAATCAACATGAGATCTCACGTAAGCCGAAGTATATTTTTAACTTCCCTTTGAATCAGTTTTTTATACTCGTGGCGCATGAAGTTTTCTAAACTCCAAATTTTACTTCATGCCTAACCTGGGATTAGAAACTAGGGATGTTCGATGATTATCGATATTTTCATACAAAATAATCTATATTTATATCGTTACATACAATACCAGTTATTCATTAGACGCCATCAATTTTATTACAAAATAAAAGACATATTTTTTTCTAGTTCTAAATTTCAGAAAAAAAAAAAATGTAGAAAATATAGAATGATTTTTGCTAATAAATACTCACATCTCCTCCTCGATGCTTATCGAATTTTATACTACACTTGAAACCAATGTTTTATACGCTTTTAGTAAAATTTTATACCGCATGAAGTAACATTTTGTTTGGATTTGCCGACGCGCTGCGCTTCTCTTCGCCAAATTCAATCGACATCAGGAACATTTCATAATTAGTTTTATCAAAATTTCTTTTATTGTAATAATTACAAATATAGCGAAATTGGCAAAACCATGAAGTTACTATAAAAATTTTAGAATTTGACAAAAAGTGCGTTCATTGTAATAATTGGAAATATCGTGAAGTTGAAAGAAACATTAATTTAGGACAAAAATCTTAGTAATTGATAAAATTATAAAAATTTGTACAAAAGTTGAATAAAATCGTTTATTTATATTAACTCCTCGAGCTTTATTGAAATGAGAGAATTAATAAATATGTTCTATTGCTCATTTACATATTTTTATATTTATTTTGTATTGAATATTTTTTTTTAGTAATTTATATACTTATTATACTTTCGTGATTGACGTGTGTAAACCTTGGTAGTAGCACAAATAAAGGAATACAACTTTGAAACGTCATCAAAACTTCATATTTGTATGATCTATGCAAAATTGTTTAGTCAACTTCTGTAATGTTACATCGAAAGTTTATTCATTATCTTTGTTTGATAGTGGGAAATATGAAGATCGAGAAACTGGATGTACGAGGGGTGATCAAAGAGTAAGGTTACAAAGCCTGCAATGAAATATGTACATTTTGTAACCTTACTTTTTGATCACCCCTCGTAAGATTACAGAGGTTGACTAAAAATATTTTATACTAGACTTATACAGCAAAAAAGAATAATAATTGAATACATTCAGTAGCGATACTTTGGAAATAAACAAGTTCTGTTTTAACTGTATGTTTTTGAGTTTACGTGAAGTGATTATTACACATAGAAAGACTGTTATTCCTTACTTCGCTTTTTATTTTTATTATTAAGTTTTATTATTAATAAAATAATAACGTTGTTTTTATGTGTAAGTTCTGTTTTACTGCAAAAAATGCAAAAAAATCGATATTTAAAGTTCTGCAAACTTAAAACGTAAGCACAGGTATTTCGAATTCAAGACAGCATTAAATTTGATACATGTAGGTATATTTAAAACTTGTAAAATAATCAAAATGACAAATAAAAACGTTAGATTTATAATTAATATTATTTGCTAATAAATTGCTTAACAATTACTGTTTTTGAAATGAAAATCGGTCGCTTGCTTTTTTAACATGAAATGCATCGGAAATTTGAAGATTAAAAAAAATATTAATCTTGGAAATTTAGGAAATGGCTGTAAGATTTATAAAAATTGACTAAAAACTGTAAATTCACAAAAAAAATAATCAAGAATTGGAAAATTGAGAAAATCTTGGATATAAATAAATAATCAACAAACTATTGATTAAATTTTCACAATTATAAGAATTCTTCACACTGAAATGAAATTAACAACATTTTTTTAACAACTTTTTAAAATGCATAAAAAGTGTCGAAATTTCAAAATTTACGAAAAACATCAACACTTTAAAAATTAACGGATAACTTGGAAATTCATAAAAAAACACATTTGAAAATCAACTGAAATCTTGGACTTTTATGAAAAGGTGCAAAAATAATTGCACTTTTTTCATAAAATTCCAAGACTGGTGTGACTAATGTGAAATTAATGAAACGAAGTTTTATACAAAACTCCCAAAATTTGTTGACGATTAAAATGATTTTTTGTTAATTTATAATAATGCCTAATTAAGAAACTATAACACGTCGAAATTAATTATAATTTTCAACAGAAAATTACTTTTAATGTCAAATCTCACGTAATTAACCAATAATTATTGTTTTTGATTTCCAAAATTTCTCAAATACCGATGTAGATTTAAAAGAATTTGTTATTTTTATAGCAGCATTCAATTTGAAGCTTTAAACAAGTGTTTCCACTCCCAGATTAAGCATGAAGTAAAATTTCGAGTATTAATTTTAAATTTTACTTCATGCGAAACGCGTATAAATCACTGAAGAATTATGAAATTTAATACATCCTTTCTAGACTATGCATTTTCTAAAATTTAAGTATTTGAATATTCTTTGAAATCATATTTAAATCAATGCCTTTAAAAATATAATTTGCAGAATTTATTATTTATAAATATTAAACCTAAACTATAATAGTATTGCAAAGTCAAGGCATGACAATTTTGCATTGATTTTCTTTACAATATATATAAACCATTTTATTTATTTAATTTACTTTTCTGTAATTGAAACTATGAATGTGACTTTCTAAATATTTATGAATTTTGAAAATGAACAATGTTCACATACAAGGAACTTTTCTTTTAAGTATACATGTCGCGAGGTAAAATTACGCTGTAACTTTTCCGGCAATCGTTGATTTTATACAAACGTTCAATTTGAAGGTTCTAACCAGTATTTTATACTCCCAGACTAAGCATGAAGTAAAATTTCGAGTTTAGAAAAGCCTGAACGTTTGGATTTGGACTGAATCTAAATTCTGGCTTTTCTAAACTCGAAATTTTACTTTATGCGCTACGCGTATAAAACACTGTAATACTACAAAGTTCCGAAAATACTACTTATGAATTAATGACTAAGGAATATTTCTATATACCACTTTATTTATAGTTTACACCACAATCCTAATATTTATACTACTTACGTTAAATACATTTTACAAATCTTTATTTCCTTTATTTTCTTCTCACCAACTTTCCTTTATTTCGCCTATCAAAATTCGAGCAATTTACAATAAATTTTAAGGTATGTTTAACAGAAAAAATCCCAGTATACAGCGTGTACAAAACGTAATGTAACGGCTCGATATCTCGATTTGTGATAAGTTTAGAAAAAAATGTTTCAAATAAAACTTATAGCTACTAATTTAAATTACTAATTGGTAATATTTCTTTAATATGCAGAGTGATTCATTTTTGTGTAGCATATCAAACTTACCTTGTTTTAAATGAAATGTCCTATATATTTCATTGGTATTCGATAGCATGGTAAAACAGCAAGTTATTAGTAAAAACCGCATGTTATTAATAAAAACCGCATTGATTCGTTCAAAAGTTACAAATTAATGAAAATATACTTTATTTATAAGATCTACAATGTTAATAATAAAATATGCAACAGTTTTCTTAAAGCAGGTGCTCAAATTACCTTCCCCCTTCAATTTGACTTTATCCCAGTGTATTATATAGTATGCCACTAACCTCTCATCATTACCTTTTTGTATTTTACATTTTTATTTACTTTAAATGGATTCAATTTAAGTTTTGAGTGTATAAAAGCTTTATAATTTGTATAAAACGCTGAATATTTTTAATTTTACAATATGGCTGGAAATTTGTATAAAACACTAAAATATTGTGAAATTTAAAATATTCTTGCTTAGCAATATATTTTCAATCTTGCTTCAGCAGTTTATTTTTAATACCAATTTAGCGGTACATTTTTAATTTCACAATATGTAAGTGTTTTTTACGCGTGGCGCATGAAGTAAAATTTCTAGTTTAGAAAAGCCTGAAAATTTGGACCAAACCAAATTTTCAGGCTTTTCTAAACTCAAAATTTGACTTCATGCTTAACCTGGGAGAGGAAAACACTCGTTCGGATAAAATTAAATGTTTATATAAAAAATACAATACGCAAAACAAATATCTACTTAGTTAAGCAATTTTTTGAGTATTTTGGTTTTATTGATTCGTTTCTGTAATGTTAATTTTATTCTTAAATTAACAATAAAACTATAATATTTACTCGCAATGTACTTTTTCATGAATTATGCGTTTACATGAAAAACCTCTGAGAATAAAAACTGAATAAATTTAAAACTTTTTTGTAACTATTTTAAAAAGTTATTAAAAACGTAATTATATTCTTGAATCAATTAAAAGTATAACATTTTAATTTAAAATCAACTGTAGAATTATATAAAATTGAATAGTTAACTGTAACTTTATTTACAGAATCTCTATTATTGAATGCATTTGAAATGCATGTTCCACTAAGAAACAGGTATAACATTAAAAATAGTTTCCCAATCTGGTTTAGCAAAGAACTAAAATCTCTAGTTATTCTAAAAAAAACGTTACATAAAAAGTACATGTTGTGACGCTCTCAAGTGCAAGCTCTTATCCAGATTGTGTTACAGTAATCACGCAGAGAATATTGAGTCCGAAATTAATACAAATCCAAAATCATTTTGGTCTCATGTTAGATCGAAGAGGGGTGGGGATCGTATGCCGGCTAATTTTCTTAGGGATAATAAGGTTGTCAACGACAGAAGTAGTATAGCTGATTTGTTTGCTGATCATTTTGAATCAGTGTATAGACCTCCATGTTCTCATAATAAACAAATGACATCTTCATCGATTTGGCCATCATCTCTTCACTTAAATCGAACACCTGACATAAAAATCACGGAGGTCCTTAATGCATTACAAACTCTTAAAGATAACTATTGCCCCGGCCCCGATAATCTGCTTGCTTCCCTATTAAAAAAATGTGCATTTGCGCTTAGTAGACCAATATGGTTACTTTCTAAATTGTCACTATCTTGTGGTTGTTTTCCATCTTGCTGGAAATTAACAAATATAATTCCAATATATAAGATTGGCGATAACAAACTTGTTCAAAATTATCGCCCTATATCCATAATTGCAACAATCTTAAAACTTTTTGAAAAATTGATGACTGATTTCTTAACTAATTCATTGTAATCTTCAATCTCTCATAAACAACATGGGTTTCAAGTGAGGGCATCTACGAAATCTAATTTATTGTTATATGATTCTTACATTGTCAACGCCTTGGAACGCGGTTTTCAAGTTGATTCGATCTATACCGACTTCTCCAAGGCGTTTGACTCTGTGGATCATACGCTATTACTCAACAAGCTTCATTATGTTGGCATTACTGATATTCTTTTACGTTGGATAGAGTCCTACTTAACAGATAGGTTGCAAGTGATTAATATTGGGCAAATAACATCAAGACCCCTAAAGGTTACTTCTAGTGTTCCTCGGGGATCACACCTGGGTCCCTTGTTCTTTAATATATTTAAATACGACGCTACAAGCTGTTTTCAAATGCCAATTGTTTGCTTTTCGCTGGTGATATGAACATTTATATACGTATTGAATCTACTCTTGATGCAACAAACCTGCAAAAGGAACTTGATCACTTTTATAGCTGGTGTAACGATAACAGATTAACGCTAAACATCAAAAAGTGTAATATCATTACTTTTTCACGAAGTACAAGGTCGGTCATTACAAATTATGTTTTCAACGATGTAGCAATAAATCGTGTTGATAGAATAAGGGATTTAGATGTCACTGTGGATTCAAGGTGGTCATTTGCACACCATATTTCAAATATTGTCACGATAGCCTATCAGATGCTGGATTTTGTAAAGCGTAACAGTAAGAACTTTACAAATAGTAGAACGCTGGTAACACTATATAATTCGTTAGTGCGACCCCACTTGGAATATTGTTCAACGGTATGGTCTCCATACACTGAATGCGACATTAATAAAATTGAGCAAGTTCAAAAGTTTGTAAGGTACCTTGCCTACAAATTTAGTACCGATCAGCCCTACTTGTATCTTTTGACGACTTTTGGCCTTCGCAACCTTAAGCAAAGGCGTGTAAAAGCTGACATTAAGTTAGTATTCAAACTACTTAATGGATATTTGGATTGCCCTGATCTGTTGGAATTGGTTGGTATACGGGTTCCACCGCGCTCTCTTCGGTCTGACATTACATTCCATATCGGCTACAGGCGCACGGATTGTGCGAAATATTCCGCTTCTGTTCGGGTTTTGCGTCACGCAAATATTTTAAATTTTGAATTTTTTAATAGGTCTTTTTCATTATTAAAGCGCCTTTTAAAAGATTTGTAACTTTTCTTGTTTAGTTTTAAGTTTAGTGTTTGTACATATTTGTTTTTTTGTATATTGTATTTTTCACGTAAATGGCAAGCCGTTGAAATAAATAAATACATAAATTATAATCGAACATTAAAAGTGCGATTCTTTTCGCAATCTGCAACAAGTTAGTCTTACAAAGACTATATCAAACACTCATTGAAACAACTACTTCCCGGGCTAATACCCCGACGGACATTGAATTATACAACAAGTGATTGCTGTTACATACAGTAACCTGTTGCAAACTGCGAAACGCGTCTATAGATGGCCTGAATAATTTGACCCAAATTGTTACATTTGCAGTAGGTTACTGTATGTAACAGCAATCACTTGTTGTATAATTCAATGTCCGTCGGGGCATTAGCCCGGGAAGTAGTTGTTTCAATGAGTGTTTGATATAGTCTTTGTAAGACTAACTTGTTGCAGATTGCGAAAAGAATCGCACTTTTAATGTTTGAAGTATTCTGCAACCAAGAATTGGCAATTTCATTTATACTTATGTTTGAACGGTAACGTGACCGCCAGTCTAAGGTGTCAAATTATTTAGAGGGAATGGCAAAGCTATACTGATGAGAGATAAATCTCGAAACGCGTCTATAGATGGCCTGAATAATTTGACCCAAATTGTTACATTTGCAGTAGGTTACTGTATGTAACAGCAATCACTTGTTGTATAATTCAATGTCCGTCGGGGTATTAGCCCGGGAAGTAGTTGTTTCAATGAGTGTTTGATATAGTCTTTGTATTTACAATTTTTAATAATTTACATATTTGATCTAATAATCATGGAAGTATTCGTATATTAATAAATAACATTATACATTATACCAATTAATACAAAATTTAGATTATTCCCAAATTGCCCAAAGAATATATTTAATGTTGCTAACGCCTTGGATAAATTGGTGACAATATATTATAAGCATATATTTATACAGAATAACTTAATTTTAAATAAATTAAATTAATAGTTGTGCAAAACTTATCATAATTAAAAGTCAAAAAGAAATAGAAAAAAAAGTTGTTGAAGTATTTAGTTTAGCATAACGTTTCCACAACTTTTTAATTTTTTGAAGATTTTTATGAAACTTTTTGTGAAACTTTCCCTTGTTAAGAAAATGTGTTCAATCGACATTGCTTATAAGTCGATTGAACACTTTTGCTTAACAAGAGAAAGTTTCACAACTTTAAATATATTTTTTTTGAAATTATTATGTAGTCATAAATAAAATTAAGTTGGAGGAAAATTATCCGAGTCTAAATTTGTAAAATTAAGATTATATGTTGGAGGAGGAATTTTCTAAACTCAATTGTCAAACTCTAACTACTAGTTGATTGATTTTAAATTAAAATGTTGAAAAATGAATAACTCGAAATTTGTTTTTGAAATTTAAATTTAAGATATCTAAATCAATTAACTAGAAGTTAGAGTAAAATTGAGTGTAGAAAATTGATGTTTAATATTGGTTACAGATACTAATCAATGAATCAAATCACATATTCAATAAATTGGAAAATTACGCAACTATTCTGTTTATTTGTGTATTTTCTTATAAAAGTTTTTAAATTAATCCTTACGAGTGTTTTCAACTTCTAGGTTAAGCAGGAAGTAAAATTTCGAATTTAGGAAAGCCTGAACGTTTGGATTTGGACGCGTAGCGTTCAAATCCAAATTCAGGCTTTTCTAAACTCAAAATTGTACTTCATACTTCATGCATTTAAAACGCTGATTCAAAGTGAATATACTGCTAAATTAGTTTTAGAAATAAACTGCTAAAACTTCAAATTGAACGCAATTTTAGTTTTCAGATTCTTTTTGTGTTGGATAATAATAAAAACATTTCTTTTTAAAATTTCTGAACAATTCAAATGATTGTCAATACGGATAAAATGTTTAATTAGTTTTCGAATAAAAGTCTACAAGAAAAATCAATTTCACACAAAAACTAATTTAGGTTATGTTAGATAACAATTGCATCGGTTGGGTTAAATATGAATAATCTAGGTTAGATGCAGATGGAACAATAACAGATAACCTAATATTAAATTATTTTAATAACAATTGAGGAGTTGGATGGAAAAAGGACACTTCCATGGAAATGCCCTTTTTCCGTAAATTGGTTTATATCACAAAAGAAACCTTCCTTTACCGGCCTTTGGTTCTGCTGTTTTCATACTTCGCATATAGGTGGCACTGTGAGCCAATCTGTAAGGCGCTACAAGTGCCCTTCTTTCATAGAACGTCAAATTTCACATGTGCCTAACCTAATTTTTATGCATATTTTATTGCCAAGTTAAAAGGGCACAATGAGCTCTGAAAATGACTCATCTTGAAAGAAAAACTCAGAGATTTTAAATTTTCAGGTGTGACAGTGCATGCAAAAACCTTTGCTAAAGTTCTTGAGTGCTGTAAGAAGAAGTGTTATGAGGTTATACCAGGCAGACTACAACAAGAATTTTTTGAAAAATGTTTGATCTTGGCAGATAAGAACGAACAGGATAATTTTCTTCTTGGCTGCATGTCTCCGTTTCAACCAAAAACAAGGGTTACAGCTCCTAAATGTCAAGCAAGGACTAATTGGAAATATGTTCTCAAAATGTCTTTTAAAAGATTTTTTTCAAGAAATCTGTAAATACTAAAAAACAAAGTTTTACTTTAAGAAAGTATTGTCAGATAAAATATAATGCTTCAGGTATTCTGAGTGCAGCAGAGTCATATAACGGCTTTTATACTTCATTTGATTTTTGAATTACAAGAAAAAAGATAACTTGGAAGTAAATTTGGAGTCGGTTCCACCAGTTTTTATTAAATCTGAAAAATGCAGAACTTATAAGATTTAATGAAATTTTTGGAGTTAGATGAGTCAGAGTGGTATAGCAAAAATGTGTTCAAGGAACAGGTGAACCTGCCATCTACATCTACTGAAGAAAACGACCAACAAAACAGTGACAGTGATTTAGAATGGTAGTGTTTAATATTTTTTTACGTTTATGTTAAACAAGAGTTATGTTCAATAATAAATATTAGCTAAAATTAATCTTTTTGTAGTATTTATTAAGATCTATGGAAAAGGGGCACTATTTCAGCTGTTATTTTTAACGATTTTAGGTATGTTAGGCAAAAAATAAAATGTTTTCAAAAAAAGTTTTCAATAAAACCAACATGTGTTGTATAAATATAATTTGAAAGAAATACAGGTTACCTTAGAATAACAAACTTCTGATGCTTCAAATACTTTCAATAGTTTTAACTTAAAATGCCAATTTTGTAGAAGTGCCCTTTTTTCACCCAACTCCTCAATTGTTTCTTCATTTTGAGACACCTACACTTGATTATAATAGATATTTTATTGTCGTTCGTACTTTTCCTTGTAACTTTTGATTGGCATCCCATTTTGAAAAAGGTAAGTTTGTTTCCTATCTTGAAAATCAAACACTCTTTATATTAACAATTATTAGTTATTAGTAGCTATACGTTTTATTTAAAACATTTTTATTAACTCATCACAATGCGAGATATAAGGCCGTTACATTACTTTTTGTACACCCTGTATTCATTTTTTTTTATATGCTTATAATACGATCAAGCTTTAAGAGGGCCAATTTTTGCTGGTTGTGTGTTTCTGGGATACTAGATGGCACAGAAATTGCAAAATTGCAAAAAGTAGTTTTGACTATGTATTGGTTTATAGTGCCTGCCGAGTTTTATCACAACGAATAATAAAAATGATGAGTGAACAGAAGACACAAGTAAACTGGATAAATATTCACGATTTTAATTTCTATCGACAAACATACAACGAAACAGATGCCTTTTTAGTTTAATATTCCTTATGAGTATATACAGGGAGTTTTTCTTTAAAGTATACGTATTCTAAATTCAGATTAATTATTTTAAATATTTAGATATTCGTTGTTTTTTAAATTCGTTTAATTTAAAGCTATAAACGAGTGTTTTCCACTCCTAGGCTAAGCATGAAGTAAAATTTCGAGTTTAGAAAAGCCCCGTGAAAATTTGGGCTTTTCTAAACTCGAAATTTCCCTTCATGCGCCTCGCGTATAAAACACTAAAATACTGTGAAATTTACATATATTTGAACCTCACCTGAAATCAGTGTTTTATACGCGTGGCGCATGAAGTCAAATTTCGAGTTTAGAAGAGCCCTGAAAATTTGTCTCGGGTCGCTGCGCGACCCGAGACAAATTTTCACGGGGCTTTTCTTAACTCTAAATTTTACTTCATGCTTAGTCTGCGAGTGGAAAACACTCGCTTAAAGCTTCAAATTGAACTCGTTTAAGAAACAACGCACGTCGGAAAATTTACAGCTTATGCACATGTTTACCTAAAAGAAAAATTCCTTGTATTTATATTGTAGACAAACAATTAAATATATATTCATATTATTTGCAACACCATAAGTGATTTAAATGATTACTATCAAAAATCAAATATCGTACATGACTGTCGCATGCTGCACTGAAGCACACAAAAGGAATAGATGCGAACACGAGAGGAGGCCTACCCTCTAAGCTGATTCAAAACATGAATCCAAAAATGCACTTATATTTAAAGAAAGTATTGGGAAAGATTTTAATAATGTCTTTCTTTGTTGTGTATCAACAACATAATCAATGACAGTCCGCGGCAGAAAAATTACATATCAAACCCAATTTCTTTTCACATGTTTTTAAAAATTACAGTATAGTTTTAAGATTTTACTAAAATAGCGCGATGCTGCCCCCTATTTATTAAAAGCATAATCAAAATTGACATTACTCTTATGGAGATTTCTAAGCAACGATTAATTTTATTTGTCATTTATTTTAGATTAATTTATTTAATACAATATGTTTATAATAATTACTTCAATAAATTAAAGCAGTATGAAGAAGAGATAATGTTTTTTATGGAAGTATTGCACGGATTTATGTGATCATTTAAGAGTGTTCCATTACTAGATTTATATATAATTTAAGAAACATTAAAAATAAAAGAATAGTGTCAATTTATTCGCAAAGCTTCAATGTGCAATATGCATAAGTTATAAAGATCTATTTTTATTACTGTGGAAGAATAATCGTTGTTCGTTCTTATGGCCAAAAGAACTTGGTATGTAAAAGTAGCTCCCATGGTACGAAAGCATGGACACGCCTGTTATAAATGATCAATTCTTTGTGAAAAGAAAGCATTGTTCAAATTGTTTGTAAGTATTTAATACTCTTAAATATGCTTATTTACACTTAAAGCTTGAGGGTATCTTACCCGTATTCGTAACCCGTTTACTATAATAATAAACCGCTGTATATAAACTGGTAATAAAACCGTTCATTGCGTATATTTTCAGTAGAACTTTATAATTAGAAATTTATTTATTTATTAAAGTTAATAACTTAATAAACTCCGTAGACCCGGTTGCTTTATTGCCTTTATAAATTTGCGAAGTGGAGAGTCCTTCAAGAGTAATTCAGTGTATGCCGTGCCGCTCCTTCCTGATCCAACTGAGTGTGTGCATAATTACGAACGGGCTTGGGCTTCATTCGGCCATCTTTGTTATGGCCCGATTTGCATAAAACAATTTGATTGATGTGTCCGCCACATTGTAATATATAAATATATAATAAAATTATGCGATATATCAACGGATTATCTGGAAGAATTTTAATGTTATTAAACAGTATATGAATTGAAAATATTCATGAGAGTCTGCAAAGCGGAAGAAGCCCATGTATATAAAATTTTTAGAATAAGAAAAATAATACAAAAGTAACAAAATAGAGATGTATATGGTTTACTACCCATACAGAATGGGTTCACCAAAAAACAGAACCTCGATGAGTGGAACACCGATGCTCACTGGGCCAGTAAGCAGAAAATAATAATAAATTATTTCGAAGACTTCTATTTGCGAATAATGATATAGTATGATTTCTAACACATTTATGTCTTGGATTTTTATAATGATTGTGCCCGTTTTCAAGAGAGGGATAATATACATGGCAGAGCTCGGACGAATTCTTGTAAAAAGGATTCCAATCACGAATCCTAATCACCTAATATGATTCGAATCACGAATACTCGAATAAAAATTCGCAGGAGATAAATACGATTCGAATGAAAGATTCGAATCCTGTTTTTTCGAATCACGAATACAAATCCTATAAGAATAAATTTGATTTTATTATATTTTTGCAACCATTAACATATAAATATCGTTATCAGTTGTTTTAACAAAAATATTCAAAACCTAATTATTTATTATTATCACTGAACATCGTTCATAACAGACCAAATATCTGTGTTACTCTGATTAAAGATATATTTGTGTGTTTCTGAACTTCACTTCAAATCACGCGTAGCGCATGAAGTAAAATTTCGAGTTTATAAAAGTCCCGTGAAAATTTGTCTAGGGTCGCTCCGACATTTCGCATTGCATACGCGACAAAACAAAAGCATTACTACTTGCCTACTAAAATTCAGTTGCGACTTATGTGCGCATTATTCCCTGCATAAATGCGACGAAAAACGAATCTTCGAAAACCACTTGCTTTAGGAGTATAGTTGTTAATACTTTTTCGTAGGAAATCTTCCCCAGAATCGTACGACGTGATAAAAAATGGGTCATTCTATTTAAAAAAATGAATTACAAGCTATTGAAGAGGGCACTTCAATATTGACATTTTAAGAACACTTATTGTCAAAATTGACAGATTCCAATTAATACACTCCTAGAGGCATTCTCTAGGTACAAGTAGAGATATAAATCATATTTTTATCTTACTCTTAAAAGAAGTTACAGATAGATTTCAAGATGCCTTTTAGAGGTCAAAATTTTAGAAATATTTTTTTTGCTTGATAACTATAAGAGATAAGTGTACATATGTTAGAATAAAATATGTTGCAATTTAAACGAGGAATCCAAAAAATTACTAAGATATATGGTGTTCCATTTAAAACAACAAATTTGGTGCTACTTCCGGTAGAACCGGAAGTGATATAAAGTTGAAAATATTTCACATGAGGCGAACTGATTTAACCGCATGACAAGGATTTTTTTCAACTTTTTAATGCAACGGCATAAACTTTTAACGAACGGTTTAGCGTAGACACCCTGTATAGCAGAGCTGCGCAAAATTCGAATAATTCAGAATTCGAATCTAATCCTGGATTCAAATTCTTTTAGAGGATTCAAAAGAGGCATTCGAATACTTTAGTTCAACTGGATTCGTGATCCGAATTCGTTACATTTTTTTAATAGGATTAGTATTCGAATCCAAATGGGGGTGATTTGAATCCTTATAAAAGGATTCGAATATTCATAAAAGCTTTCAGATATTTATGAAAGGATTGGAATATTTATAAAAGGATTCGAATACTTACAAAAGGATTCGAATGCTTACAGAAGGATTTGAATCGTCAAAAATAATTCGAATTAATTGTGAGGATTAACATAAAAAAATGTCTTTTTTGAGTTTAGAAAAGCCCCGTAAACATTTTCTACGCGGGGCTTTTCTAAACTCGAAATATTACTTCATGCTTAGTCTGGGAGTGGAAACGCTCGTTCGAAACTTCAAACTGAATGCTTTGATAAAAACATTAATTGACTAAAAATGTTTTTAAAGATAATAATCTAGTTTTCAAAATTTTGTTTAATATTATTTGAAGTAAAACTGACAAGGTAGCTACAATCTGAAATGTTAAACTTTTCCGGCATTTCCCTGATTTAAGATTTTTTTTCCCTGACCTTTCTTCTGTGGGAAACCCCCATTTTGTTAAATTGTTTTTATTGTTTTTGTCAATATCTAAGTTTTTTTTTTTTAATTTTTACGTGTTTTGTAATTTGCCTGTTGATTTCGACAAATTTAATAATATATGGCGTTTTTGTTAGTGATTAGGCCAATTTGCATATAATTCCATGTCTTTTCTCTGACTATCCCGGTTTTAATGATATTCAGTGAATTTTTAATTTGCGTAATTATTAAGGCATTCGTCGATTTTATAATAAACTTCAATTTTAAGTTTTGAACGAGTGATTCGACTCCCAGGCTAAGCATGAAGTAAAACTCGAGATTTTACTTCATACGCGTACAAAACACTGATTTAAAGTGAAGTTCAAAAACATACAAATACATCTCTAATCAGAGTAACACGGAATCAGATATTTAGTCTGTTATCAACGATGTTCAGTGTTAATAATAAATAATTAGGTTTTGAATAGTTTTGTTAAAATAACTGGTAACGATATTTATATGTTAATGGTTGCAAAAAAATAATAAAATCAAATGTATTCTTAAAGGATTTGTATTCGTGATTAGAAAAAACAGGATTCGAATCTTTGATTCGAATCATATTTATCTCTTACAAATCCTTTATTCGAGTATTCGTGATTCGTATCATATTAGGTGATTCGGATTCGTGATTCGAATCCTTTTTACGAGGATTCGTCCCAGCTCTGGTATATAATGAGACATGCACTCTGGCTACACATAATATTGTACCTTATTCTGTGACAAAAAAATTGGCAAATGAAGTAAATATCTGATCATGCCCATTTGTGTAATTATCATTATAATACTTGACAAGATCGTTTATGTAGGGAAGAGTTGTGAGACATGGGTACTTGTGAGACACGTCAATATCTACTATATTTTAAAAGTTGAATGCTCCAACAAGTGTCAATTTGTTTGCTCGACATGATCTCAGTTTTGCATTGCCACTCGTCGCGTCAAAATGCATTCTAAGCGTTTTTCCATATCTTTCCATATTTTGTGTAAAACGTTTTTTCGTTTTTCGTTAGTGTTTGCGGTATTTTCACTATTTTTTTTAAGATGATTACCAAGGTAAATATTACAAAATTTTTATCAGTGGATTACTTTTTAACACAAAAGGAATTTCGCATAAACATTTGATGTTTCGATGAGTATGCGGCCATTTAGATAATGTAGTGCTGCGAGACAAAATTTATAGGAAGATGTGTGACAATTATTTTTGACATTTTTTAATCCAAGTTTGCATCTTTTGTGCGTATTTAGCATTATTCATGCATAATCTGAATGCTTCGTGCATTTTCGTAGTATAATCGCGTTTTTTATGATTTTAGTATTTAGGTTTGCTCAGCAAAACTAGCTTAGTTTTCAATTTCAACAACGTGAGTACTTAAGTAAGAAATAATCATCAAAATGTGTAATTTTCTTCTATTTTTAGTCGTGTCTCACAACTCCCTACCAATTTTTTAAACTCAGAAAATGCATCTTTCTTACAAGCATCATAAAATGTTTAAGCCGTTATAAGATTCTTTGTCTATGTTGAGAAGTGCTTTAAGAGTTAAAAAATATTTTGTTTTGTTTTCACCTTTGTAACTTATGTTTTAATTTACTAATTTTTTTAAACTGTAATCATGCACGTGTCGTAATTTTTAATTGTTTTTTATATTTATAGTTTTCATTATGTTTTAATGTGTAATGTTATATTCTTAGTTCAGCTATATTGTATTTTTTTTGAGTGGACTCCGTTGACTAAATAATTAAATAAATAATTCTAACGAATTGCCAATAGTTGTGTTATCTGCTGGACTACAGATCCTATTTTTTTAGATTTTTATGGTAGTTCTGTCTCAAATACAGAACCCATCTCACAACAATTATTTGAAAATATATAGGTTTTTAATTGAATTGACTTGGTTTGTTTTACTAATAAAACCAAGTGAAATCCAAAGTGGTGCTATTTGTGCTTAAAAAATGTTTTTTTTTATGAAACAAAGAATTGTAAAAATACAATTATTTTATTAGCAGCGTACAGTACAGATTTAACAATTTGATATGAAATATGATAATAAATAATAAATCAAAAATAACACTTAGTTTATTTCACTATTTACTTATATTTATTATTTACTTTACATTATAATTAAACATGTCTACTAATATATAGGTTTTTTATATATTAGTAGAAATGTTTTATGATAATGTAAAGCAAATAGTAAATATAAGCAACTGATAAGACAAACCAAATGTTATTTTTGATTTATTATTTAATATCATATTTCATATCAAATTGTTAAATCTGTACTGTACGCTGCTAATAAAATAATTATATTTTTATAATTCTTTGTTTCATTAAAAAAACATTTTTAAGGACAAATAGCACCACTAAATAATTTAGAATAATCTTAGTTCTAATAGCAAACGTTTCTGTCTAATTTTAACAACACTAATGTAACTATATATCCAGTGATGTAGAATTACAGGAAAATATGGTAACACACCAATTTAAAGTTAGATATAACATTTACTGTACAGCACAAAAATCATGTAATCCCAAAAATTGCAAACAACTACAATAAAAGGAAATCAGAAAGTACAATTCATAGTAGTATATTCATTTTGTTGAATGTATAAAAGTAAAATTGGTAAGAGTATCTAGGAATTTATAGACATTTTGAATTTCAACAAAATTTATCAAAATATAAAATGATAAAAATCTTCGTAGCTTAAAATTGCATACAAAATTAATGACATTTCATTTATTGACTTGCCTTTAACTTCCACTTCTAGACTAAGTTCCACTTCCAGACTAAGCATGAAGTCAAATTTCTAGTTTAGAAATGCCTGAAAATTTGGTTTGCTCTAAATTTTCAGGCTTTTCTGAGCTCGAAATTGTACTTCATGCACCATGCGTATAAAATGCTTATTTAAAGTGAAGTTTAGAATATACTGTATTGTGCATATAGTATTATATAGCAGTAAATTAAATCAGATTGTATTTTCTCCGGGAAAGTATTTTTTACCTTTAATCATTTCTTGCAAATGCGGACAAAAGAATATTACCATTGTTACCAAAATAGCCGGGTAATATACCGTAATTTACTGTAAATGACCAGTGGTAATTTTCGACGTTAATTACTACTATATTTATAATATCATATTTCGCAACATATTTTATGCATATATTGTGAAATGAGACATGAAAAATTGATACATAAATATTTTCAAGTTGCGATAGTATCACAAAATACGGTTATTAATTTTATTTCACATGAAAAATAATTCCGCCCAAGCTTTCATATCAAAATCATTTCGGGTCTAATGCATTTTCCTTGTCACACGCGTATTATCAATGCCGATAATCATAATTTTGTATTTCATTTTTATTATTATTAAGTGAAATAATAATTGTATAAAAAGGGGGCACAAACTATATCGTTCGTTTGCTTTATCGTGCCTACCGTTGGGATCTTATAAACGATTAGAGATACGAGAACGGGAAAATTAGACAATAGTTTCCATTAAATTAATTTTAAAAAATTAAACAAAATAAAACTGCGTTAACAAATTTCATCTAGCGTCATTTGTTTTCGAAATTAGAAATAATGTGCCATACATGTATGTCAAATTAAAACAGTAAGTGTCATATTTCATCAAATAAAACACCCTGTATAAAGTCTAGATTTCTTAGTATTTTTAACGACTAAATTGTTTTTTATTTGAGATTATAAACAAAATTTCAGCTCAATATCTCTTTTATTAACAAAGTTATAATAAGAATACTATTTTGTAGATTTTCACTTTTTTCATGATATCTTTGAAACAAATGCTAGATAAATTTTAAAAATTACAAACTATTAGATACACTAAATTGGTTAACCCGTTTTTTTGTATTATTTTTAATAAGTGCATAACGCAAACAAACTTTTGCGCCCACACGTTTTTTTCATAGTTCGGAAAAAAAGCTAGTGTTTCATTTTTGAAACACCGGGCAAAATGGGTTAAATTAGATGAAAGTTTATACATCGTGGAACAAAATAATTTTCATCTAGTCGTCTTTGCATTATCCATGTTTAAATAAGAAGTACCGCTCTATAGTAAAGAGAATGCACTATCTAACATCAAAACATACATAAATTGTAATAATTTTCAATTTTATTGATTGATAACATTTATTGACAGGATTAGTTAATTCAAAAAGAGTATAGCGGCACAGGATAAATTACATGTACAAATATTTCAAATGTAACTTAATAAAAATCATTTTGTTTTATTCCACACTGTACTTTTGACTATGAGTAACATTGATCATTTATTTTAAAGGTATGGCGATATGTGCAATTTTGTGTTTTGATAATTTAAAAAGTAAATAATATTTCTTTTGTGAATATTTTATATTTATTTTTGTATGCTAAAATATAAGTACAAATTTACAAAGGGTACAATTTGAAAAACATACTTAGTTATTATTAATCCATCACAAGTTTAAAATCAAATAAAGATACATGTCCTAAATAATACTGGGAAGTGTTCAAATATTTATTCAAATGAGAATATTGAAATATTTAAAATATTCTAATATTTGAATAATTAGAATATTAGAATAATTCTAATGTTTTTGAATGAATATTCGAATACATAACATTTAAAAATTAGCAGTTTTATTTTGAACTTTAAACCAGAGTTTTATACGCGTGGCGAATGAAGTAAAATTTCGAGTTTAGAAACTTCATGCGCCACGCGTATAAAACACTAAAGTATTGTGATGTTCAAAATATATTGCTTATCTATTTTATTGATACTTTAATAAACCTTTAAATTATTTATTTCATCTAAACGACGACGTTAGAACATAGTCTTGTATGTGTTAATAATATGTTTTAAATAATATTTAAAAGTACTATGATGTGCTCATTGTCATTATTTGTTTTGTGTAGTCAAGACGGCGTTAATTACGAATATTTTTAAACAAATGTAAATATTGGGCCAACTGCCCATATAAATGTTAATGTACAATACCTAATTACAAAAGTTTTGACAAATTGATTGCTATTCTTGCTATAAGCAACACGAAAATATAGGCCTATATGTCTTCATACATTCCAAACCTACTTAAAGTAATCTGTCATAATTATTGAAATATTTGTTTCGTGTATAAATATATTGGAATAAATGTCAAGTATGGAATTAATTAAGCAATCGGTCACCCTCCTGATTAATACTTCCCACAAGAAACCGCCGATGTTATCGGCATCGCCTATCAAAATTTGCTTAAGAGTTGAGCAAGCAGCACTTTCCAGCACATTTAAACCCCTTTCAACAAACTGCACCTATAAAACTAACTAAACCGAAATAAAACAACTTAATTGCAGCGTATACACGTAGCTGGAGAACAACTTCAGACAAATTGCGCTTTTTCCAGTAAAAAACACCCTTAATTATCCGGAGAGTTTTATTAAAAAACTGGACGCATGGCCACTCAATCTTGTCACTAGACGTAAACGCTCATCGAACCTTGACCGAGATTTTCCAAATTTAATTCCGCAGCCAAAACTCGACAGTCATTTGTTTCCGTAAACCGATATAGGGGCGGTATTAAAATAACTTGCAGACAAAATGATTTAAATAAGTGGACACTCCGGGGTTAACTGGAACTTTTTCATTTGAAGCCGCACCAAATTGATATAAATGACAATCCTTTCTAATGTAATTGTCCCTGAAAGTATAATAAATTATACGAGATAAATAATAAAAGTTATTAATGACTAGCTCAGTAATATCAGTACATCAATAAGCATATCAATCTAAGGACTTCAAAATACCCGCGACAATCGATCACGCCCGGAAGCATATTGTAATTGAAAATTGATGATCTAGAAATATTTTCATAATTTATGTCGGGTGTTGTTTTTCTCTGCGAATATTTTAGTACGTTGTAATTGATACATCGATTCTTATTCTAAATGTATAGCTAAAAGAGTTTGTAATTACAACACGCCAGCTTTGATGGATGGCGAAGTTCTTTTTTTATATTTATCATCCCCCCGACTATTTGCGCGTTTTACGGGAATACATAATTTTCAGGAATAATAATTCCGGAACGGCCGCAGATATTATTCTTAGCAAAATTTGTTTATGTAAATCGCTGGAACAAAAGGCAGTTACGCAACGTCACATTTTTCTACTTTTGTAATTTACATCGGGCACAAACTCCACAAATATATTTGACTTTTTGTCTTAAATTCAATAGAAATTAACATATGTAAAAATGTGGTGTTTACATAAAAGGCGGATTAAATGAAGCTGAAATCAAATATTTATTTTTAATACCAACTTTAACAAACGTTTTAGGCTGCATAAAGCACCAATGAGTGAATCATACAAGTCATTCATCAAACATTTATGAATTCTCAAAAAAGAAATATATAAATTTCTCTTTTTAGAATCGTAGTAATAACCAAAGATTTTTTAATTTTTATGCAGAAAAAGGAAAACGTGTAATTTTAGTGTGCTTCCATTAAAATAAAACATGGGAAACTTTAGCATTTACTCTTCACTAATTACGGAGGTAAATTAATATGAAATATAAAATTACAAGAAAAATGGTATAAACCGCAAACAGTAGGTCTTAATTAATACGACTACTAAGACAATAAATACCTATTGAAACAGCTACTTTCCGTGCAAATACACCACCGGATATTGAATTTTAATAATTAT
This sequence comes from Philonthus cognatus, assembly GCA_932526585.2. NCBI lineage: Eukaryota > Metazoa > Arthropoda > Insecta > Coleoptera > Staphylinidae > Philonthus > Philonthus cognatus. The sequence continues at coordinate 92,229,548 of OW052243.1, forward strand.
AATTTATACAATGAACATTTAAAAAATCTTATTTGGTTTGTTATATTGATGATATTCGAATTAAAATTAGGAATACATCAATTCGAGATTATATCATGTTGATTTGTAAGCGTTAGTAGTCATCAGAGGGAGCAATTGTTGAGTAAATCTTCAAGTCATCCGCACATAATAGGTGTTTACACTTTAATAAATTAGAAATATCGTTTATAAAAAGGTTGAAAAGTAACTGACCCATAATGGAGCCTTTGGGACGCCCCTGAACTTGGAAAATATGAAATTTATTTGAAATTATTTATTACGACATACGATTTACTCTGTCAAATGGTTTTCACTTAGTATTTATTACATCAATTTGCCCAGCTGAATCTAACGATTGGAGAAACATTAAAATAAACTTCATCATAGAGAGTTTTCTCAAACATTTAAGTGATGTAAGATAGTATCAATATATACAATTATATAGTCCAATGTAATTACTTAGACGTAAAAAAATGGAATCAAGGATTTATTGCGAGACAGTTTTTGGAACGTTTAAACAAAATAATACCATTTATCAATTGATAGCGTACTTACATTTAAATTTATTATATCTAATTAATATTAAAATTGCAAACAAAGATGCCATCTGTAAGATTTTATTTTAATCATAATTTGGTTTCCTGGATTCCCTACCCTATCCTGATAGTTGTCTGTGGTGGTATTGGGCGCTAGTTTGCAATATTCCGTTGATTAATAGGCGTTTTCGGGATGGGATAAATCGATGAGTTTTTAATTTACTGGTAAATACAGATATGTTTATAGATAAGTTAAAAATGATTAAGGGTGGATAACATAGAATAGAAACAGGATCTTTTAATAAAAGAACTGATAGATTATCATTACCTGAAGAAAATAATAATAATAATAATAATCTATCTATCTGGTAGTTTCTTAGTAGTTTGTTTAAAAGTTTAAACGCAGTCTTATTAGATATTTATCCAATGAAAAAGAAAGGGATATGTCTAAGGTTTGCAATATAGTCTTAGCAGACCTTTGAAAATTGATTGAAAATATTTTCGAAATCCATTAGCAATATCTTTAGGTGTTTGATATGCCTTGTCCTGATAAATAAGTTCTACAGAAATTATCGAAGGATTAGATTTTTTTATAACTAATATATTTTATTTTTGGACTAAGTATGACATACATATGTTTTGTTATCCGCACATCCCTGATTAAAATTAAATCCTGACTACGCCCATTGTTAGGTGCCTAAAGAACAAAGCGCCACTCCATAAAATCCAATACAATGTTGTTATTTTATGTTTTAATATTAATTTTTGAAACGTCAGAAAAAAACCTTTATTAAATTATATAAATGCCTCCTTATCCCTAGACACCAATAAATTCATTCAGAACAGCGACTTTTCTATAAATTCATTTTTCAAGCAAATGGAAACACGAGGGGAAACACAAGGAGAAAAATTATTTAAACTTTCACCTCGGAATGAAAATGAGTTTAATATTTGTAAGGACATTTTGGCGTCGTGGTTGGATTCTTGATGAATTTAGGGAAACAAGTCGACAAGTCGACGTGGCTGACACCTTCCCTCCACGCGCCACTGTTTATTATTAAGGTTTGCGAAGCTGGAGGTATTATACATTCATGCGTAAATTATGATGGCGGATGATCGCTCAACGTTTTTAAATATGAATGACAGCGGACTGGAAATTAACACCTTCGAGAAGAGCGTGATAAATTAATTAAGGGCAGCTATTAACTATATTTGCGCGAGCTTACGGGGAATGATGGTGAAAGATGAGGAGACGCTTCTTGCTCTGTATAATCTATTATGGAATATAATTAACACTGTCATTGTGAGTAGATTGAAAATATCTACATATATTCATAACTACTAATAAAATAAATATACATATATTTCCTTTATAATAGCTAATTTACTTTAAAATTATTATCGATTATTAAGGACATTGCCTTACATGCTGCAATATATGAATATTATTATATACATACAATACAACACAAAACTCAAGTTTCTGAATCGTTAATTATAAGAAATGTTTCGACTACATTAGCATTCAATCTAAAGGAAAATATTGAAGTAGATAAAAAAAGGAAAAGCACCTTCGTTGAATAAAAATTAACAAATGCTAATAAATTGATTTGTAAACTACTTAGTCTTTACGTAAATGATATACATGTGTAAATTGATATCCATAAAAAAATCAGAAATGTTCTTTCCTTGACAGTCTCTTATTCGAAGGCACTGACTTCTGTATTTTTCAGAATTTCATAATTATTTTTAAACAATAATCAGTTAGTGTTTTTCAAGTGATAACAAATTTTTGTTAAGGTTATTTAGGAACTTTCTATAATAGGTCAGTAAGTGTTTAATGGAATAAATGTCATTAAAATCACGTGTTTCATATTTATTATTAGGTAATTATATTATTATTATTTAATGATAAGTCAGTCAAGTTACTTAATTATTTGCTGATGTTTTCTTAAAAGAATACCAAACTTTATTTCTAAACAATTAATTACGCATTTGTATACTCGAATTAACTTTACAAACAACATAGAATTTACATTAAATACGACATGTTCATATATGCAATAAATTTCCTTAGCTTCCATACGTGTATGGTTCATGTTTATGTGTTTCAACAGATATTGCGAGTATAGTGAGTGATAATTAACAAAATAATCTCTTAACATAAAATCGAACACATGTAAATATTGTGTTATCTTTTGAGTGAATATAGTCTTTGCTTCGTTTTATAATTTTGTTATGAGCAAGTTCAGGACACATAATCGTATTTTTATTATGCAAAAAAAAGCACAAAGAATTATGCTTAATTTAAAATAATTTTACAAATGCGGGAATCCTAACAGTTACTGCCATATATATATACAGGAATGTTTGTTTTTTTTAAGTATAAATATCGTAATAAATTCAGTGAATATAAGTTTACCCATGGCTATCAAACAAGACACTGGAGTGATTTGAGATACTCTATATATAAATTTACGCGATCCCAGAAAGGACCTTTATATGCATCTCTAATATTTTACAACCATTTACCAGTAGATAATCAAGATGAATCTAATTTTAGAACTTTTAACAAAATATATTCATTTATGTATATAACATGGAGCCTTACTCCATTGATGAATATATTACCTATTGTTAATATTTTGCATGTATGTCTTTTGGCGCTGGTTCATGTATTATATATTGTATTTTTATGTGAGAGGAAATAAACTATTACTATTACTTTACTCGTATGGCAGTATCAAAGTTTAATTAAAGATATTGATCACACGCTTGTTACACACTCAAAAATTTAAGAAAACGATTATAATAAATTGCATTTAGTTTAAATCACCTATTTAGATTTAACAAAAATGTAATTATTATAATCATTTTCTGAAATTTGAAAATATATTATTAATCCACATTTTTAATAAACGAGTATTGTTTTCAACTAATCAAGTTATTTTTGTTAGCGACAAGTACCTCACTACCATTGATAACATTTTACAAAGTTGATTTTGATGATAATCTGCGAATAATATGATTTTTAAGCATGTATACTTAATTTTAAAGATTTTGTCCTGTGAAGGGTGCGAGACAAAATATGTTAGTTAGTACTTAAAAAACAAAATATCTAAATCGGTTAAATTGGCAAAAATACAATCCTCCAAGTTTTAGGATCATTTGAATGTATCATACAATGTTGTACAGTAATTAGAACGCTCACGGTGCTGGAATTAGTGACTACCAAAAACATCTGATTTTACTCATTGTAAATCACAGCATTAAAAGGAACAACGCTACGCCAATGTTTAGATAAGTATGTTTCTCATTTATTTTAATTTTATGAAGTGGGAATTTCGTAAAGATAGACAAATTAATATTTTAATATAATTAAAATCAATTATAATTCAATAAAGATACTACGTGATTAATTTCCCATATAATAAAAGTTCCAAACAGTTCCCAAGTTAGTTTGTTTCTATCTCATAGATCAGAATCGTAAACCTTAATTATTATCATTAAACAAATTGAAAGAAGTAATTTATTGTATTAAAGGAAAATCATTCAGGGATTTTTTTTATAAAGCGCATAATAATAACATATATAAACCTCTAACGCAAATCTAGGCCATGATTCTTGACACTTTAAATTTTAATGTGTGAAGTATTCTGCAACCAAGTATTGGCAATTTCATTTATATTTATGTTTAAACTGCACGGTGACGCGGCTGCCAGTCTAAGGTGTCAAATTGCTTAGAATGAACGGCAAAGATATACTAATGAGAGATAAATCATAAAACGCGTCTATAGATGACCTAAATAATTTCACCCAAATTGTTACATTTGCAATAAGATACAGTATGTAACAGCAAACACTTGTTTGTCCAATGTCCGTCGTGACATTATCCAAGGAAGTAGTTGTTTCACTGAGTGTTTCATTTAGTCTTTGTAAGACTAATTTGTTGTAGATTACCTAAAGAATTTCACTTTTAATCTTTAAGTTGTAATTACTATAACTACTAGATTAATTTACTCAATTTAATGTACACGCTTATACATTGTATGAACCAGGGGCAAGTTTGGCCCGGAAACCCTGCGGTTATATTTTACGTAAATGTTACATTTTAAACGTTTATAGAGATGTTTTTGTTATAAAATTGTTCAAAGTGGCTATATTCTATTTATCCAGACCCGCGCGTTTATGCGTTTACTTATATGGCTCGCGAAGAAAAAAATATCGATGCCACTGTTATAAACTAATCCTTCCAAATTCCGAATTATATGTCAAAATTATAAGTTTCAATGTTTAATAAATATTATTAATGACTAAATTAATATGTCCAAATTTGCTAATTACCTGAAAATTGTATAATCGTCATAATAGATCAAATCAATAATTTTATTCACTAATTATATACAAGAATCAAAAACTCGCCTACTGTAATGTTTTTTCATCAAGTGTGCAGCGTCAAAGGTATTAATTTTATAAGAACTCATATACTTTATGTTTGCTAATGGCAAGCTGCATTTGCCGAAACTGCAGTCATAAATAGTGTTATACGAACAAAGTTAAAATGTTTTTATTCAATTCTAGCGTTTTTTTTTTTGTTTAAAAGACGGACTGGAAAATTTAGAAAAAGTTGGTATGTTTCCACAGTGTTGTCATCTTATATAGCCGACATTTCTTTGATAATGTTTTTCCCGACAGTTACACCGGTTGTACTGACAATTTACAAATTGTTTGTTTTTCAGTGAGCGAATTTATTTTTAAACATGTTTATACTTTTATTAAAAATTTCCCTCATATATTTATATTCATCAACATGTATATAAAAGAAATAACAATGATACCTGGTTTCGTACTAAATACGCGAATATATTAATGAACAATGCACCAAAACCAGTGCTGTAATGATCTTTATAAATGAGGAGATATTTATGTAAATTAAAATGTATATTCCTAATTAAAATAAATGTTCTTGATTAATATAATCATACATTTATATTAAAGAAATCGCCACCGCGAAAATTTATAAATATCAACTATTTGCATGCGATAAGACTTCTGGTCGATAGCTAATTTCTGAATTGGATTTAGACGCTACGCGTCCAAATCCAAATTCAGGCTTTTCTGAACTCGAAATTTTAATTCATGCTCCTCCACGCGTATAAAACACTGAAATATTATATTATTATATATAAGTTATAAACACACTAACACTTTTTTAAATTAGTAATAATCTAAATATTTAAATAACAAAATAATTTAATTTTTCTCTACACATTCACATTCTCAAGTCAGGTCAAATAAAACAATGTATCAAATTAACTTAATTAGTTATTTCAAAAAATGTAAATAACAATATTGCCTTATTGCACCAATGGTGTTTACTGGTTTGATAAGTTTCCAATTCAAAAATTAGCTATCGACCAGAAGTCGTTCCGGATGTAACAATTGGAAATATTTTAATTATCTAGTACTTGATCACTTCCAAATTTAAGTTACAGGAAGGAAGTTTTTCTTTTAAGTATACACACCCCAATTATTTGCAATAGATTGTTAGATATTTGTTGTTTTTTTAAGTTTATTTTGAAGCGTCAAACGAGTGTTTTTCACTCCCAGGTTAAGCATGAAGTAAAATTTCGAGTTTAGAAAAGCCATGAAAGTTTGGTTTGGTCGCGTAGCGCGTAGTGCAGCCAAACCAAATTTTCAGGCTTTTCTGGTTCAAATTAAATTTAAAATATACTTATAATATTTTTATTGTATATCAACCTGCTACTATTAGTTATATTAAGAGCAAAAAAAAATGATTTAGTATTCTTGATCAAAATTGTAAACATTTAATAATTTGTTTGTTTATAAAATTTATTTACTTAAGATCAAACATATGCAGTATATTCTAAGCTTCGCAGAATATCAGTGTTTAATACGGGTGGCGCATGAAGTCGAATTTAGAAAAGCCTGAAAATTTGGTGTGGTTAACTTATGAAAAGGCTTGAAAAGAATGTAAAATAACTACTTTTCTGAATAAGTCAAATTCTAGGTATCTTAAATTTGACTTATTCGGAAAAAAACGTTATTTTCCATCCTTGAATACAGGTGACGATAGTAACAGTGCTTTTTAGAACTCACTTGACTGACTTATGCTATTTATAATTTAGTTAATATTATATGCAACTTGTATTTTTTATAATTTATGTTAGATGATTACAAGTGATTGAATTAGATTCAATCACTTGTAATCTTCTGATGTGTGTATGTACCGCTCTTAAAATTGAAATAAAGAAAATTATAACTTCAAATTCATTTTCCTTATTACTTTACATTTTATATAAAAAAACGTTATCAATAATTTCAAATCTAGTTAATGAAACGACGTAATGTTGAAGTTGACTCAAATAGTTTACAATTTATCGGTATAATAAACATGAAACATTCATTATGCTTATGTTAAATCACTCTATCATATTTATACAGTTATATCAGTAGATATAATGCTGTAATAAATAAATCAATAGTATTAAGATGTTACATATTTTGGATATTCTTTCTCAAAGACTTACATAGACTAATTGGGAAATGTATCCATGTAAAATCTTGAGGTATGAGTGATTTTATACAATTGATTTTTTCAGTAAATTTCTGAAAAAGTATATAAATGGGATAAAATTTCCTGCGGGTGGCATTTGAAAAAATGCTGAGCAATTACGAGAAAACGATTCGGCCAACACCTGACAAATTATCGGAACCGTGGACCGTGAATTCCGGGTGCGCCGGGTGCGCCGAGACCGCCTTGTCTTTACACGAAGCGCGCCTTCTGAAGTCCAAATCGCATTGTGAAATGAATTCACCATATTTTTGTGCGTCGCAGGTGGCCCCATGGAAACGTTATCCGTGTAATGGTTTGTTGTGCGAACTTGGTTAATTATATTTATTTTTTATCCGCCTGCGGATTATTTAACCGATTGTTAGCTGCAAACAGGTATTCTAGTGTAAATTCAATTGTTTTCGTGGTTGTTTGTTAAATATTAACAGCGTATTTGTTTGACTACCATGCTTTGTAGTTAGAGGATGCGTGCATAATGCATATTTAATTTTGAACGGGTTTCGAATTTGCCCGGTCGCGTGTAAGTGGAAACAATCATAGAAAGGGCACGCGGTTTATTTAAACTCCAAGTTTAAAGGGTGCTTAAATCTCTTCATCACAAACACTCACACACACATCACTGAAGAACAATTGGAACTCACCACTAAAAACGCAGCCCGTACGAGGACAGTTAGTTCCCTCACTATGCTATAGTTTACATTCACTTTTTTTCCTTCACTGTTCACAAAGTAGTCGAACAAAAAATCCACAGTATTTTTTGTTGTTGTAAGTTATAATCACGTGTATTGGGGCGTTTCTAAGCGCCCGCGAGTTAAAATCGGTAACGCGACTTCTGAAACGAAACGGCGTCAGATGTATTCCGGACGGACGTCGGTGTCGGCGTCGGCGTCGCAAACGGCGGAACATTGACTGGTATCTCGCGACGGAGCCGCTCTTCAAGGGAGGATGGACCAAAATGGCGCTTGCGCGACCTACGCCTAACGCACTCCAGGAAGCCCTAAGCAGCTGATCCGTTCTGACCAGCACATTCCTATAATTAACAGTTCATTTTTCTAGCTCCGCTCGCCGACTTCATTCGACCACAGTCCCTTTCCAAGGTCTTATTGTTGTTTATGATTTATCCGGCGCAAATTTTCCCGCTCCGCAAACACCAAATATTTTAATGGTTATATAACAGCCGCGTGCCCTCCCTGAACGACAAATATTTGCATTACAGATGACTTACAGTACTTTTTTCCCCGGCGCCTTCATTTGATGTCATGCGTGTGCCTTAACTAAATGTATTTATAAGATCACCCATCATACTCAACAAAAACATTCTACATCAAAACACGCACGTAATTAACAAAACAATCCCACTTTCGCATGAAACTCACTCTATTTCACATTAATACATTCCCCTTCTCTAATTACTTTCAAATAACTGCACACTCAAAACCAAACATGCACCAACAACAGCGTGTTTCTAAACAAGTTTAAACTTTAGATGTTCATACCTACAATCTCAAATTTTAAACTCATTTGAACAAACTCCGATTGTTCTGCAAGAAACTGAAAATAAAAAATATATGCGATCCGCACAATCCCCAACAATGCTATAATAACTTTTTACAACACCCTAAAACTAAATAAATAAGTAATTCATACATTATTGAAATAATTTACACAATACGCTTTTAGCTGATAGAAATGCTGCTGAGGAAGTTTTTATCAGTTAGACGAAATTATCTACCAGCCCGTTATGTATGTAAATGATAAATCATCGCACATTTTACTCAGTATCGGTTTGCGTGCAGATTCGGCCAAGAGTTTTCCTCGCACAACAAAGAGAACAAGGAAACTGCCGAAATCAGTCTCATCTTACCTCTTATTAACCCTCCGGTTTATCACGCTAAGTAATAGCCTCAATCACCGCATACTTCCCTCAATATTAACCGACTAGCTGATAAATTGGACGAAATCCGGTGATTCAATAAATCACAAAAATTATATTATTCAATTCAATAATTATTATAAATAGCAACTACTAAACTAACATTCCTATAAGCTAATAAACTTAACATCGGTAGCTAAATATATCAAGAACATCAAAACCTTTTTGATTGAAACTTCATTCTTTATTACAACTAATTCGCTTTCCATAACAAATTTTACAACAGTAAATTATTAAACACATCTATAACTTGATATTAAGATTTAAAATACCTTTCTATAAATAAAAACAGTGATGTGTCCATCATAGTATTTTCCCCGTCAATCATATAATAATAATAATAATAATAATAATAGTTTATTATCTGACACTTACAAGAACTAATTTATTTAAATATATTGATTTAAATATCAAGAATTTAAAAAATAAACATTAATAAATGTATTCACAACATATTTTGCATTTCCGGTTTCCGGTATCATAGTGATGGGTGAGTCATTTTAGGTTGCAATGACACAGACACACACATGCAGACCTTTTTTAGAAATAGTCTTAATCGACTTAGGGGATCTCAAAACGTATATTTCTAACAACATATTTGCTGTAAATCTTCGGATATTCGTTGTTTTTTTAAGAGTTCAAATTAAAGCTTTTAACGAGTGTTTTCCAATCCCAGATTAAGCATGAAGTAAAATTTCGAGTTTAGAAAAGCCTGAAAATTTGGTTTGGTCGCGTAGCGAAACGGATCGACCAAACCAAATTTTTTGGCTTTTCTTAACTCAAAATTTTAGTTCATGCTTTGTCTGTTACTTTAAAACACTAATTTAAAGCTTCAATTTGAACTCATTTACAAAACAACGAATGTCAGAAAATATACAGCGCATGTATATATTATTAACACTTTACTAAATTATTTATTAGTTCTGCTGAATTCGCCAGTAGTCTACTATTTCAATTGTTTTACATGCCATTTCTAGTGTTGTATTATCCTGTTAATGTATATATAATGATATATCGAGTAATAAGAATTAGTAACAATAACAAGCTGGTTTTAAACAGTAATCGAAGCGACATTTTCAAGCATTTGCATTAATTCTATATTTATATTTTTGGCACATTTTTTTACAATATGGTCGGAATTATAAATCATTTTATACAGAGAGTTTTTCTTTTAAGTATACATATCCCAACAATAATTGCTGTAAATCTTTAGATATTTGTTGTTTTTTTTTTCAGATTTCAATTTGAAGCTATAAACGAGTGTTTTCTACTCCCAGGTTAAGCATAAAGTGAAATTTCGAGTTTAGAAAAGCATGCATGTTTTAATTTGGACCAAATCCAAATTCAGGTTTTGCCATCATGCGCCACGCGTATAAAACACTGAAATATTGTGAAGTTTACAACATGCTACTAAAGCGTATATTTTGAACTTCACTTTACACCAGTGTTTTATACGCATAGCGCATGAAGTATTCAGTTTGGAGTTTAGAAAAGCCCGAATTTTGATTTGGACGAATTCGAAACGTTCAGGCTTTTCTAAACTCAAAATTTTACTTCATGCTTAGTCTGGGAGTGGAAAACAATCGTTTGTAGCTTAAAATTGAACTCTTTAAAAAAAACAACGAACGTCGAAAAATTTACTTATAACAACATTGACTTATTAAAGAATATGCACATGGTTTTTTTGAAAGACCAATTAATAAGCAAACACTTAATAAACTAACATAATATTTTATGATATAGACAAAAACTCTAAAAATGTTAAATTTTTAATTGTATTCGAAACAACAGGTTAAAAGCATAAACAAACTCACAGTTTTCTAAATATATGAATAATTTAGTGATTGAAATATGCTAATTTAAATAGTTCGTATTTAATTATTAGTGATATATTTTCTTTTTTTAACAAAGGCTTTTACTCCTTGATTAAGCATCAAGTAAATTTTAATACTAGCGAAAAGAAAATTAATTTTGCAACAAATTTGTATTGCATTTTACATACATCTTTATTGAAATTATTCGCATGAGTAGGTGTAGTGTTATACATCAAATCTGATAATTTTAATTAAATTCAGGCTAACAGCCAATGATCATTCTATCGTGCGTTTTACATTATAGCATATTCCATAATTTTCAAGTGATATCGAAAATGTTTGCACTAGCATGGTTACAGTTAACGATTTTTGTGTGTGTGTGTGTGTGTGTGAATTGAGATACAATATATTATATAGCTCATACAGAGAGTTTTTCTTTTAAGTATTTATATCCCAATTACGTGCTGTAAATGTTCAGATATTCGTTGTTTTATTAAAATCTTTCAATTTGAAACCTCTAACGAGTATTTCCAATCCCAAATTAAGCATGAAGTAAAATTTTGAGTTTAGAATAGCCTGAAAATTTGGTTTTACTTCATGCTTAACTTGAGAGTGAAAAACACTCTTTTGAAGGTTTAAATTGACTTCTTTAAAAAAAGCATATGCATATGTATACTCAAAAGAAAAATTCCCCGAATTCAACTTTCGAAGACTATTATTTTGTTTGTTGCTTTTACTAGGCGTTTTTCCCGAGTATGCTCTATTTATAACAAATGAAACGAATTCTGGGTTTAAAATTTGGCTAATCTAAACTCGAAATTTTACTTCATGCGCCACGCGTATAAAACGCTGAAATATTGTGATGTTCAAATTCAAATTAATAAAATCCTGGAATTTTGGATTCATTAATTTATTTCAAGTAAATACAAAAAACAGTAAAAAATTAATTATAAACATTTTAAAAATTAAAAACACAAATAAATGATCGTATGGGTGATATTCAGTAATCCTCACGATTACAGCACAAAAAATGTGTTCAATCTTTTATTTAAAATCATTGCTATTAACAATCGATTAAACATTTGTAATGTAATATAAATTATTTTTATCAAAACATTTAAAAAATATTATTGATTTCTTTCTAATCACATATTTATAATTTCAATGGCCTCGTGAACCAAACAATATTATTTTTATTTGTATTTTCTACTCAAAATGAATTGCCGAATCAAGTTACTTAAAGCTTTTTACTCATTTTCTGTCCACCATGTATAGATACAATTATTTTTTCTTACGTTTTCTTGAAAATAGTGAAGACTTTTAGTTAACAAAAATGTAACCAATTCGTTTACTCTACTATATGTTTAACTGAAAAATATTTACTCGTATACTTTAGCGCTTCCGCGATTATATTCACCATTTTTCTTATATTTTATTTATCCACCGAGTAAACTCATATATAATTCAAACACTCAATGCGGATACACATGTACTTTTGTTATTTAGAGGATCACTTATCATATCAACTTCGTTAAAATCAATTTAACTGCATTAAAATGAATAAAATATTTACATAAAATCCATTATCTAGCTGTTAAAACATTTTCATTGCTTTGATAAAAAAACCTGTGATCTATTTGTGTCTATCTACTGTATTTCTGATGCGACGGTAATATTACTGCGATCAAACTAGACCACCATATATGGCCAAATGACCGTATTTGTGATAAAGCCTGAACGCCGGATTTATTTTTACTACTACGCACGCACAAATTGTTCAATATATCTGAAGTATATATTTCTTTATTACTTTTAAATAGTATTTATCTTCATTTCCAGCATTAATATAATATTTAAATAACGTACAAGACGCTTCATTATAACCTTAAACGTTTATGATATAAACAATGATTGAAAATTTCTGCTATTATATCATTTTTAAGCTCATTTGCACCGCGTGAACTTTCACACAAAAAACATCAAAACAAACATGTGATACAACTTAATTGTTGACGCAGATAATAGTTGAATGTTCATTGTTACTTTGATTTTAGTTTAAATAAAACACGTATTACTTTCAAAAACACTATTGTACTTGCGACTCGCCTGAAAAAGCCACAGTGTGACGAAACTATTGTCGCGAGTACAATAAAGTGTTTTTGAAATTAATAAGTGTTTCATTTAAACTAAAATCAACGTAGATATGTAATGATTCCTGAACAAGTTTTGTTAAATTTACGTTTATTTACCTTAACTCTCATAAAAAGTTCAAGGGCGTAAACATTCCTTTGGCTATTTACGAGAGTTAACTTTCGAAGACTATTATTTTGTTTGTTGCCTTTGCTGCTTTTTAAAAATAAAACACAAGTTACTTATATTATATTATCATATTTTCCTTCAGAATTTCCACTACTAGTGTTCGATTCTATTTGTTCAAACGTTGAAACAAATTTTATTCATTATTCGAGAATCTATGTTAACCTTATCATCATTTTTGGTTTAACTTTAAAAACCTGTAATTTTGTTCATAAATATTAAATTTTGCTTTCTTCAATTAATAATATTAAAAAAAATATCTTATTTCTCAATAATCTCTGATATTTTTAGCACAATCTGAAATTTTGTTATTTTGTTGAGAAAACAGAAAACCGTATATTTTATGACATATTTTTGACAATTGCTCAACTATCATTAAAAATATAAAATGATAATATTTATTACAAGCCCCGTCCCACGTCAGTTGGCACAGTCTTTAAAAATCTATTTACTAGAATTACAACGCTTAAAACGGGAAAATATTATGATATATATATGTAATATTTAAGTCCGCTATCTACAGGAAGTTTTTCTTTGAAGAGTGAACGTTACTTTAGAAAAGCCTGAAAATTCAATCTTTTCTGAATTCAAAATTTTACTTCATGCTTATTCTGGGAGTGGAAATCACTCGTTTAAAGCTATAATTTGAAGCTTTAAAGTACGACGAATATCTAAAAATTTACAAGAAAACAAACGCGTCTTCATTTTAACAGATATATCGCTTTCTTAAATGTTTCTAAATTATATTTCAATATATTTGAGTTAATTGTAATAATAATAACATAATAGATAATAATTTAGGTACAGTTAAATGACTTGAAAAAAGTAATATTCATATGTTTTTAATGAGGTTTCTATAAGTATCAGGAAGATCGATCAAATATTTCATAATTTTAAACTTGCGCAACATTCGTATAATATGAACACAGTCAAGTGTCAGGTGGGAATTGCATAATATGATTGGTGAAATTAAATTTAAACTGATAAAAAGATAGGTATCCTGACAATTGAAGTTATATAACATAACCATGAGAATTCGTCGTGAATGAAATTTACATATTAAAAATTGTGAGCGTTTGTGGTGAATGCGCCGGGAATCTTGGATGTAATCCGCCGGATAGAAATTTGGCATTCCTAGCGTTCATCCTGAGCGATTTGTAGTTTCAATATTTTCCGTATATATCATCGGTAAGTTCTAATTGGTTCAATTAGTATTCAATGCACGCAGGCGTAAGCAATCGATTCAACAACTTTCACTTTTCGCGTACGGAATAAAATAATTGGTAAAAATGTTTTTGATATTTCGTCGTTTCTCCGTTACAAAGGGGTGCATTGGTTTAATTTATAACGCGTTGTTCGTACGTTGCTTTGTACATACAGAAGATTTTATTGTTGACTGTTTAAATTAACTCTTTTAATCAGGCTCGGCAATTTACTACTACTCGGCAATTTACTACCTATAATGTAACGTTATCATTAGTTTCAAGCCGGACGTAAAAATACAGGCGTGTTGTAATAAAAAAAGATGGGGTTGGACGAGTCGGATATTTACCGTTTATATATACACAACAACGTGGACCTACTTTCCTAAAATTTATGAATGAATAAATAGTTGTGATTTTTTCACTGTACAACTCGAGTTTTAATATTATTAATTAACATCAGTTTGTAAAAATTCAATTATCTAGTTTGAAATATGTAGAGGTTCGCGTTAATTTGTACAGTTAATAGTCTGATTTATTTGTATTGCGTATTCCGTGGTTAATTTTAGCTTGTGTAATGGGTGTCGCGCAGCGGGGGCTAAGAGGAAAGGACCCCTCTTAATAGGAGTAGCTGGTGCGTTATAAAACTGTTTATCGTTTCGGACCAGTGGTCAGCAATTATATTTTTAGCGCGGAAAATATTTCAGCTTTCCCTTGTTTATTATCGCGGTTGCATTCAAGATTTATAAATTTAAAAGATTAATGTCAGTCTGTTTTCGAAGGGAGGGATTTCCAGGCATACATTACCTTGAATTCGTGGGATGTTTTTGATGTTTATTAGTTGTGGGAGGAATAAAAGAAATGATAAATAAGCCCGGTAGTTGAGTATGTAAATATTTAACAGTCTGCACTTTTTTTAATTGCAACGGTTGTATTAATCTCTGTTGAATAACGCGCTTAGTGTCAGCGTTGATATTCATTATAAGCTTAAAATCGTGTAATTGTCTTCGCAATTCATCAAAACAGCGGTACGCATCAAGCTTAAATGATGATGTGCATACATCACAACTCATATGTCTGGGAGAATATAGTATAGTATCTTAAACATGACATATGTGGTTTCCTTGATTACACAAGTAACCGAGACGTGCTTCGCAAATATAACAGGGCTCAATGGCTCGGCACATCAAATACTCCCTGGCTACTATCAGTGCTATCCAACTTCTCATTTTTATTGACATCATTACTAATGCACGAATCAATCAATCCTAAACATGAATACATTTACACCTCCGTGGATTTCATTGGGAGCAATGGACGATACATGCGTTTCGCCTTCATATGGTGTCATCAAGTAAACACGAGATCAGTTTCCATTAACGAGTTTCAATGTTATCAACATTAAATGGACAAAATCGGATTTATTCAATTATGAATGATTATCAATATAAATGAATTTATATTTCCTTACATTTAGTTCATTCTTATATTGTTAAACATCCAATTTTCAGATATTTGTCGTTTTTTTTTAAAAAAAAAGGTAAAATTAAAGCTATAAACGAGTATTTTCCACTCCCAGATTAAGCATTAAGTAAAATTTCGAGTTTAAAAAAGTTTTAAAATTTGGTTTGACCGATCCGACATTACGACATATGATTATAGTTAAATCTTTAATATACTGCTTGAGGAGTATATTTTAAACTTCACTTGAAATCAGTGTTATAAACGCGTGACGCATGAAGCAAAATTTCGAGTTTAGAAAAGCCTGAAAATTTGGTTTGGTCGCGTAGCGCCACGCGACCAAACCGAGTTTTTAGGCTGTTTTAAACTCCAAATTTTACTACATGCTTAATCAAGGAGTGGAAACATTCGTTCGATTAAAACGCTTAAAAAGTAAACACCTGAAATTTTACAGCGCATGCATCAAAATATATACACATCCCTATACGGTAATAATTTATTAATGAATAAGTTAAGATTTTTGTTTTAGTATTTGGCGACAATCTCTATTGACATTTTAAAAACCTTTAAAAAATGTAATTATTTTCGTTACGTTAATTTTTGGCGATTGAAATTCAAATTTATTCAGAGTTAAAACCATTGTAAAACATTGTAGAATTTATAAAACACAAACATATTTTCTTTCAAAACAACAAGTATTATAAGCATGTGCGAAATTTCGTTTTAATTAATTATAAGGATAAACATAAAATATAAAGTTACTAAAAAATTACTAAATTCATAAAACTGCATTTTTTTTATTTAAGTGATCTTTGAATAGGTTAGGTATCTGTAAGTATAAAGCTAATCATTGGATTATTTTTTCGTTAAAACCGTTTTTTTCCATTTCGTAGCAATTTATGTAGATTTAATTAAAATAAGATAAAGTTCAATAGTTGGTTTAAAAGCTTAAAATTATATTACAGATTTGTTGCATTTTTCTCTATTTAATACAAATTTTATTGTCGATTGATTTAAAAATGTATCAATTTGACGGTAGGCTGGCCGTATTTAAATTATTACAACATGATTCATAAAATTTTAAATTTCGCTTTTTAATCTGTAAAAATTAAAACAGGAAATAAAGTAATTTTAACACTTTCAAAGAAAGAAAGTATTTTTATGGTATTTTATGTCCTCTTATCACAACCCATTAAACTTACTGTAATGATACCGAAAATATGCAGAGGGGTCGCAAAATGTAATTGTGCCTGGGGCCTCTCTAGTGCTAAATTCGCCACTGGATGCACGTAATTAATTGCAAAAATGACTTTTCGGACTCGGATGTAAGGTAAAATTTAGGTACTAAGAGCAAAATCCAAAGAACAACGTTATAGACCAAGTTTTGTGTAATTTCTTTTACTTTTCCTTTAGTAAGTCGGTTTTTTAAATCAAATTATATTTACACATTTTCAAAAATGCAATAACTTTATTGAAGCTACTTTTAATAGTTATAAAACTTCACCTCTAAGGGGGCCACTTAGAGGTCTCCGTGGCTCCCCAAGGGTATGTATTTTTTCTGTGTCTTCTAAGAAAACGGCTGTGGCAAAGCTCTAGAACCATATACATCAAATTATTATACATACATAGTCTTAAATAGTCGAGCAATATGCCATACATATTGCTGATGAGAACTAGGAAGTATGAAACGCATCTGTGGATCTTGGAATTCTGAACTCAAATTGCAATTGCTATTGCTTAACTGAAGATTACTTTCGATGGAAAAACAAAACTACAATGATTTATAATTAAAATTTAACAATAATTGATTCTCTTGAATATACCGGTGACTTATTTAAATAATCACTGGAATATCTCGACAAATATGCATCGTACAAAAAAATGTTTCGAACAAAAGTTTATCATTATGGGAGGGGGGGCATCCGATCCTATGAAATTTTCGTCCCCCCCCCCCTCCCCCGGGGGTGGGAAAGGAGGCACCTTGGAAATCTTAAATAGGAAACCCTATTTTTTATTGAAAAGTTAAAAAAAACTCTACAAGTGAACTCTACATACTTTTTTTCATACAAGGCAAGGACTCACGGTCTCCATGAAGGTCGTTTTTCGGGTTTACGGAAAGCGTTTTCATTATTGCGATTACAGCGTCATCTATCGAGAATTTAAAAAAATAGGGG
This sequence comes from Philonthus cognatus, assembly GCA_932526585.2. Classification (NCBI taxonomy): domain Eukaryota; kingdom Metazoa; phylum Arthropoda; class Insecta; order Coleoptera; family Staphylinidae; genus Philonthus; species Philonthus cognatus. Next base: position 92,247,597 of record OW052243.1, read on the forward strand.
TTCCTATTTCGGATTTCAAAGCTGCCCCCCTCCCTCAACCCCTGAGAGGTAGGAGTGACGAAAATTTCATAGGATCGGATGTCCTCCTCGATAATATTATTAAACCTTTGTTCAAGATAAGATGTCGAGATATTCCAGTGCATTATTTAAAATGAGTCACCCGGTATATAAATTGGTAGTTCAAATTAAATCTAGATATATACAGTAATAATAAAAATGTACAATTAAGTTTAAAATAAAATAATTAGTTCTTGTTGTAATTAGAATTGTATTTATGTCCTGAACAATATTGCAAACCCACGAACCTGATTTGTCTTTTTAGACTAAAGACGCCTAAAGTCAAAATATAGTGAGCGTTGAGGCTAGAGGCCTCTAGCTCTAGCCTCTAACCTCGGGGCTTGCCTCCTCACTATATCTACACGCTAGGCCGTACAATTGAGACCAATAAAATGGAAACCCCTGACAAAATCAAGTGGCATGTTTCTCATTAAAAATTGTGTTGTAATTTTGCATCTTCAAATCGTTCACTGACAGTGACGTTTTATAATTGTTTAATGACAACAAAATGACACATCAACAAAATGTAAATTTTAGGGTATTAATTTGTTTGTTCTAAATTGTACATAATTGGAATAGAAAACCACGGCTAGTGTAATTTAAAAGTGTTGTATTTAATAATAACGTTTTTATGTGTTTGTTTCTCCTTCCAGAAGAATTTCAATGAAAAGGGAATATCACAAGAGGTACATTTTTGAATTCGTAATCATTAGTTATCTTAAATATGTATAAATTATTAGGAGAGGCAGAGGTCAATCTATATAATGCGTTAAGAATTGTTTAAAAATCACTAAATCCACAAATTGTAAAGAATAATAGGTACATTCAAATGTATAAGTAAAATCCGCATCTAAATGAACTGTATGCCTAATAATATTTAATAATTATACTTTATATACTTAATGCTATATTTCGTTGAACAGATGTTTAAAGCGCCCTGTTTTCTAATTAAAGCATCAACTATATTAATTACAGTGACAGGATCATATCATTTGTCTTGCGTAAGGTCGCTAGATCTAACAGATTTAATAGAAGACAAATTCGTCGTAGTTGAAAATAAGTTTGTATCTCTGATCTTGGATGATGGAATTCGCGGCCGTCGAACATAGTAGTCCTATACAAGGGAAGTTTACTTACGGATCAGCACTGACGGAGCTCCGAGCTCCAAATAGTAGTTAGTGTCGTGACTATGTTTTCACTGCAGTAAAATCTCGCACATCCTGTTGATTTATTGGAGTATTTGATTTTGTAGATGAGGTAAGTTTTATGTTTCGTATTATAGCGATGTTCAAAATTTCATTACACCTTCGAGTATAATTCTGGAGATTTGCAGAAGAATATACTTTCCAATGACGGATATAGCATGAGATTATCGATTTGTTGGCTGTTTAGAAACCCTTTGAGTATCGATTTTGTATAGTTAACGCTATTGTTTGGTGTAATTAATTTCTAATATAATGTACATTCCGGACGCTGGTATGCTCCAGAAGGTAATTATATTGAGATTCCTGACCGACAATTGTTAAGTTTCTTGTTAGTAAGAGGAAAGGGTTAATGTGTGAACGTGCGATAAGTGCGATAACGGAAACAAATTTTTCGATGGATCGTGTGGAGCAAGTGACGCGAGGGCTTATGGTGGATGCGCCGTGATTAATCGATTCCGTATCTCTCTGCAGAAAAATAACGGATCGCTGCACTTGTATGCGTGTAATGCTATGTATCATAAGTTGTTTGACTTCCTAGTGCAGCTAAGGATACACAGGTAGATACGCTCTCGTCTAGTTTTCGACTATGACTCGAACTTTCATTCGCAGTATCTAATTTCAATAATATATAAACCCCAAATTAGATATTTACTGCTCTCTTATAAGGGGATCATCTTTGCTAATTAAGTTGTTTCCTATAATAAATCTCGATGCCGTTGTTTGTAGCGCGTGTAACAACTCCGGTCCGCGTAATCATAATTCAAAATCCAAGCAGATTTATGAAGACAATCGTCGTATTATTTCGAGACCGTTTGCTGGAATATATAGGTCACAATGCGATCGGCTATCCATGAGGTCAATCAACTGGACTCATGTGTACGAATAAAATCCAAGGGTTTCTTCACCTGCTCACATACACCCATACTGCTGAAAGGATCATAACTAGAATATGTGACTGGCATGACAGAATGCAATTCGATCGTATATGCCCTGTTACCTAAGCCCCTAGATCATCTCGGTCAACACAGCGAAATTCAAATTTCCGAAAGCTTCGAAACCCCCAAAATTGCGTCCGTCACCGTCGCCATTACTAATTCGAACAACTCCCCTTTTTTTATTTGCTAGACAGACTTTTTTATGGATAATGACACCAATTACTTTCACCAATCCCATCTAATCTACTTACTTAAATTATAAGCACTTAATTATACGGATTTCATCTTCACAACTAATTACAACTTCAATTAAAACAACCCCGCAATTCACACTTTCATGATGCAAGAAAATTAATTTCTTGATTATTGTGCCCGCACCGAGACTCATAATTATCAGCATCATAAATTCAGATAATCAAAATTAATACTCTATTTTTACACTCACTTATAATTATTACTCAAACCATAATTAGTATTCGTTCATAACTTTATTAATAACAATGTACCTTCTGTAATATTTATCCACAATTTTTTTAAATCTAAACATTGCTATAATTTAAATATTTATGTATACATTTGAAATGCAGCGCTTGAATGCATTTAATATTTATTGTCTATTGAAAACGTACCACACGTGAAAAGCAAGCTTCGTGTTAGTTATCAATCTGCTTGAATTGAATTGAAACACAAACCAAGATAAATTTATTTCTATATAAACTTTTATATCTAGCTTCTTTTGGTTTCTCGTCCATGTTAGAAAAATCTTAATAAGTCGTTCATAACTATAAAATTATGTCCATGCGTTGATGCTGTACATGTAAAACTCAACATGCAAAAATTGACATTATATTCATAAATATTATATTAAAGATATGCGCACATTACTAATAATATGTAATTTTCATATTACCTTTTACTATTTAATAAAACTTAGTTATAAAATTTATATATTTGTTAATAACCTTTTTCTTTTAAGTATACACATCCCAATTATATGCTGTACATTGTCAGATATTGAATTTGATCAAGCTTAAAGGAGTGTTTTCCACTCCCAAATTAAGCATGAAGTAAAATTTCGAGTTTAGAAAAGCCTTAAAAGTTGGTTTGGTCGCGTAGCGCGTACCGCTACGCGACCAAACCAAATTGTCAGTACAATAATTTCAATTTTTTATTACTGCTAATGCAGTATGCTAAAGACGTATATTTTAAACTTCACTAAAAACCAATGTTTTATATACGAAATTTTGGTTTGGTCGCTTAGCGAAGCGGAGCGACCCAACCAAATGTTCAGGCTTTAAGAAACACGAAATTTTACTTCATACTTAATCTGGGAGTGGAAAACACTCGTTTAAAGCTCTAAATTGAACTTATTTAAAAAACAACAAATATCAATACATTTTCTGCGTATGCATACGTACACTTCCCTGTATGTAGTCAGAGTTGTAATGTTTGAAACACTTTGTTTCAAAACAGTATTTTAAACATGTTTTAAAACAGCCGTCGTGTTTTAAACGGTTTTGTTTTAAGCATTTTTTAAATCTTAAATTTGTTTAAAACATGTTTTAAATTTGTTTAAAACGTTTTTTTATTCTCTAAAATTTGCTAAATTATATTTTATACTACTATATTAAAATTTTTTGTTTACGTTTTGAATTTTAGCTAAATTGTTGAGGATTTTTCGAATAACATTATTAATCATAACATTTTATTACAATAAAATATCACAACTGTGTGTGCATAAATGTGATTTTTAAATACAGGAAATTTTTCTTTCACATATACATATGCATACACTGTAAATTTTACGACGTTCGTTGTTTTTTTTAAAGATTACAATTTGAATCTTTAAACGAGGGTTTTCCACTCCCAGACTAAGCATGAAGTAAAATTTCGAGTTTAGAAAAGGCTGAAAATTTGGATTGGCCGCGTAGCGAAGCGGAAGTGTTTTAGGCGTGGCGCATGAAGTAAAATTTCGAGTTTAGAAAAGCGTAATTTTGATTGCCCGCTCCGCTTCGCTACGCGGCCAATCCAAATTCTTAGGCTTTTCTAAACTCGAAATTTTACTTCATGCTCAGTCAAGGAGTGGAAACGCTCGGTAAAATCCTCAAATTAACCGCTTTGAAACAACGAATTCCCACAAATTCAAAAAACGCTGTAATTATCAGGCTATGTATACTCAAAAGAAAAATGCCCTGTATACTTTAAATACGTTTTAAGCGTGTTTTAAATATGTTTTAAACATGTTTTTAATTGTTAATGTTTAAAACGCCGTTTCAATGAAAAAAACACGTTTTATAAAAAAACTGTTTTAATTAAAATGAAAAAAACGTTTTTTTAAGAACCCTATAGGTAGTAATTTCTTTGTTTTGAGAATAAAATAAAATTCAAATAAGTAAACATAATAATTACTTTTTAATATATTTAAATACCGTTATATTTATTTATAATATCACTGATCCGGAAGAAAAATGTCACAAGTCATAAAACGATTTTTTTTTTCCTTTATACTCTGTAAGTCCCAGAGCAAGTTGGCAATAAGTAAGTAAACAATAATAAGAATTTTGGAGATTAAAATAATCAAACAAATTGATAATTTTATCTATATTTTATATTTTGTCAGCTATATACACAAAGTATACTAACCAAGAAACATGTAAACGAATAGTCTTTTGTTCGATAATAACGTTAATTATTGGCGCAATTTATAAAAAAATGGTTATAAAACCACGTAGTGTTAAAATATAAAATATAAAAACGAATTAAAATTAATATCGACTTTCTGCAAAATGTTTGTCTCACTGAGACAAGTCTCCAAATATTCATTGAAACAACTACTTCTCGAGCTAAACATTTTACGGAAAGTCGATATTAATTTTCATTCGTTTTTATATTTTATAAATATTCTGCAAACTATTGACAAACTCAATTTTTCTTTATGTTAAATTGTCTTTATGTTAAACTGTACCGTTAAAGGCGGTATGTCACTCTCTCTCAGGTATCAAATTGTTCGCACCCACTAATGACTTAATCCCCTTACCTATACATAACATTCCTTTATTTTAACTCGCCCCAGTTTTGTGTACCTGTTTCGACGACACACTTCGATATTCCTGTAAGTTTCCTGTTTATTTTAATATCTTTTGTATTGAAAGTCTATAGCATATCTATACTGATGAGGGATAAATCTCGAAACGCGTCTATAGATGGCTTAAGACAATTAAAATTCATTCCCTGTAGTGTTTTCAATTTATTTCAATTTCCTGTTGTTTCATTAGTTCATTAGTTTGGTGAGAGAATAATTTGACCTGATGTTTCATTTTGCATATAAATTATGCATAGAACAGTAGAGCTGTCGTGTAACTCAAATATTCATTGTATAATTCAATATCTGTCGGGGTATTAGCTCGAGAAGTAGTTGTTTTAATGAATATTTGGAGACTTTTCTCAATAAGACAAAAATTTTGCAGAACGTCGATATTAGTTTTAATTCGTTTTTATATTTTATAAATATTCTGCAAACTATTGACAAACTCAATTCCTCTTTATGTTAAAGTTTCTTCACGTAGTGTTAAATATACAAAAGGTTATAATAAGAAATAAAAGTAATAAAAGCATTCGTACATGATTGGATAAACGACCGAAGATCCTGGAAGTCCGAAATTCCATAACAACTGTCGTTAAAATGATTTATTATTGACCTCTGTAAAGTAATCCCCTTCAACTACTTTTTGTTTGATACTCTACTTAGGCCGGCTCGTCTTTTTCAGACTCGGAAATAGATCTGGTAAATATTCTTTTCTGCAGTTCGTATACACAAGCCGTACCATAAATAATTTAAAATGAAATCCCAGCGGACATTTATAGAACTTCTAGCTAATAAATGCGTCACTACAATGTGGAACGTGTCATTGATTTATATGGTCATTTATTAATAAATATTGCTTCGAATTATTAAAATTTCATTTAACACACAAAAACGCTTTCGATCCGCTGGAATTAACATTTACATCGTTTTATTTAATCCGGAATGTTAATTCTATTTGTGCTTACATTAGAAGATTATGCTTAGCGAATTCCTAGACATCGCATATGTTCCTTCGGGTAAATGGGGAAAGGAATGTGGGAGACAAAATAGTGTTTAGCTAGTGATTATATAATAGTTCTTTAAACAATTAGGCATTAATATTTTAAAGTAACGGTTACAGTTTAAGTAACAAAAGCTTGGGTTATACAGTCACAAATGATCGCCTTTATTATACAGGGAATTTTTCTTTTAAGTACAGGTACAAATCTTGATGTATACGCTGAAAATGTCAGGTCAGGTTTTTCTAAACTCGAAATTTGACTTTATGCGCCACGCGTATATAACACTAAAATTTTGTAAAGTTCAAAATATATTTCTTTACCATACTGTGTTAGTAGTATATTTTAAACTTCACTTGAAATCAGTGTTTTATACGCATGGCGCATGAAATAAAATGTCGAGTTTAGAAAAGCCTGAAAATTTTAATGCTTTTCTAAACTCGACATTTTACTTCATGCTTAGTCTGTTAGTGGAAAACGCTTGTTTAAAGTTTTAATTTGAAATATTTTCAAATACGACAAATATCTGAAAATTTACAACGTATACAGTATATTGCGGTATGCATACTTAAAAGTAAAACTACCTGTATATAGCGAACCTAAATATTACAAATATATCAAAATATTCTCGGATTTCAAGCGTTGTGTGTCTAGTACAGTGGTGGGGAAACTTTTTTAAGACGGGCCATTTGTAATAACCAGACAATCGTAGCGGGCCAAAGAATAATGCTTAATCGTAGGTAGGTAGTTTATGCGGGTCGTCACATTACGAAGTAAGAACGCGTTCAAACATTCTCACGACGGCACTCTTAAACGGGCCGGATTAAACCTTTCCGCGGGCCGGACTTGGCCCGCGGGCCGTAGTTTCCCCATCACTGGTCTAGTAAGTGAATTTTTTAAGACTGTGCTAACTGATGTTGGACGGGGCTCGTAAAACATTGGTTTAAAGTGAGGTTTAAAACATATTGCTCAAGTTTGATCTCACTTTAACCCATTAACAGCCGAGCAATTATACAATTTATAATTATTAGAGATAACTCAAAAAAATTATTGTATGTAAAACTTGGCACTTCTTTTTATGATTTCTATAAATAACTTTATTATAATACATACTGTAATATAATACATTTTCAGGCAATCATTGTTTTTATAAAGGCATTTAATTTGAAGTTTCGAACGAGTGTTTCCACTTCTACATTAAGCATAAAGTAAAATTTAGAGTTTAGAGAAGCCTGAAAAATTGTTTTGGTCGCGAAGCGGAGCAGCCAAACCAAATGTTCAGGCTTTGCTGAACTCGAAATTTCATTTATGCGCCACGTGTGTAAAACACTGAAATATTGTGAAATTAGAAATACGTTTTAAAAATGAGTAATAATTAAAATATTTGAATAACAAAATACATGCATTATTCTTCACATAAAAACAACGAATTCCTACAAATTTACAAAACGCTGTAATTATCGGGGTATATATACCTAAAATTCTCTGTATATACATAATTAGCGGCATAATTAGGGGGTGCATAAAAGTTGCCATAAGAAAGTTTTTACAGTTTTGTTATAACATAAAAAACAAATGAGTTACAGTATCTTCATAAAAACGACACTGTATCAAATTCCGGTTACAGGCAAATTGTTAGAGATAGATCAATTTTATTTGCACCGTTGATTAAAACACGAACAAGTGACCGCTCGCAAAATCAGTTTTCTAATTTTCCCTTAAACGGCTACACCACTGTAGAGCGCTAAATGCAAGCGTTTTCTACGATTTTTTTTTTTGATAGAAGAAAATTAAGAGGATAATAATAATCAAGGATGTTGTTAACCATCTCTTGACGTATTCACAAATGTTATGTATTACATAAAGTTACAAAACCCAGGGCAACCATTTTGCCATTTCCGCAAGCCAGATTTAATTTGAGGCGCTCCGCGGCACGCAGCATAAGTGCACTAAAATTGAATTTGAAAAAACAAATTTAAAAAAATCCTAATCTAAATAAGTTTAGCTAAAGAAATTCGTACGGGATTTTGAAAACATTAATTTTTGTGTAATTGGCAAGCTATTGTAGTTAAAAGTTCAATTTTTGACCTAAAAAGGTGCATTAATTTGTAAATATAAAATTTAAAATTCAACTTATTGGAAATCCTGTACGTATTTTCCTGCGAAATGATATATTAAAAATTTGTATTGAAAACAATTAAACTTCTTTGAGTTATGCTGCGTGGCGTTTTGAAAAAACGTGGTTCAGAGTATCTTTTAGGACAATAAAAAAAATCGACTTTTTAAAAATTCTACACTCGTGTAACCCAGTGCTGGCGACCTATGGCCCGTGGGTCACCGACTGGCCCACGTTACGATTTTGAGTGACTCACTGCTATATATTGAAAGAAGAAAAAAAAGACATACATGGAATCAGTGACAAACATATGTTTGACTACAAATATACACGTTTTTAATGACTGCGATTCATTGATTTTGTTTGATTACTCAGTTTTCAACTGAGGGCAAGTAAGTTTTTTTCTAACTTAAACTGAGTTTTTTTATTGTTATTACTACACATTTTCAAGTTCAAGTTGGCACTAAACAAATTCGAGTTGGCACTTATCAAATTCAAGAATTGAATTGCCTGCATACTTAAACCAAAATACACAGACAAAAATATTATTTCGTTATCAGCAGAAGAAAAGAAAGAATATTTTTCTCAAAAACGTAAGGAATGTAATTCGGAAATTAATAATTAAAAAAATATATTATAAAAGTGGGATTCTTTTCGCAATCTACAACTGATTTGTTTTACAAAATAGAAAAAATCGTTTTTATTTTTATTCATAAATACGTTTTAATAATACTAGGATTTTTTTATTAATGTATGTACATCACGATTTTTCACTGTAAGTTTTAAGACATTTGTTGTTATAAAATCTTTTAATTTAATGCTCACAAGTGTTTCCAATCCCAGATTAAGCATGAAGTAAAATTTCGCCGAGCGGCCAAATCAAATTTTTAGGCTTTTCTAAACTCAAAATTTCACTTCATGCGTCACACGTATAAAACACTGATTTAAAGTGGCGTTCAAAATGTATTGCTTAAGTTTGATGACACGTTAATTAATTTTACAAATTTTTATATATAATATGTAAAAGTATACTTACATTAAAAAAATGCCTGTACAATAATGATTTCGAAACGAAATAATTGAAATATTTACTTTGCTCACAAATCCATTTCCAAAATAGGAACATTTTTGAAAATTGCATTAATTCCCAAGAACAATAATTTAATAATTACTCGATAATAATAGATGAATTAAACACAAAATACAGTTTGGTTCCGAACAGAATTGAATTTATTAAATTAGAATTAAAAACTCATACTAGGCTAAATATTGATTCATTACAAATAAAATTAACAAAATTCGAAAACAGTATCTTGTGGAAAAAAAAATGAAAGTAGAAGAAAGAATGGTAAATATCATTTTGAAAAAATTGGAATTAGATATGGGCCGTTCGGGAATGATTCGTTCAAAAAGAACGATTCTGTACGGTGATTTGAATAAACTGATTCCGTATTTCAAAAAGAATTGATTCGTTAATTATTCATTCACTCGAGACGATCGACCGAATGATTTTGGCAGAGCGGAATCGTATTCCCGATTCGGATTTATACATGCGGTCTGAATCCGCCCGAATCGGATGACTAATTCTTTCGATTGAATCCGCGCACAACTTCAACTCCGCTTTGTACATGCGACCTAAATCTGAATCCGCCCGAATCGGATGACTAATTCGTTTGCTCGAATCCGCGTACAACTTCAACTCCGCTTTGTACATGCGGTCTGAATCTGATTCCGCCCGAATCGGATGACTAATGCGTTCGCTCGATTCCGCGCACAACTTCAACTCTGCTTTGTACTTGTGATTTGAATCTGAATCCGCCCGAATCGGATGACTAATGCTTCGCTCGAATCCGCGCACAACTTCAACTCCGCTTTGTACATGTGGTCTGAATCCGCCCGAAACGATTCTTCACGACTTGCGAAAACGAATCCGCTGCGCCAGCCTTTATTGGTATTTTTTACGACTTGACCCGTAATTTTATCAGCTAATGTTTGTTCTCTACTTATGAGACAAATCACAGAATATTTGCAAGATGAATTCAGTTTTATTTGGAACAGCTTTACTAAACTTTCGACTGAAAAGGAAAAATTATTTGATAATTTATGAATAAATACAAGAACACATTTTGAATTATAGTTAAATTTGTATATGTTTGCTCTATTTTTTAGAGACACAAATGTTTCGAATAAACCTATTATCTTTGCTTAAATTATACAAGTCGTACAAGTCAATTCCTTTAAAACGGTATTCTATGTTCAACTGATATAATTGGGTCGGTCGTCTACTTCGGCGCCGTTCTGTATGGAACGAACATATAGGATTATTATTATCATTATTATTATTAGTAGTAGTATTATTATTCAATTTTGCACGTAGTTAATTGACGGTAAGTAAATGGTCACGGTTTATGAAACAAGTGTCCATCATCACTATAGAGGGAGATTGAAGCGAGAACGCACTATATTATTATTATTATTATTATTATAAGTGATTCGTTTACAAACGAATCACTTTTAAGAAATGATTCGGTTGATTCGAATCACCTGATAGATTCGAACTTCCAATATCTATGGGAATCCTTGCCAAGTACTTTCAGTTTAATGAAAAAAACTAGCAAATGCCATTCTAACAATGTTTGGTTTCACTTATGTTTGTGTCAAACTAATGAATTCGGAATATGAAGCAAATATAGACGAAGCAAGTTTTCCATTAAATATGTATTATAGTTTAAAATTTGTTAATATATTTATATTATATTTTTTATATTTTTATCCAGTTTTTTTTTATATTAAAATTATATTCCAATTTTATGCAGAGCGCCTCTTGTCGTAAGAATAAACTTTTGTTCTATAGCCAAACTTGAAAAAAAAAGAATAAAATTCAGAAATCACAAATGAAAAACTATAAAAACATTTATTTTAATCGCATTTTATAAATAAATAAAAATTATTCTATAGGACTTTCTTTATATTTAATTTCAGTAACTTCATCATAAATATCAGAATCGGTGACGATTTCAGTTGTGGACGGTGAAGGAGGAAGGACGGTGTCACCGGGTTTAAGTACTGCAAGGCCATTCGTTCCCATCCGCATGCAGTTGAAATGTAGGACTAGAACAGGGGCGCGCTGAATCCTGGCTTCGAAATCCAAACACATGTGCAAATTCTGTCCAGGTGTATAAACATCGAATAATTTCGCACAAAAATCCACTGAAGGTAAATACGGGATCGGAACCGGTAAACATAATGGAGGCGGATTTTTTGCTGAAAAATAAAGGGGATGATTAATAATGAATGGCGTGTATTCATCATTACAACTCACCTGAGATGCTGTTCGTAAATAGGACATTGTTATCCATATGCATGCCCATGGATAAGGAGAAGTCTGTGGGGTCATAAGTGAAGTTCAAACAAGCTGAAATCAGATATTTGGTTTTAGATAGGATAGGTCCATGAATGTGTCGGTCTAATTGATTCTGACAAACGTGGATCTAAACAGTGATCTGATTGAAACTACAGTGTGATATATAAGCCGGAGGCGATTGTAAAGGGCAAACAATGTTAAAATATCTATTGTATTCCTGTCACAAATGTGTTTACAAGAGACTGTTCTGTAATTCACGTCGGATGTGCGTTAAAACATGATTTAAATTCACAATAGTGCCCCGACGGAGCAGCGAATAGTCTCATTTGACTCCGGGCTTTTGACCTATAAATTAAAAATTCGGTCTCAATCTAATTTTAATCATACCTTCTCGCTGGAAATTGAACTGCTGGAAATTCATGCCCAGACAACAACCGCAGACCAGGTCCTGGCACGAACAACCGTTGCTCCTGTAGCCGATTCTCCTCGGCGGTTTGTTCTTTTTAATCAGAGAGTCCTGCACTCCATCAAGCCGAAGTAAAGGCGGAAAGGGCAACTTCGAAACAGCATCATAGTATACGGAGAAGACGTAAGATTCTGGAACTCGACGTGACAATATAATGGATGTATAGAACCTTGCATAAGATCGAGTGATCTTCCGTTGGAAGGTATCTATTTGTCTTCCACCAGCCTCCTCTCCTCTCCTCGTACGCGTCCAATATACATTATCCTAATCTCGTTACACAACCTTAGATCTTTATTACAGCGGTTCCGACGCGATTTTTTATTGCTTTACCTACGATTATTCCTATCTACATTATTAAATATTTTATAACAATCCAAACGTAGAATATCGTTATTCTACTGTTTTTACTGGCTTAGCACTCGTGTTCCGTAATTAGAATTAAGTTTTGATTAATTTTCATTCGCACAAAGTTATGCTCTTCTAAGTAGCATAGCGTCAAATTTCGGGCACCCCACGAAATTCTAAAGTCGGCGGCAGCCGACATTTGAATTATAATGACAGTTGACATAAGTCGGCGCAAGCCGACATTTAACCAATCGTGCCAACTTGGCAGGAGATTGAATTGAACCATAATGAGACTGCTATGTTATTGTTTTTTTTTGTGATAGTTACGATACACATATTAACAATTGTGACATATTTTAACGTAACGAGTGTCTTCCACTCCCAGACTAAGCATGAAGTAAAATTTCGAGTTTAGAAAAGCCCCGCGTAGAAAACACACAAACAAATTTTGGAAAATTTTCGCGGGGCTTTTCTAAACTTGAAATTTTACTTCATGCGCCACGCTTATAAACCACTGATTTACAATAAAGTAAAACATATACAGGATGTTTCTAAATTAATGCGAAAGATTTTAAAGGGTGATTTTTCAGCAAAAATTAAGGGAGGTCTTTCATATATTTTTTGTGTTTTGTTTTTAATTGTTGCTGAAAAATCACCCATTAAAATCTTTTAGATCAATTAACAAACGCCCTGTATATTTTTTACTTTACTGTTTATACGCGTGGCGCATGAAGTAAAATTTCGAGTTTAGAAAAGCCCCGTGAAAATTCGTCTCGGGTCGCTGCGCGACCCGAGACAAATTTTCTACGCGGGGCTTTTCTAAACTCGAAATTTTACTTCATGCTTAGTCTGGGAGTAGAAGACACTCGTTATGTTAAAATATGTCACAAGTATTAATATGTGTATCGTAACTATCACAAAAAAACAATAACATGGCAATCTCATTATAGTTCAATTCAAACTCCTGTCAAGTTGGCACGATTAGTTAAATGTCCTGTGTAACCTGTATAACGCTTAAATGTGATTGTGATTAATATTTATCGAAATATAGCGAAAAAATGCAAGAATTTATTTTTTTGTGAATAGTTTTAAAATAATAATAATAAAAGTAGAATAAATTTAGTTTGTGCAAGTTTTCCATATTGTTGATATTCAAATCATATCTTTAACAGGGAATGTGCTATGATGAACACATCATCATTATTTTATTTAAAATGGCTAGTTTTGTTTGAACAAGAATTTTTACCATTCACATAATATTTGAAGAATCTAAAGCCTTATCTCCAATTGTATTCATTATTGTCCCTAATATTAAATAGAACGTTATTATAGACTCATCTCTAGATTCTTCAAAATGAAAACAAAAACTTCTCTATAAAACGTTTGAAAATGTGTCTACTCATACAATATTTCTGGAATACATCTGTATTTTCTGAAAGGTATAATGAAACCTAACATACATTGTGAAGCTTTTAAAAATTTGTTGTTTGTGATTTCATGAGCGTTCCTTTACAATTTGCAAAATATAGTTATGACGTGTGTGTGTTTTTTTTTAATTCTAATTTTCAAACATAATAGGTATTAATTGAGTGGTCCAACTGCAAAACTTACATTCTCCACTTTTGAAAACTTTTGGCAAATTGCGAAAAACAAGTGTACATTAACATGGCGGACATAAAGAAACCGCCAACGCAATTTTCACAAAAAGTGGAGAATGTGAGTTTTGCAGTTAGACCACTCAATTATACTATCAATAAAAAAACGGGTTCGCATATTTTTACCAGCATAATATGTGAAGCAAAAGCAGATCCAGAGAGCAATTTTGGGAGGAGACAAATATTTTTCAGACAGTTTTAAAATTTAGGTTTGTAAGCTAAACCTAAATTTCAAAACTGTCTTTGGAAAATATTTGTCTCCTCCCAAAATTGCTCTCTGGATCTGCTTCTGGGCAAAATCATACGTTTTTGGTAGTCACTAATTCCAGCACCGTGGGTGTTCTAATTACTGTACAACATTGTATGATACATCAAAATGGCCCTAAAACTTGGAGAATTGTATTATCACCAATTTAAAACGATTTAGATTATTAGTTTTGTTTGTAAAAAAAAGTCCTGAAAATAGCTATATTTTAGTTATTTATTTACTCAATTTTCGACAACAAATACGCGTCTAACGGTAAATTCTACATTTAATTTGCTCAATAATTATTACCAAATATTTCCATTATATATTTGGTTATTCTTTTTATGCTAGCAATGGTGAAATATTGCTATACACAAAAATCAGCCATTTTTAAATTTCAGGCTTACAGTTATCTGCAGGATGCAGTAACATATTTACAAATTTTATTTTGGTTATTATCCACTAGGTGGGTCTGTTAATTTTTGTTTAGTGAATTACATCTTGTGTGTTTTTTTTTTGTGAGCGAGCGGCGACTATTCGATTAGTCACCGTTCTCCACTTTCAAACTTCTCGAAGACAGCCCAAATGCTCGGCGCGGGGCACTACGCGTTCAAAATCTCAAATTTTCTTATATTTAGATGAAAACTAGTATACATGGGTGTTCGTGTATGCTGATTTCGAATATGGCGATAAAATGTTAAGAAACATAATAGAGGATACAATATGACCACTCTTACGATGATAACTTTTTTTTAAAAGGTGTATAACAGTTACAATTTAAATCAAAACAACAATTCAACAAATAAATTTAACTGTTTGGTGTTGTAGGCGTTCACTTTGTGGTACATCTTCAATACACTTGTAAATAAAACACTTTTTACTTTGTTTAACGACTGAATCTTACATTTAATTGTGTGACTAGTTTCGACTATCTAGTAGTCATTCTCAAACTAACTTTAGTTTGAGAATGACTACTAGGTAGTCGAAACTGGTCACACAATTAAATGTAAGATTCAGTGGTTAAACAAAGTAAAAAGTGTTTTATTTACAAGTGAATAAATTTAACTATTGATAATTAAACAAAAGTCACTTGGTTTGTTTCACTACTATTTTTTATTCTCTAATAGTAGTGAAACAAACCAAGTGACTTTTATTTACTTATCAGTGATGGGCCCGTTCATCAGAGACAACAGTTTGAAGTTTACTGCCAACTGTTGGGGAATTCTCTGATGACCGGATTGTTAATCATGAACGTGTTCGGGATTTTTGCAATCGTACGAAATAGACTGACCGGAGTACCGTTCATTAGATACCAGCATACATCACAAACAAATCCAAACATGTTGAATGTTGAACATTTGATGAACGGCCCATTGTAAACATGTTTCATCAAGTGATTAATGAAAACAAAATTGAAGATAAATTTAACTGTTTAAAATATACATATTACAATTATAAATATACCATGGTATCTCCGGATTACTGCCCGAAAATAAATTATAATATATTTTTCGACAAAAAGTTGAAAAAAAACCACTATTTACAATTTTAAAGAATTTTGTTTTGAAAAAAGTAGTTTGCAAAACTTGATTTACTAAATTTTTTTAAATTATTTATACTTTTACAAATTTGTCGTACATTTTTTTCGCTAATTTATTTTAAACTATTGATTTCCAATGGAATAAAATACTAATAATCAAATTGGGTAAAGTACGAACCCTAACACATAAATGTTTGGACACCAGCTATTGTTGTGAAAAATGTACATTATTTTGACTATATCTAAATTTTAAACTTTTATTTGTTAAAAGTTTTCAGATTTTCATCAATCAACTAAATATTTACGGGTTATCAGTTTCTATAATTTTCATCAATTTACGTACATTTTGGGGATTTCGTCATTTGACATTAATAAAAAGAAATTAACATACCTTGAAGTATTGATAATCTCATGAAATTTATATAAATTGGTTTTTAATATTTAGAAATTTATCAGTTTTAGAGATTCACTTCGATATTGTCAAATTTTATTATTAATTTTTATATTTTTTTCTCAATTTTTCCCCACTCCCTTGACTACGTATCAAAAATGTCATCTAATGTAAAAAAAGATAAATTTAATAAGTTACGAATTGATTTTTGAAAATTGTTCTGAATCTGAATGAACATTTATTATAAATCTTACATAAAAACATTTTAAATAATTTGACAAAAATCTCGAAATATCGAAAATCTTATGAAAATTTTATCAAAAAATCTTAAAATATTGAAAATTTCATCAGCATTTTACAAATTGACGAAATTCTCCGTATGTTAAAAATTTCATGAACATTTCATAAATTGATGAAAACATCGAAACGTTGAAAATCTAACGAACACTTTTTAAATCAACATAATTCACAAAATACTAAAAATCTCATGAAATGTTCATAAAATTTTATGTATATTGAAAATAGAGATGGGTAAATCCTGAGCGAATCGACTCAAAGAGTCAGTTCAGTGAAGTGAGCTAGTGAGCCAAGTGGCTCAGTTCAAAATGTTCAGCTCTTTTTGAGCCATGACTCATTTTGATTCGCCGGCTCTTCCAGAGTTTCACGACTCACCTTGAATGTTGATTCGCACTGTATTAAGTCACCTATTTGTAACCAAAATTGTAAATTTAATAAGAAGTGTTTGTTATTGTAATAAGAAAATAGCTATCAATATATTCCAATCTTTTTTTTTTATTGCAGCATCATCGATTCGAATTTCAATGCGTAAACCCATTGAGCTAGCGGCGATTCGACTCTAAAGAGTCATGGCGGTTTTTGAACCCGACTGAGCGACTGAACCGACTGAGCTAGCTCACTCATCGCGACCCAGTTCCGCGGTAAGGAGTTGGATCGCGATTAATCATGACGGTTCTTGATCGACAGGCTGTCTCGGCTCGGCCTTGCTGAGCATGTACTTTCACTTTTGGCATTTCTTAGTCTGCGGCATTTTAGTGGATGTTTATGTTTCGTTATGTAAGTAATTCAAAATTGTCTTTAATTAAAATGAAAAATATAAGAAATATTAGAGAAAATAAAAATAATGTTTATAGTTGATTAATTAACTTAGTAAGATTATAAATATAATTAAAATTAATGTGTAAGCAATTGAGAGAAATACGTATAAAGAAAAACCTGTTAAGTTAATTTAAATTATATATCATTTTACTCAATATAAAATAACATTCAAATGAGTTAATAGTAAGAACACATATACAATTTAGTATAAAGTAACAAATAAAAATATAATAAAAAATCAAAATTTTAACATCAATACAGAAAATTACTATACTTGTATAAAATAAATACACATAACAGAAAATATAAACAATAACAGTATATTGACTTCAAAATTTTTATTTAAAAAAAATGATTTGAGATAATTTTGAAGATGTTAATGATAAGTGTGAAGATGTCAGTGATACCAAATATCACTTCTTTTTTGCGAAGACATGATTGTTTTTAATTTGGCTTGGGACACGACCGCACTACTTAATTAATTTCTAAAAACTGAACATTTTTCACGGCATTATCTAAACCTACGTTATTTGTTTATTTTAATAGAAATTTGCCTTTGTTAATTCACATATACTGCAGTTTAAAATATCATAAGCAAACACCCATGTATACTGTATAGTAATCATTAGAAGTCTAATTTTTCTTTCGTCACCTATTTGTAACCAAAATTGTAAATTTAATAAGAAGTGTTTGTTATTGTAAGAAGAAAATAGCTATCATTACATTCCTATCTTTTTTTTATTGCAGCATCATCAATTCGAATTTCGATGCGTAAACCCATTGAGCTAGCGGCGACTCTAAAGAGTCATGACGGTTCTTGAATCCGACTGAGCGGCTGAACCGACTGAGCTAGCTCACTCATCGCGACCCAGTTCCGCGGTAAGGAGTTGGATGGCGATGATTCATGACGGTTCTTGAATCCAACTGAACTAGCTCGTATTACGGAGTTTCATAAATCGCGACGATCCAGGTCCGAGATTCGGATTTGGATCGCTGTTTTCGTACTGAATGTATGTGTTATTATAGGCGCGCACACGTATTCAATATATTTAAACACATTTGAAGTGAAATCATACGAAATAAATAAGCGATTGTTATAATTTTAATTACATATTTATACTCTTACGTATTTATATAAATTATGATTTAATTATTGCAATCATTGTATAACCGACATTATTAATCACCGTATTGATCAATTTAATGAGTTGGCGAATCAGATGAATCTATAAGAGTCAGAACTCTTTTGAGCTGGCTCAGTGAACTGACTCTTTGAAGTGGATTAGATCTTTTGAACCAACTCACTGAAAAGAGCCATTTTTCCCATATCTACTTGAAAATAACGAAATATTGAAAATTTCATCAAAATTTTATAAATCGACAAATATCTCGAAATATCGAAAATCTTATGAAAATCTCGAAATATTAAAAATCTCATGAAATTTTTATAAATCGACAAAAATCTCGAAATATTGAAAGTCTTATGAGACTTTTATAAATCGACAAAAATCTCGATATGTTGATAATCTCATCAAAATTTTATAAATCGACAAAACGAGTGTCATCCACTCCCAGACTAAGCATGAAGTAAAATTTCGAGTTTAGAAAAGCCCCAAGAGAAAATTTGTCGAGGGTCGCGCAACGACCCGAGACAAATTTTCGGGGTTTTTCTAAACTCGAAATTTTACTTTATGCGCCACGAGCATAAAACAATAATCTCGCATTTGACATTTGATATTGACATTTTATATTTCACATTTGACAGTTGACATTTGACACTTGCCGTAATTAGAAAGATTGACTTTTTTACATTTTGTTGAAATTATCTTTAAACGTCATTTTCGAGTGTATATTATTAAATAAAAATTAACATATCTCGGAGTATTGAAAATCTCAGGAACTTTTATAAATCGACGAAAATTTCGGAATATTGAAGATCTCATGAGATTTTTATAAATCGGCAATAATCTCGATATGTTGAAATCTCATCAAAATTTTATAAATCGGCAAATCGAGTGTCGTCCACACCCAGTCGAGGGTCGCGCAGCGACCCGAGACAAATTTTCGGGGCTTTTCTAAACTCGAAATTTTACTTCATGCGCCACCCGTACAAAACAATAATTTTACATTTGACATTTGATATTGACATTTCATATTTCACATTTGACATTTGACATTTGACATTTGCCGTATTTTGACAGTTAGACTTTATTTATATTTCATTAAAAATATTTTTAATCGTCATTTACGAGGGTATATCATTAAATTAATATTAACAAAATAATATATAAATTTTGAATCTAAATCTTGAACGTTAAACTTGAATGTTGATAGTCAACATTTATAAAAGGCCGTTTTCACGGTATCTAAGATTTTATATTTTTATCTTGATTTTCGTTCATTTAATGGTAAAAAATTGATTATCAAAATCTTGGACAAAAATAGTACCGCGCGCTCATAAAAACAATCATCGATATTTTTGTTGTATGGTGCATTCAGATCTCCAGAAAGAAAAAATCTGAAAAAATAGTGCCGCGCGCTTATAAAAATATACGTCGACACTTTTTTTATAATCAGTTTGCTGTTTACGCGAAATGCAACTGACATGCGCCCTCCAACCTAACCTTTATCTCAGGTGCTTCAAAAATAGGAAAAAACATTACAGTTTCAAAATTGAATTTGTGTTCAGTTTTCCGGCACCAGATACCCACACACGCGTTTTGGACTTCAAGATCCTCTTCAGTGTGGTCCCGACCCAGTGCTGAGGAATACTGAACATTTCTGACTATTTCAAGCCAATATGTGAAAACTATTAATGGATTCGATAGCTAACGCCATCTATTGCTCCATAGTGGCATCGTCAATGACACGAATGCACAAAGTGCATATACAGGTCACTGTTTCGTCCACGAACGAGCTAAACCTTGTTTGTGAAACCAGAAAACAAATATCAAAATTGAATTTGTGTTCAGTATTCCGGAACCAGATACCCACAGACGCGTTTCGGACTTCAAGGTCCTCTTCAGTGTGGTCCCGACCCAGTGCTTAGGAATACTGAACATTTCTGACTATTTCAAGCCAATATGTGAAAACTATTAATGGATTCGATAGCATTAGATGGCGTTAACTATCGAATCCATCAATAATTACAGTTTCATATTTATTTACAAGTGCTTATTTGAACGTAGATATAATTTGTAATATCTTTTGTACAGATTTGTCTTAGTTCGGCACAGAAATGTAGTTAAAAATATAGCTATTCGCTCCGACAGACCGCCACTTCCTTATCAACGGTTGTCTGCTCTTTACTACTCTGTGTCTCACTCTACTAAACGACAACCTTAAATTCTACTAATCAATTACTCATTTGGAATTTTATATTTTTGTTGAATTGGTAAATTTTTACATGTTTCTCAATTTGTTTTCGCAGTTCTGAAGTGTTAATTTTATGTGTGTTGGTTTTGACGATTTTATTTAAAATAGTAATAATTATTTAAAATTTGTGAATTTTGTTAAATATTGACATACGAGTTTGTTTTCTTTCGAGTATACTTTCACATATTCCATATGAACATTTGTAAAATTAATGATCATAACCTAACCTAAGCAGTATATTTTGAACTTCACTTTAAATCAGTGTTGTATACGCGTGGCACATGAAGTAACATTTTCAGTTTAGAAAAGCCTGAAAACTGGGTTTGGTCGTTCTACTTTGTGGAACGACCAAACCAACTTTTTAGGCTTTTCTAAACTCGAAATTTTACTTCATGGTTAATCTGGGATTGAAAACTCTCATTAGAGGCTTCAAATTTATTTTTTCTTAAAGAAACGAATGTTTAAAATGTTAAATTGAAAAACCATGATTTGTATACCTAAAAGAGACATGTTCTGTATTTATCTCTTCATTTTATTAATTTCAACATTTCTATTCAATCAACAATTATTTAATAATCTATTATTATCGTTCGATAATCATTCCAATGATCATTCAAATAATAATATTAATGATCATTCAAATGGTAATATGAATAATCATTCATATAATCATTTAAATGGGTATACAGGGATTTTTTTAAGTATACATATGCATATATATTTTTTAAAATAGTGGAATTTGAAGATTTATTTTCGATTTCGAGTTTAGAAAAGCCTGAAAATTTAGTTTTGTTTTTTTTAGACAACTCAACTCGAAGTCAACTCAAATCGAAATTGTACTTATGCGCCACTGAATAAATGTAAAGGTTGAAATATTCATGCAAGATCGATCAAACAAAGATTGTTTGCTCGTTTCTTACAAACTATCGAGTTGCTCTAATACTTTAACTGCCGGATCGTCTCTTGCTCGATACTTGATATAATCGATGTTGGCTATAACTATAAAAACGTGATATACAAAGAATGTTAAGAGTAATTTATTATTAAATTTCAAGACTTTACTAGAAAACTACATTTCGTACTATTTTTCAATAACACTTTAGTTATCTCATCTTGAAAATTCCGTAATTATTTATAACGTATGAAGCGAAAATGTAGGTAGTAATAATATTTATTGTAAAACTTGTTTTAAATAAATTACTGTATGAGCTATCGCCGCGAAGAAAAAAAAAGTAAGTTCAGAACTTTGTATGCCCTATTTGCCACACCAGCGCACGGTGTGCATATACGAGGTGTTTATAATATAAAATATGAATGGTTTTTGTTTTGGGTAAGCAAAGAACGCCTGTATACGGCGAATATATGAGCCAGATTTTGCTATCTTGCGTTATTGAATTCCGCCACGTCAACAGCCAGAGCCTTGACGTGAAGAACATTCTGAATGCTTTTCTCATACAATACAAAATAAAATTTAGAAGGATAAAAATAATTTAAAATATAGTATTTAAAAATAAAGTATACACCGTGTGTCCCACGAAAAAGGGCCCCAGCTGTAGAGGCTTTATTTTTGAATAAAAATGAAATAAAAATAAATATTATAAAATTATCTAAATTTTGTTCGATTTCAACTACCTTTTCGTTTCTTTTGCTTTTACATAAGATGCACATAAAAATGGAAAAGTCTAATCATTAAAATGGTTGTAACTTTAGTTAGGTTTAACCGAATTTAATAAACTTTGACTAAATTGATAAATAATTGAATGCACTTTTAAACACTGTGTATTCTGATTTAATTTAGTGTCTATTGCAAGGATCAGAGGGCGCTATTAGTACAAAATACCCTATTCTGCACAATTTTCAATTTATCTCCGGTTAGGATGAAGATATCGCTGTGCGATTTTCGCTAGTTTTCACACTATTTCTCATTTTATTTAAATTAAAGAAAATGCAAAAAATACGGTTTAATATCGAAACTAAAATGAATCAGAGTCAACTATGTTTTAAGGTGCATTCAATTATCTATCAAATGAGCCCAAGTTTATTAAATTCAGTGAAATCTAACAAAAGTTACAGGGATTACAATAATCAGATATTTCCGTTCTCCCGTGCATCTTATGTGAAACATAAAAAACGAGAAGATGGTTAAAACTTGATTAAATTTACCGTAGGTTAAGGTTTTCATATTTGTCACATCGCTTAACTTGGCATTTATTTGATAAAAATTGTTTAATTTTTTTTACTATAGAGATAGCGCCCTCTTGCGGCGAAGCTATGAACTTACAAATAATTTCCAGCGATTTCTCTTGGCCACTTTTACAATAAAATGTTTTACCGCAGCATGCAATGATGTATAGTTTCTGAGATACAGCCGATGCCACCCATCTATCCATCTATTTAACTTCAATTGATTAATGGTGACTCTCTGATTTAAATTGTGCAATGGTAAATTAACAAAAAAACTAGTAAATAATAATCGTTGATACGAAAAACGCCAAATATAAGAAAACCATTGAGATGAGGTATATGAAACCCTAATACAATCTGAAAGATAATTAGATTCTACGTAAGAATACAGTACTAAATACAGGGTGTGCTATTTGAAAAAAATAGAGTTATTTAACTTCATAACTTAGGATATCTAACCACATTTTATTTATCGCCCTGTATAATTTTTTTTATGAAATCATGGTTGAAGCTATAGTTCGAACATTCAACGAAATAGTGGAAATAATTGTAATGGTTTATTCCGTTCAAGAAATCAAGAAATCTGTAAATATTTTGAAAACGGTTCATGATTGGTATGGGGAATATTAAAGTAACTCACCGTTATTTGTTCCCTACAATTTAAAAATGACAAATAATACAGGGTGTTCCATTTAAAAAAAACATAGCTTTGATGTGGATCTTTTTTATGAGACACCCTGTATAACTGTTGTGCATACTACGAACCTACATCTATCTATTTGAAAAAGAAGTCACGAAATTGCATGGTTTTTAATAATACGACCGCGTCGCATGCGGTGCCCCACCCTGTATACATATATATATATATATATATATATATATATATATATATATATTTATATAAATTTATTTAGGGAAGTAACGCGGTAAAATCTGAAGAATGAAGTAAACGGATGTGGGTATAATAATGGCTAGGGCTATAAGAAAACTTTTTTTTCAAATCCAATATTTCGCCAACCGTTTCAGCTTCTCCAGCGAAACTGTAAAATTTATTTACTTTTAGCAAACATAACCTATCATTACAATAAAAATTACTTACAGAAACCTGAATTTGTATCCTGTACACTAGTGCATTAGCGCAAAAGTACATACACTATTGGTCATAAATTGATTAAAACAGAAAAACTATGTCTACTGAGGACACCACATATATATTTATTTACCAGACTCACTTGATATGTAGAACTTGTATATATACTGACTTCGCCAACCATAAGCCGGTTTTGACGTCAGTATTTATTAATGCTACTGCATTGATACAGGCATTGATCTTATTTTGCTTCTACAGTTGGTATCAGTTTTTACTTTAAATCCTCGACTAGCACCGGAGCGGCGAGAAACCCGATCCAACCGATGCTAGTCGAGAATTTAAACTAAAAACTGACACTAACTGTATGAGCAAAATGTAGCATTAATAAAAAGATGATGCTTGACTTTTTTGTTTGGCTTCGTGTTACTCTTCTGTTTTGTTCTTCTAATGATGCGTCTGTGTTTATGTTGTTAATTTCAATTTCGATATTATTTTCGGAAGCGACTGGAATTTGAATTTCTTGATTGTTGTTCGGAGATAATGAATTTTGACTAGAATTTATACAAGTTTTCCAAATTGGTGGTAGTCTTTTAGCATCATCTCTTTTGTTTAGACTATATAGCTTCTATGGCTTCTCTAATAATCCTCGCGTGGAAGTAAATTCTTGTTATCTTGAAATTTATTGTATGTTTCGAGATTTTGACGTGTTGAAATAAAGATAATTGTGGATCAGATTTTCTTACTGGTAAAATATGTTCATCTCGACGAGTGATGATTTTCCGGTTTGTTTGTCCTACATAGCTCTTACCACACGTACCGCATGAAACTTCATATACGCCTTAAGCACCAAGTAGGATAATTTCTTTTGGAGTTCGAAGGAAATTTTGAATTTTTGTATGTGTATTGAAACATGTTCTGTATTTCGAGAGGAGTTTTCTAATTTTATCTGTTCTTCCTTTAATATAGGAAAGGGGGACATTCCCACAAGGATTTTCTCTTCTTGTTTAAGGATTTTTGTCTCTGTTTAATTTATTTATCTTTTATTTTGGAAAACCCATTTTGGATTAATGCATTTTTGACAATATTTACTGCGTTATTTAAGTGGTGTCCGCACTCAGCAAGAGGAACAAAACAGTATTCTAATACTGTTGTGTTCCTCTTGCTGAGTGCAAGTCTTTGTCCTACAATTTAATCATGCCGCGCAATTAACCACGTGAAGCCGGCGTCGCATTCACACAACAATGGTTTTTAGAATGTTTGTGCTGTCCCCAGTAGACATAGTTTTTCTGTTTTAATCAATTTATGACCAATAGTGTACTTTTGTACTCTTTTACTTTTACGTTGATGTACCAGTTTACAGGATAAAAATTTAAGTTTATTTCCCATGAGGAAGCCGACACGGTTAGCGAAATATAGGATTTAAAAAAAAGAGTTTGCTTATAGCTCTAGCCTTTATTATACCCACTTCCGCTAACATCATTCTATATATATATATATTATATACATATATATATATATTATATACATATATATATATATATATAAATATATATATATATATATATATATATATATATATATATATGTATATATATACATATATATATATATATATATATATATATATATATATATATATATATATATATATATATATATATATATATGTATATATATATATTTACATCCCACTATCATGAAGACGTCCATACATTTCGATTTTACCATCATTACAACGTCCAAGTGCAATAGCAAGTATGGACATAATTAATTAAATCAAGTATACACTTGACATATTATATAATATTATTAATGTAAATAATTATACTCTCATTATTTTTATTACGTTTGGTGTATGAAGCATTATATTTAACGTTAATGCTTGCAATTTGAAGTCAAAGAAAATAGAGTGGTCAATAAAAAAATCCAAGCTTTTATTTCAATATGGCAAAAATGTAAAATGTAATCTAATAATAAACACTATAAACTATGTTTATACATATTATTAAAGAATTTCCATTTGCAATTCAATTCCTTAAACCACTAGGATAATAAAGTACCTACTAAGAAAGATTCGAATCAAGCAACTTTTCGAAAAAATATGTAAGATTAACTGTTAATTCAAACTTATATAATGAGGAAAAAGCCCGTATTTCTTCTTAATGAATTCAAATGATCCATGTTTCTGTTTGTTGTGTTCACTATTCACTAACTGCAACGAAAAACGATGCCATGAATTAGTGCGAACTAATGCGGTGATGCCAATCGGACGTCCATATCCATATATGTATATATATAATATATATATATATATATATATATATATATATATATATATATATATATATATATATATATATATATATATATATATATATATATATTATATATATATATATATATATTATATATATATATATATATATATATATATATATATATATATATATATATATATATTATATATATATATATATATATACATATATGGATATGGACGTCCGATTGTTTTCAATGTTAAAACAGTTTATCATCACGAGATACTAACACACCAAATTTTATATATATATATATATATATATATATTATATATATATATATATATATATTATATATATATACATATATATATATATATATATATATATATATATATTATATATATATATACATATATTATATATATATACATATATGGATATGGACGTCCGATTATTTTTAATGTTAAAACAGTTTATCATCACAAGATACTAACACACCAAATTTTAGAGGGATGTTTTGATGATGGTAAAGTGAAAATTTGCGTATAATTATAGTTCATCGGTTTTGCCACTTGGTGCGCTAAATTCGCGTCGGTGTATATTTCGTGTATACTTTTCATTCATGGCCAACGACTCTACAACGTCCGGAGATTTGGCATCACCGCATTAGTTCGCACTAATTCATGGCGTCGTTTTTCGTTGCAGTTAGTGAATAGTGAACACAACAAACAGAAACATGGATCATTTGAATTCATTAAGAAGAAATACGGGCTTTTTCCTCATTATATAAGTTTGAATCAACAATTAATCTTAATTCTATATATATAAATATATATATACATATATATATATATATATATATATATATATATATATATATATATGTATATGTATATATATATATATATATATATATATATATATATATTTATATATATATATATATGTTAAAACGTAGATTTTCGCGGGTTTGGTCTCGCGTATTTTCTTGGCTCTGGTCCATTTTATTACAATGGTTTTTAGAAATAAAATGGACCAGAGCCAAGAAAACCCGCGGGAGGAATATATATATATATATATATATGTATATATATATATATTCCTCCCGCGGGTTTTCTTGGCTCTGGTCCATTTTATTTCTGAAAACCATTGTAATAAAATTGAGACACGGAGGGTCTTAGCTGCATTTATTCCTATTTAATAGACATGGACAGATCAGAGCCGTTAGCACCGGTCTCCTTCAGCTTAACAGGTTAATAACATTCAGCAATAATTTAGATAGTGGTAGTTTGTCTGAAATTTGACTCATGAATCGTCAATTAAACACATTAAGGTAATTTATTCATCAATTCATATTTAGCTAGATAAGGCCCAACAATTTCTTGGTCTTTTAGAAATGGGTAAACTGACGGCAGAGTCGTCGAGTGAGTCTCAGGTTGGGGTGACACTCTACGGAGTTAATTTGGTTGCGCTCAAAATTATAATTTCATTACATTTTTAGTTGGATTTTTTCATTTATATCTTTTACTCTTCCAAACCTTTCTTTTGAAACACGTGAGTGCACCAAGTTAAATCTATTTCGTGCACCTAAACCTAAACCTGGCATCAATAACTTTACCTATATGCAAAATAGTCATTTTTCAGCAATAAACTCCCAAACGGCAACAACAGGGCAGGTAAATGAGCCTCCAGCGTCGATTTTTGAATCCCTCGAGCTCAAGCACGAGATTTCAAATTTCCGCGCGCTGGCTGGCGTGACGCTCCTGGAAACGAGTGACGTGCGCCTCCCTCCGTCGGTGACAGAAACGGAGAGAGCCGAACGGCACCTGTGGACAGGCACCAGCCATTGTTGTTGTTTGTGTGAAAACACGTGCGTCGTTTCGCACTACGATGCGACCACGCGAATACAGGTTAATTAAATTTAAACATTCGCGGTGATACCACCCCGGGTTATCCAAGAAACAGTGCAACGCAGTGATAATTTCCATAGTTTTAACATGTGAATGTGCCGTTTATTTTAAAATTTCACTTTTTCTGTAACCACGCTGTTACGATTTTTTATACACCATAACCTCGCTTTTTTAAATTCAACAACCACCATGAGTAGCGATGGAATAATCAAACAAATGCAGCGTCAATTTAACAATAGTTTGTTCAAATAATCACAAATGTAAGCTCAAAATGTATTCGCTAATTTTTTTAAGAATTCGTCATTAACTAATAGTTTGATTCAGATAAGTAATTGTTTGTTTTTTTGCTCATTGTTTGTGTTAACCCTGAGGAAGGGACAAAATGAGTCCCGAAAGCTTGGTATTACAATAAAGTAGATTACACACATCTCTCCTGCCGTATTATT